>JAOTRC010000011.1:7719761-7734142 GCA_027497675.1 Cyprinella lutrensis | reverse complement strand
ACACACACACACACACACACACACACACACACACACACACACACACACACACACACACACACACACACACACAGAGACATAGACTAATGCTGTCATCAGAGAGGCTTTAGTACCCAAATGGAGTTTGAAGTTCGAGGAGAAACTCTTCAAAAAAGTCGTTCCTTGTCACACCCTGCCATCTGTAATATGGTTTGATGGTCTTAGGTGGTTTAAGCTGGTCTAGACGTTTTTCCAGCCTGGTGTTCAACTATTTGTCAAAATGGTACCTTTTCATTGCACAATAGATTATTTATAGAGGAAAAATGTTATTCAGATAGCCTAATTTAAATACAATTTAATGGGAAATCCAAAATGGTTCCTCTATGGCATTATGCAAACCCCACTTTTGGAAACTTGGTAACAATTTATTTCGATATAGTTCACTTTAGAACTTTCTATTAGGGATCTATACCAAAAATGTTATTTCTCATGCCATTAATACACCACAAATGATTTTTGCGTGCATATGATACGTACTTTATATGTGTATTGGTAACTTGGTAACAATTTATTTCGATATAGTTCACTTTAGAACTTTCTATTAGGGATCTATACCAAAAATTTTATTTCTCGTGCCATTAATACACCACAAATGATTTTTGTGTACATATACGTACTTCATGTGTGTAAAATTCACGCACTCCACACCCCTGATCCTACCCAAGTGGTTTACACTTCGTGGTATAGATACTCATTTTCATGAGATTATGTTGGATAGTTAGAATGTCTGAAGTGGACTATCGAAATAAGGTAGAAGGAAACCTTAAGGTTTTTTTTTTTTTTCTTCAAGTCAAGACAGGTGATTTTCTTCATCTCAACCTCTGTAGTTCATTAACACACAAGTCTATATACAGATCTAACCTACCTCATTAACAAAAGCCTTTGTCCTTTCTTGCTACATTCATGGAATCATACCTAATTTATAATGATTCTTTTATGCACTAACTGCCAAATGTTCTAGTGAATGTACAATGATATACAGTGTCATTAGGTCTTAACCTACACGTCCAAGTTTGTTTCTGTGCTGTAATAAGGCCGGTGCAGCAACTGCTGAGCTTTTACCTTAAACGAGGAGCACATTAATGATGGAGGTCCGCAGGGGAACGCTGCATTCGCTCTCTTGCTGCTCTGCTCCCCCAAAATGTCAGCGTGTTAGATGGGGCTTTGATAAATTTTACGTTACATCCTGTTTTTAAGCGCTTGACTTTTTTCCAACATTAAATGACAGGCAAGTAAAGCGTGCGATTTTTGATACCCGGTGCTCCCTTTATCTGAAGAGCACTTTGAACCCAGCAGTGAGAGTGTGTTTTTGGGACGCCACTGCAGGCTGATTGGTCACCCACGTGTTGTTTCCACAGCACCGCTGAGACTCTTAAGCGTCTGTCCTTTTGTTCAAACCCACAGAGGCTAATGAGGCTGTTTCAGGATTACTACTCCACACAGGCCAATTTCCCTGCCGACTTACTGGTGAAAAAGCGTGTGGAGTCAAACTGAAGAAAACAGCCTGTTGTGATGCAACTGATTTCAGCATCCATGCAGTGAGTCTGTCGGAATATTTGCTTGATTTTCTAATTTTTAGGATATTAACTGCGAGAAAAACAAAAAAACAAAACAGGTCTGTGAGTTCTTTATATTTAAAATGTTGGTTTTTAAAGAAGGCTCTTTTTATTCTTGGTATATTAAGATGTGTTTTGGCTGGCCGCAACACAAGTAGGCAAAGAAGACAGATTCCTGTTTACACCTGGTGCTTCAATCGATCTATTTTGTTCACATTCAACCACTTCTGGCTAAAGCAGCTTTACTGGTTGACTACTTCTGGTTGAATGTGGGTTTTGGGCAAATTTATGTTTTGTTCCTCCAGATCTTCCTCCAGACGATGGAAAATCACACAGAGAGCAACAGTTCTCGTTTCTGCTCTGACAGCCGCAAGACCATGCTGTTAGTGTGTGAGAGAGATCAGGAATTGTATGAGAATATTGTGCTTGATATGTTTTTCATCTTTAAACTAAATTTGGCTCTCCAGTTAACAAACTTTAAATCCCTTCTGTCTCACGCGGAGGAGCGGCAAGCGTGAGCAGCAGTGAAGAGGGGGTTCGGCCCAAGCATAGACAGGGCCTGAGTCTATTTTTGTTGTGCTACGCTCGTTTAAAGTGAAAGCACACTTTTTATGGAGAAAATAAATGATTTCACACAAAAAGTACCCAAAATGCACAGTATATGCAGAGTGGGCTATGTCAGAAAAGAAAATGTAGACATATTAAAATATACAGAAATAGTTATAAAAGATTTAGCCATTTAAACTTGTCTTAACTATTCAGGTTGGGTAAAAATATGTTTTCTTGGTTGTTTTTTGTTGTTTACCATTTACATGCAATTGTTGTATACCTCCAGTCTTAACAAACTTCAAGAATCAAGTTTATTAATGACCAACTTCTAAAAAGAGAATTTTTCTTTGTAAAGAAATGCACGCACACACGCACACACACACACACACACACACACACACACACATACAAACACACTACTTATTTAAATACATGTTGTTTATACATAACAATAAATTTTTGTTGTACCAGCAATATTTCCAAGTTTTGTTTTTCACTATAAAAATGTCATGATTTGCCAATGCAAGAGAGTACCGGCACCTTTTTTCCCCCACTTCAAGCACCGATGACACCACATGAGCATTTACACGAAAGCCATCTGGTCACATCTTTATTTAACATTGTCCACTTGTGATACGATCGACCACAACGCATTTTAATACGAAGTGCAAACAGGGCCTTATTCTCACTGCTGCATTTACCTCAGCGTCACATGATCCTTCAGAAATCATTCAAACATGCTGATTTGGTGCTCAAGAAACATTTCTTATTATTATCAATTAAACATGATTGAAGTCTTCATTAAAAAAGCCTTTACTTTCACTTTTGAGGAATTTTAAATTTTAATGAAAATAATTAAAAATAATTTTAAGCTAATTAAAATTAAAATTTTTTTTTTTCTAAAAAAAAAAAAAAAAAAAAAAAAAAAAAACTAACTGAGGCCCAAATCTTTGAAGGGTACTATCCGAGACAGAGACGGAAAGAGCTGCTCAGGGCCTGAATTTGAATGCAGAGATTAGTGCCGCTACACATTCCCATTAATGAGGCATTTAAAATCCGTTTGTTTGAGGTTAATACCTCAAATTATTAAACAACATTTACAATCACACAGCATATTATGAACCATATTAGCACTTATCAGTCATTCCCGATTGTTTAATTTTCATTTGCATCATTTTTATTAATATTCATAATGTCTCCTGGGGAGTATATCAGCAGGTTGTTAGAACATGCAGAAAAAGGGCAGAGATAAGAGGTCTCTTCCACATATTGGGCCAGATTTACTAATAGCTGGTGCCAGCGCAAGCCCTCTTTTGGCATTAAAAAATGCTATCAGGATTTAATAAGGACAAGCAGTAAAAAATCAGCTCTGAAAAGACATGGACACTTATTTTTGCAGCTGACCTTATTGCATATGCATTTGTAGGAGTTTCCCATTCAGATGCAAAATGTATGGGAGGAGAATATTTAAACAAATAATGCGGTAGTCAATTTACTGTTTTTTGCGCCCTTATGGTATCATTCAAATATGCTGATTTGGTGCTCAAGAAACATTCTTTTTATATTCTTTTATACTTCACGAATTAGAACACGATTGGATAGATGAGAAGGTAACAATCATTGCAGTGGGTCTTGTCTTGTCTTGCGAGAGACCAATCAAAATTAATGGTTTCAAATAAATATATAAATATTTATATAAGTATTTAATAAATATTTATATAAATGTTTAATATTTATTTGTTTATTTAATGTAAATATCTTGTTAACATTATAAGTGGACCTCAAAGAACATTTATTTTTATGTTTTTTTATGTTTTTATTTTTTTTTTAATGCAGTTAATGCTCTTTTTAACATCTGCCCTATGTCCTTGACATGCTTGTCTAATCTCTCTGAATTATTTGTTCATGCTTCAATATTGGAATGTTGTATATTTTTAGTACATGATACTTTTACTTAATGAATAATACATTTCTTCATTTTTTTCTTACATTTTTTTTCTAACAGCACAACTATAATATTTACCCAAAACTGCCATTTGAAACCACCTGCTGAAAGTAGATTAGTTTATTTTACTTCACTATTTAACATCATCTTATACGTCATCTCAAATCCAAATATCTGTGAATCAGTTTCCCCGCATAAACTCAAGATCTTTGAAGCTGAATCCCCTAAACACTTGGACTTATATTTAGAGACAGAAGAAATGTTGAGGGGAAAAAAAACAGCGATATGGAATGAAAAATCAGAATGCAAATCCTGAATTACAGCGATTTAATGATGTGAGCACTTATTGCTCTTGAGTGCATCAAAGTTGCAGGGCTGTCTATGATAGATTTTTAGCTAATATGGTTTTCCTTCTGTGAAAGGGATGAGGATTTACCCTCTACATTACAATATCAGCAGAATTCCTTTATTACCATGCTTAAAACTTGTTCAGGCTCTGCCTGTCTCTAGACTAGTAGAATGTTCTTTGTGCCAGCCATCCTGTGCATTCATACTGTACCTCTCTGGTGAGACTGGTCTTCGACAAGCCCAAGAGAGTTCTCACTCCGCTGGTTGCCAATTGCTGTCTGTGTGAAGTTCAGTTCATCATTGAGTAAATGGCACCTTGTGGCACTCACACAAAAGGTACAAAACCAGCTTCTGTCCGAAAAAAAAAGTGCGGGTACATCCACAATATATAACCCTCTATAAAGTACAGTAATTGCATATATAATGCTGTGTAAATAATGCTTGATGTGTTACTGTATCTAATTGATATGTAATACCTCTCAAACGAAATGAATACTTTTATTCAGCAAGAATATATTAAATTGATCAAAAGTGACAGTAAAGACTGTGGCAAGCAGGCAGGGCCGAGAGTAGTGGGATCGGAGTAAGGCCGGTGGTACGAGTGTAACCTCGAGTCCCACGGAGAAGCTCCGGAAGGATAAAATGAGGAGGGACGAATGTGGAAGATGAGAGAGGACTAGAGTTGGGAATCGGATAATAAACTTAAAATTTCGATTCTTCTTCATGATTCCTTTGTTTTTAATTTAAAATTAAAAACTTTTTAAAATTTAAATTTTTTAATAAAATGTTTTTAGCATTTTAATAAGACTTTTCAAGCGTGAAAAGACTTGCATGCTGTTTTATGTGCTGCACATACATCCAAAATGTGTACACAGAAGATTTTAAAGCATTAAAGCGCTGTTTTATTTGCTGCAGGCATGTGTAACTATATTGGGAAACTCTTAAAGTGACAGTAGCTGCCATCTAATAACACTAATAAAACAACAAAAGACAAAGAGAGAATTCAATCGTTCTTGACTGAATAACTTTTGCAACTTTGTAATGAATATTTTATTTATAAAGTGCATTTTAAATTTGATTCTGTACCTGGTTTCCTGGAAATCTTACAAAACTTTTTATTCTAATTGTATTTTTGTTCAGTTGGAACTATTTGTTGTGATTGCTAATTTTTTATCTGTTCTATTTTAAATTACCTAGGTTAGGTGGTTTTGTATGGTATTTTTCAACCAAATGCAAAGTGTTCTTTAGTGTGTTGATTTTTGTTCTTGATATTCAACTACAATTAAATGTTGTAGGGTCTGAACCAATCAGACACACGCTAATTATTCATATTCATTATATTGAATGAATATAAAGGTCTATGAAACTCCCCCCAAAACTAACCTCACAAATGAAGCTACTTTGTCGGCCTGGTGTCAGGTTACAGAGCACTTTAAGGGGGCCTTTACACTGGGGTTTGCTACGGTCCCAGCCCGAGCGCATTTTTTTGTGATTAAAGTTTATTGAAGTCAATTTATGTTTTTACTTCAAATGAATGTTTTTGTTTGTTTGTTTGCTTGTTTGTTTTTTACATCAAAGATTCCTGACAAAAAAAAAGTTGGTTTTGAAAACATAGCAGAGCTGTTTTTTTAAGATTGATGATAATAATAAAAAAATGTTTCTTGAGCAGCAGACCAGCATATTGGAATGCTTTCTGAAGGATCATGTGACACTGAAGACTGGGGTAATAATGCTGAAAATTCAGCTTTGTCAGTACAAGAAAACATTAAATTTTACAATATATTTAAATACTGTATAAAACAGCTATTTTAAATTGTGTTAATATTTTACAAGATTATGTTTTACGGTATATTTGATTAAGTAAGTGCAGCCTTGGTGAGCATAATATACTTTTTTCAAAAACATTATCCACTCCAGATTATAGAACAGTGGTGTACAATATATTATATTGTCCCAGTAATTTATGTTTTTCATTGGAAATCCAACACAGTTAAATTTTTTTTCAGTAACTTTAGTAAATAATACTTTCATAACCAGTTTAGTAAGAAATAAAGATCCAATTTCCAAATACCAATTTATTACCCTTCAAACTGAGAAGCAGGGCTCATAGCACAAGTTGGTCAGTCTACTGAGTCCCGGTGCTCTGTACAGCCAGTGCATCTATGTTTCTGTGCAGTTCTGTAACTTCATTACAGCACATCTAATGTTACTGTCTCTGGGTGAATCACGTTTGTTGTTCGTCATCTGTTAAGTCAATTTGGATAAAAGCATCTACTAAATAAATAAATGTAAGGGATAACAACAGGATTAACTTTACATGGCTGGAAGAATCAGATCAATTACTCAACCTCAAACATACCAGAATGATCGCTCATGGTGTCAATGACTGTCAAGCCCCAAAAAGAATGACAAAACACAATAAAAACCTATAAAAGTGAACAGCTATGCTATGCATGGAGCCAAGGTCTGGAGTCAAATACTGGAGTCAAACCAAATATCATCAACTCTAACTAAATAAATAAAAACTCTTAAAGGTCCCCCGACATTATTATTATTTTTTTTTTATAACATTAATATGAGTTCCCCTAGCCTGTATATGGTCTCCCAGTGGCTAGAAATCGTTGTAAACCAAGCTTTGGCTATCCCTTTCTCTGCTTTTGAGAAAACGAAAGCTCAGACACGCTGATCTTGAATCTCCCTTGTATGACGTCATCCAGAGGAAAGGTAACCTCCCCTTTCTCTGCTTTGCCCGCCCAGAGAATTTGGCTTGCCCATGAGAAAGTGAGCTAGGAAGTACAAATGCACGAGCACGATTTGAGGTTTTTTTTTTCGAGAGAGATATCATGGCTTGCAAACGAGCGAAGCATGACAGTTGATCAGTGTTTGGATGAACAAATGGACACAGAAATATTTTTTAGTTCCTTCATCCAAGCCTCTGAAGAAACAAAGGGTTAATTTTATTTTCTCTGGAAAAGCGCTGAAAACTTCCCAAAGTTTTGTATCGACCGTTCATTTCACCGTTTCCTCAACTTGGGCCAATACAGAGCTGACCTCGATGAACATCTGAAAATAAATCGATCGATCTACCAAGCAACAATTTCTGATGTGTAGCCTAATTGTTCAAGTTCAGACAGGCAATCTTTCTCTCAAAATCGTTCAATACTGTTTATGCATAAGTCTAGCCAGTGACTAAAATATCAACTTCACATAATTTCAAATATGTATCAAATACATATCAAATATGTATTTTGAACATCCAATAGTATACATGTATATGTGAGTAATTTATAGGTGTATATGCACGTGTGTTATATATGTAATGATAAGCGAAGTTTGATTTAAATCCTGCGTGGTGCCTCATATCTTCTACCCCCTTACTTTTTGAGGTCTAACACACTAGATTACAAATTATTCTGTAATATCAGTAGTCAGGAATTTATGAAATTCAACTTGTCTTGCACATTTTTTTTTCTAGAACATTCAGCTTCTGTTGATTTCCTTTCCATTATGTGCATGAACAACTAATTCCCTTGGAGTGAGGGTAGACTACCTCAAATCCAAGATGACCCTTTTGGGGATTATTCTGCTCAGAAACAATAAGGGTAGCTCCTTACTAAGTATAATCCAAGAAACACTGAGCTGGGTGCAGCTCCCTAAGTGGGTATTGCTGTCCTATTTGGTTTCTATTTTCTGTCGGTACAACAGGGGATGCCTGTTTCTTTACAGATGGACAATTTGCGGGCATATCCGTGACATCAGTGACATCCGTGACTTCGGGAACATCCGTAAATGCGTTGGCTTTCTTAAGCAACTGATCAGTGTTTCTCCTCCAAGAAAAATTCCAATCAGTTTTTATCTTTATAAGAGACTGGAACCGCCTGGGCCTCCACAGTAGCCGGAAAACCATTTCGGACCACTATCATAGTTCCAGGTTCTGTCCATGGCTCGCAGATGTCGTCGCTGTACCTGATTCTTTTGCTGTTGTAAGACAGTTTCTTTGAGTGTTGCTGGTTTAAGCAGCTCAAAGCTTGTCCTGAGCTCTCTATTGAACAACAAAGACGGTGGTGACACTTTAGTAGTTGCGTGCAGAGTACTGCGATAGCACAGAAATAATCTATGAAGGTGTTGATGAAATGTTTCCTGCCCGATTTAAATGCATGTTTCATGGTTTGGACAAACCTTTCTGCTAACCCATTTGTGTCAAGATGGTAAGGTGATGATGTGAAATGCTGCACCGCCTTTGATTGTAGAAATATGGCCATCTTGTGAAATGTAAATTTAGGGCCATAGACAAGCTGCACTGGATGTCCATAAGCATGGTCCAGTCAGCACTTAGGGGTTGGACATTTCTCAGGCTTTATAAGAGACAGTCCACATGAGTCCGCCCAAGCTTAGTTTTTCATCCAGCCGCAAACACTGTTTCTGGTGATATTGGGGAACCCCCTCCCCCTCCACGGGGGCCCCGAGGGCCCAGCAGGCCTTGATCCAACCAGATATGGCCTCATGCAGGAGAGAGAAGACTCTCTCTCACAAAGAACCAAGAACAATCTCAGGAGTTTGGAACAGGACTCCAACCAACAACTCCAATCACCCACTCCTCTGACTTCCTCACTTCTCCTGGGTGCTCAGCAGAGCCATGTGCTCATAGAGAAAAATAACTTTCATACAACTTCCACTTGCACCGCCGGCACCCTCAACGACTTCAATAATTTGTTCCCACTACAAATGCAAGTATTCAATTCAATGAAATGTAAAAATGAAATGCTGTTGGTTCTTCTCATAGTTGGATGGATATTCTCCATCATTACATTATTCCATCTCTCACTCCTTTTTCCTACACATGTATTTTGTTTATTTAGTTTATTAATGTTTATGATTTAGAAAACTTGTGCACTTTATGTATTTGGTTCTGATTCACTGCTTGCAAACCAAGTTCCTTTTACAATCTTGATCTTGCTACATGCTCAAAGCGCTGTACATGATAAGAAATAATTATTTTTCTGTGGCCATGGAAGATACACTTTTCTTAGAATAAATTAATAATTAAAAGAGTTTGTTAAACAAACTGATGATTAATTGATTGTAATATTAATTTAGCAGAGCCAAATCCAATTAACTGACCCAAATAATCATAATTAATTAGAACAAGTCATTATTGATTATTAATAATTCACATAGCTAAATTCCTTAGAAATGCATAGCCATTTCATATGCAAACATGTCAGCCAATCACAGCAGTGGCAGTTACACTGAATCCCACAGTAGACAAACCCCTTCAAACAGAGCGTTCAATTAAGAGGCTAAAATCAGGCTAGGAGAAATGCCTTTTATTTCTAAATTATGATTTTTGACTAAAAACATACTAACATTTTAAGGACAACCCAGGAACATTTTAAAATAATAAAATAACCCCATGTCAGAGGACCTATAAGAGGTTAGAGAACAGCACACCAGACTTGTTCCCTAATATAGTACAACCAGCAAACTGCATTTGTGAACAAGCTGAGTTGCAAAAACAGCAAATGGTCAAAGGAGAGACAGTTATTTGCACACTAATGCAGATTTCACTCTAAGGTTGACTTTGTGCGCAACTATTTTAGATTATGTCATTGCAGTTGTCTTAATGGTTGCTTATTATATTCTCAAAAAGCTATAGTATACTATAACTATACTATATTATTGTTACGAGACGGTAGACGAGATAAGATCCAAGTGCAGCTTTATTTAGAATCGTCAAACAGGCAAGGGTCAGGGAACAGCAAAACAGGGTTTTCAGAGGATCAGCACAGAGAGTAGTCAGGTCACAGGCAAAAGTTCAGGGCAGGCAGCAAACAGGCAGAAGTCAGGAAACAAAACCAGGATCAAAACCAGAGAAACAAGAAACAGGATAATACGCTCAGAGATTACAAGCCGTGGCAATGCAATACTTCGCAGAGACGTAGTGTGTGGAAGTGGCTTTTATGTGTGTAAATGAGGTGCAGGTGTGTGCAATCAGTACAGTGCAGGTGTATGGTGTAATCAGTCCAGGGAGATGTATGATGGGAAATGTGGTTCTGGTGAGAGTGATCAGTTCTGATGTGGAGTGCCCTCTGGTGATTCTCTGGGGCACTCCAACTGGTGATCGTCACACACAGATTAAGCATACAGTATATTGTTGATCATCTCCTAATAAGGCCACATATTAAGGTCTGAGTAGATTAAAGGGTAATCAAACGATCAGTTCTCGTAATCAACGTGTCGAATAAAGGAGAAATGGGCAGTAATAAAGATCCAACAAACTTTGACAAGAGCCAAATTGTTTTGGCAAGGCCACCGGGGAAGAGTATCTCTGAAACGGCAAGGCTTGGAGAGTGCCTATGATTGCCTACAGAGGCCATGCCACCTTGGAGCATCGGAAGAAGGTTGTCTGGGACTCCCTTACTGTGAGATGACAACCTGGCGGAGGGAGTGAGAAGCTCTGGACAATGTTCTGCTGGGAAACCCTGGGTCCTGCCATTCATGTGAATGTCAATATGAATCGTTGACCTCTCAATATAGACCGTTGCAGACCAGGTATAACCATTCATGACACTGGTGTTCCCTGGTAGAAGTGGCCTCTCTCAGCAGGATAATGAACCCCGTCGCACAGCACACATTGATCAGGAATGGTTTGAGGAACATGAATGAAGAGTTTAGGGAGTTTCCACAGCCTCTGAATTCCCCAGATCTCAAATTCAATCCAATTATGCATCTGTGGGATGTGCTGGTCCAGCAAGTTTGATCCACCTCCACCTCGCAACTTTCAGGACTTGAAGGATCTTCTGCTAATGTCTTGGTGCCAGAGACCACAGGACACATTCAGGGCTCTATTTTAGTCCAGAAACAGGGTGTTCTTTACAATAGAGTAAGGGTGTTCCCCTTAGCCTGGCTCCTCCCTACTACGTACTTCCGCTCAATTTTCATTTCCCTTCAGGATTACGCCTGGGATTGTGGTGTATTCTTTGGTTTTCTCCGGTCATTTTTGTACAGGTCCATTCAGCGAACTGAGGGAGTGGCTGAGAACGATGACGTTGTTGTCGTGCGCTAGATTGAGTCGTCATGCGAAATGACCAAACATCAGCGACTGGTTATGGCAGATCCGAAGTGACTCTGGGCAGATCCAATAGTTTTAGACTTCAACAGAGTACTCGCCCACAAGGAAGTTATCAATGGAGCGATACCAGACTCTATGTACAAATGAAATATACGAGAGTCTGGTGGGACCAGGAAAGGTTTTTAATAATCTCTCGCTTTTTTCTACATGAGCACTAAGAGAAAGGAATCAGTGGAGTAAGTATGAAACTGAAGAAGTTTAATAAAAGCATGGAGATGTTAAATGATTCCTTCATCATTTAGGAATGAAAACAGACAACAGCCTAAAAGTTTCTGGATGTTTATTTGCAATAATATGATCATATGATATGTTCACCAGGTCCAGAATATCAGATTAGGGGGAAGGTCAAGCTGTGGCTATCTAAGCCTCTGTTTGTGATATTTCTGAAGGAAAGTTTGGGATGTTGACACACTATAATTTTTATCTGTCATAATTTTTGTATGTGTCTAAGGTTACTATCCGTTCGTAGTCTTTTTTTTTCACTTTTGGCTGACCCTTATTCAGTTACCCTTGTTTAATGCTTAAAAAGGGAGAGAAAATAATCTTAATATAACAAAACCCATCGCCCACGAGAAACCCACTACAAAATCACTGATTATATCCTATCAAGACCTTAACTCATAATGATAGCCTTGCAGCTCAATCCAGAGTTAATAACAGTGTTTATCCCTGTTGATAACTCATATGCTTGTCCAAAATAAGTCCACAGAGGCTGTTGTCAGTACCAAAAATAATCCCAAAACATTTCTGCAACATACATAAATACAGCCCTTGGGACATCTGTGAGAATGCAGTTTTGAATGTAACACACGTTTATTTTAAGTTTTGTCATTTGTGCTATTATCTGGCAAATTACACATTGGGTAAAGCAGAATTTCACCCAGCATGCATCTTGTCTATGATAAATCTCTGAAAATATCTCATGGAGGGAAACCAAATTGGAATGGGTCATACTTGAGCTTATATAATTACTTAAGGTTACCTGTACAAGGGTTAGTCCTACAAGAGTATTACTTATGTTTAGAGCTGTCAATAATACATTTTTTTAATCAAAGTAATTGGATCATTGCCATTAAATAATGAACCGAACTGATCTGCAGCCTATAATCAATTATTGCTGAGAAAAAAACGTACTGTGTTAAGCTAAAACAATTCAAAGATATTACTTTGTTTGTTGAAGACAAAACAAATCATTGATTGACAATATTCATTACAAAAAAGTGTCTTTAGAAGTCAAACATAAGCCTAGTCAGTTGCTATCAAAGTCCACAGCAACTATATTTTGCAAATGAGTACATTATGGACTACTTTTTGTCTATTTAGCCTACATCGCCTTGTTGGCAGAGGCTATTTACACTAACTCTACCATAGTCTTTTTAAGCCAGACACGATTATAAACGAAAAATAAGTTACAAAAGGTGGCTGGCATCAACTGAGTTTGAATCCACCTTTTTCCAAACTTATTCTTCTCCTTTTCCCCATTGTTTCCACCAATGTGTCCCTGAGCAAGACACTTAACTTTGGATATAAGCGTCAGCTAAATGAATAAATGTAAATGTAATGTAAATTAAGTTAAATACAACTCACATCTCGAGACTGTGTGGCCTGCTTTTATAAGTGTGGTTTGCAGACTTGTAAAAACGCGTTGCGCTCACATAGTAGAGAAAAACGTTTATTTTATTATCATTATTTGACTATTATTTTATTAAAATAAATTGTACCAAATGTCATTCCAAAATTCAAATGGCAGAGCGGGTTGAGACCTAGTACTAGCTTCAATTCAGAATTATCCTCAGTAAAACAGTCAGGCGAGATGGCTGAGGCTCAAACTTTGTTTCAAACAGGGGAAGACATCTTGTTTTGTTGATTCAGCCAGGTCAATTTATTTCAAGGACTGAGATACCGAAAGAGACCGAGCTATTTGGCATTTCTGTGAGAGGAAAGGAGAATCTGGAGCATGTGCGTTTCATTACTTGAGAAGCAGCCCATGTGCTGACCTCAGAAGAGGTAAAGAACACCACAAAGGAAAGTGAAATTTGGAGAAAGAGCTCTCTCCTTCACACACAGCATGTGGATGACCTTACCAGGATGGTGGTGATGACCAGCGAGCGGTTGGAAAGCGAGTCAGTGATGTTCATGCCGTTCTGTCGGGGGACCTCGGTGATGTTGAGCCCTCCAGATGCACTCCACTTCCCCACCTAGAAAAGAGGAGATTTATGCAGTCAGAGCGTATTTCTCGTACCTGTGTGACCCCATCCACATCGCAATAGCCCATCTGACTGCATTAGCAGCCTGTGCTGAGCTCATCCTGAAGCATTAGCTGATTGCCAATAGGGCGGTGCATGAGTAGCTAGGCCCTTGCATACACTCTGAATACATTAACATAGAGGAAGGGCAATTCCACCAAAGGGGATTGCTTCTCAATTCAATTTGGCAACAGAAAATGTTGAACAAAGGTAAAAGCGGAACTTACGGCATGAATTACTATCTAATAACACGGTGGCGTTATTAAAGGTGTTACACTTTCCCGCTGTTCAAATACTCATACCGCATCTTAATATGCAGGATCAACTATAAGCTGAAGCAGAAAAAGGAAGCTCCCGTTCCACCACATCCCAAAGATGCTCTATTGGGTTGAGATCTGGTGACTGTGGGGGCCATTTTAGTTAGGGTTGGGTATTGAGAATCGAGTGGAACCGGGACTAACTTTTAGTTTTTCCCGGAATCGTTCCAACGTTAAAATTTCGATTCCTAGTTTCGATATTCACACTCCGCCGACCAGAAGAAGAAACCGCTGAACAACACCAATGAA
>JAOTRC010000011.1:7575181-7586286 GCA_027497675.1 Cyprinella lutrensis | reverse complement strand
AAACTTTAAGGAGCATTACATTGATAATAGTAAGAAATGTTTTTTTTAAACACCAAATCAAGATTTAAATACCTTTATTGGCGTGGTGAAAGGAAACTTTACATTGCCAAAGCAAATCATCATATTAGAATGATTTCTGAAGGATCATGTGAGTCAGCTTTGCCATCACAGGAATAGTTTTTAAAAAATACATTAAAATAGAAAACAGTTATTTCAAATTATAATACTAATGAACAGTATAGCTGTTATACTTTATTTTTGATCAAATAAATGCAGCCTTTCAAAGCACTCTCAACAAAAACAAAAAATCTTACAGACTCCAGACTTTCCAATGGTAGTCTATTTGAGAATCTTTTCTTCGACTTTTTCTACAGAAAGAGCGGGATCTGGAGCTCTCTGCCCGCATCGGTCAGTCCCTCCTGAAGAAGAATCGCATACTGTCAGAGCAGAATGAATACCTGGATGAACAAGTGGGCACCATCAGGGAAGAGGTACATGAACAGATTCATTAAAATGTGTTGGTGAAAGTGTCTCTGGTGCTAAAAATGAGTTGCCCCTGCTGATATGCTGTGGACAGACTAGAGTGCCGAAGTGATGACTTTGTAGGTGTCACTTTGTAGGACAACTTGGAAACTAGTGGCGCATGGGTTCCCTCGATCGAAAAGCAATGCATTTTCCCCATAGACTTTTGGAAAATCGCAAAAAAAAATAAGATCTGTGTTTAACAAAGTGTTGTTGTGACCCGTACACTTTTTGTCTATCAAGATAATCTTTACAAGTTAATCCAAAATTTATACATTTTGAAGCCTATATAAAAAAATTCGAAACACAAGCAGACACAATAAAGTTTAAAAAACCACAAGCAGGTTATAACTGTGTGTTCTATGTCATAGATCAAAACGTGAAAATATTTAGAGGCTTTGTTCACCACAGACCTTATTTCAGGCGATTTAGCAAAAACCCATTCAAAAATCCCATAGGCTTTAGAGCGAGGGAACCGTAGTGCTAAAATGCTAACTCACTTCCGCGTTTTGGCCTACAGAGTGACGTCGTAACTTCGGCACTCTATTTAGTTTAACCCGAAACATTTAGATTCAAGATTTAGATTTAACATTTATATTTGACATTTATATTTAATATTTAGATTTATATTTAGCATTTACATTTAACATTTATTTAGATTTAACATTTAGATTTATCATTTACATTTATATTTAACATTTATATTTAGATTTAATATTTAGATTTAGATTTAACATTTAGATTTAACATTTAAGTGTAACATTTAATAAGATTAAACTATTTAAAATATCTCTAAGTTGACAAATACAGATGTAAATGTGCTAAAAAAGTGACCGTCAAAAGTTCATATCAGTTTTTTAAACATAGTTTGGAGCTAAATGTGACAAAATGCTGTTATTTTCAGAGTGAGCTGCTTTACAAACGGCACCCCATATATGCCCACTCTTATTTCTTTAAAATAATTGGCTCATTGGCCATTTTCTGCCACCTGAAGTGTGAAAACATCATGTGGGGCGACCGTCCAGCCTTGATTTCTGTTTGGACAACTGGTTTTAAATCAAACTAAAATAATTTAAATATAATCTTACCCTAATTTGGCATAATTTTAAACTTGGTTATTTAATAAATCCATAATAAATAATAATAAAGATAGGCAACACTGTTGAAATATGTGAGATGTGTGGTTTTTATAAACTGCAAAAGTAAATGATAAATTATAATGATTGTGACCGATGTGAAGGGGGAGGAGAATTGATGCGTCACATTCAGTCAATAAAACAGTTCCGCATAGGATGCACCTGTGTATCCTCGCTCATGACTCCTCAGAAAGTCTCCTCACTCCTCGATCCTAGGGTGCTTCTCAATATCCCTCCTCGTCTCCTCGCTCCTCCGTCCTCCCTCCTATGACCCGGAAACTGATCGAGCTCAGCCATCTTGAAGGACATCTCAATTCTCTAATTGCACCGTGTGGAGTCGAGGATCGAGGAGATAGGAGGCTTCCTGAGGAGTCCTTTGTATTACAAATAAAGATACTTGATACTTTATATAGAAAAATGTCTATATTAAAAGCTGTTTTGGACCCCATTGTACAGCCAAAACAGTTTGTATTTTTTATAATTTGTATAAGAGGTCAATCTGTGATATTTATATCTTCTGTTGGTCAATCGTCTTTTTGCTGTATGAATTCTGGACAGAGTTCAGTAAGTAGAAACTTTTTTTTATTTGCTTGTGTAGAAGTGAAGTGAACTGGACAATGGTTAAGTGAAGTAACAATGGTTATTTAATCACTGAACAACTAAAAGTCTATATTTATCCTACTATTATCCTACTGTTGGATAAAACTGTGACTCTGGCTTTAAATCATTTCAGTATTGACAACTACAGTATATCAATGTACATTACAATACAAACAAGGCGAGAGCAACATAGTTCTCCTTAAGAAAGCCACCTTTTGAAACATCTCTAACCATGCTAAGTTAATAATTCACATAAATAATGCATGACTGCAGAATAACACTCTTGGAATTAAAGTTAAATGGGGTTGAAGCAACGATGCCACAGAAAAAAAAGAAGAAAAAAATTCCCCAGAAACAAGAAAGTTGACTAAACCATTCTTAATGGGATAGTAGTTCACCCAAAAATAAAAATTAGCCCATGATTTACTCACCCTAGATGCCTTACTTCCAAAGTCAAACAGCCATTCACTTACATTATTAACCTTGGAAGAGCCAAGACATTTTTTAAAATATAACTTAGATTGTATTTGTCTGAAAGAAGAATGTCATATACACCTAGGATGGCTTCAGGGTGAGTAAATCATGGGCTATTTTTCATTTTTGGGTGAACTATCTCTTTTAAAGAAAAATGTTTTCTTAGTGTGAAGATTATAGAACCCCTTTCCACTATAAATAACCTTTTGGGGATTGGAATGATTCCATGTATGTTAAAGGTTCTTCTTGGAACCATAGATGCCAATAAAGAGCCTTTATTTTTAAGAGTGTAAAAATAATGCGTGTATAACTGGCTATCTAATAGATTATAAATCACTTGTTATCTTGCATTATGGCTTTCTTCTTAGTATCTTCCTATCAGCACACAAGCATTATACAGTATATAAGCAACATTTAAATCAGATAAAGGTGAACTCATGGTATTTCAATGCTGATCTGATTTGAGAGAACTGAAGTTCAATCTCAGCAGATCTCCCAACAATCATGTTTGTAATTGAGTCTTCTTATGCTTATGAAGAGGGAGCTAAATGTATTAGTTAGCATTCAAGTGGGAAATGCTTCTATTAGCTATAGTACACTGTGTCTGGGAAAAACAGGAGCCTGGCAGAGAGAATGGTGATCAACAGCCGTTACCCTCCACTGAATTTCACCGTGGCAAAATGAATGAATAATGCATAGTAGGATATACAGTATACACAAAACTAATAACTGCAATATCTCCAAAAGTGTTGGTTTTCTAGGGCTAATCAATGTAAATAGTCATTTAACAATTATAACAATTATTTCTGACATAATTATTCATAACCACTTACAGTAGTGTTCAAAGATAAACATTTTCTTCCCCCCGAAAATATTTAGATAGCTTACGTTTATAATTTAGCTTTGAAACATCATAAGACATGTGCTATCGGTCCTATGTTGTAGGCTATTCCAGGGTAGGCTACACCATATATATATATATATAACACACTTCCAGAACATTATGAGCCATAAACATTATCACTAGACTAGTCACAGGTAAAGCGAATATCGCCGACCATCTCCTAACAAGGTTACATATTAAGGTCTGGGTAGATCTGATTGTTAAATTAGCAAACAATCATTTCTCATAATCAGCGTGTTTGATGCAGGAGAAATGGAGAGGAATAAATATCTAAGCTACTTTGACATGAGCCAAATTATTAAGGCAAGGCAACTGGGTCTGAGTATCTCTGAAACGGCATGGATTGTGTGTTCCTCCCAGTCAGCTATATTAAGAATTTACCAACAGTGGTCTGAGAAGGAACAAACCAGAAACCTGTGATAGGTTGTTAAGCGCCCAAGGCTCAAATGCACAAAGGCAACGAAAGTTAAACTGCCTGGTCCAAGTCAACAGAAGGTCTTAGTCAGAGTGCTTATAATGACCCCTGTCCACCAACGAATGAGCCCACAATGGACACACGAGCGATGGAACTGGATCTTGGAGCTGTGGACGAAGGTAGCCTGGTCCGATGAGTCCCGTTTTCATTTACCTTGGTAAGTGATGACACCCCGATGCACTGTGTGGACGACAAGAAACCAGTGGAGGGAGTGTGATGCTCTGAGCAATGTTCTGTAATTGATCCGATCATGGGGAATTTGCATATCATAATTAATAATTAATAATTATTCATACAGGTTTGAATCAGATCAGTCTTACATGTTATTAAATATCCCGCTAAGGGGTGATATTTTACCTGCATCCATGCATGTGTATCTTGGCAATTAACCCCAAGTTGATAGCAATTAATTACACAGATCACGTTTTACAAACAGATAAAAATTAGCTCAATTGTCAGAATGGGGGGAATGGTTTGAAGAATGTTCACCTGGCAGAGTCCCTACATCTCTGCTGGGAAACCCTGGGTCCGGCCACTCATGTGGAAGTAAATTCGACACATGAATTTACTTCCACATGCCTAAACATTGTTGCAGACCAGGTATACCCCTTCATGGTGTTCCCTGTTGGAAGTGGCCTCTTTCTGCAATATAATGCACCCTGCCGCACCGCACAAATTGTTCAGGAATCATTTGAGGAACATGGTGAAGAGTTCAAGTTGTCCCCTGGCCTCCAAATCCCCCAGATCTCAATCCAAATAAGCATCCGTGGGATGTGCTGGACCAACAAATTCGATCCATAGTGGCTCCAACCTACAGGACTTACAGCAACTAACATCTGCCAAATACCAGAGTACACCTTCAGGGGGTTTATAGAGTCCATGCCTTGGCTCGGTGGGTCGGTGCTGTTTTGTTCCACATTATTAAGCAAGTCACATTTATCATGCAATATGGGCAAGGGTTTTTCTGTAGATAAAAAGCATGAAATAGTGCAATGTCTTGCAAAAGGCATAAAAACAACTAATATTTTACTAAAACTGAATAGAGATTATCGAACTGTCAAAAGATTTGATTTAGAGCACTAAAGAACTCAGTCAGATAAAGGCTTATTAAGGAAGGTTTCTTTCAAACAAATGAATTTTATTAATAGGCCAGCTGTAAAAAAAGCCACTGTTGTTGAGCAGAAAACATTTTGAAGCTACTGTTGTCTCTGTCTGGAGTCCCAAGAACCTTTCCATGCGGGCTGGAGGTTGTGCATAAAGTTGCATTTCAGCCAAAGATCACTAACCAAAGCGAATAAATTTTCAATTATTTTCACTTAGTATAAGTATCATCTACCTTCTAATGCAATCATTGTAACTAGATTCTCTTGTGTTTGAGAGATCAAATTTCTTCACCTGTTCTGAGAGCTACCTTGACCTCAGTAATTAGGAAAGTCAAAACAGCAGATCATCTCAGTAATTTCCTGCTTCCTTATCTTTCCTTTGCTTCATTCACATTGGCTTTACTCATTATTATAATGTAGAGAAGAGCAATGCTTACATTTTGCTTTGTTCATTTTTTGCCCTTGCCCTGACTCTTCCATTATAATAACCATAAAATCACATCATATGTAAAATCCATTAAGCTTCCATGTTTTACAGTCCTGAGTGGCATCTCAATCCGCAGAAGTCTGAGTCACTCACAATGCTGTGGTTGAAATGATTGACATATTTGACCTTTTTTGTTTTGTCCTTGGAAGCAATCATGTAATTTGTTTATGTAGTCAGCCTATGAACAAAATTCAGAAATTGTAGCTTTTCCGCTGTGTGGTTATAATACCCCAACCAGTAAAATTTTTGTCAAACACTGTTGAAAACCTCAAGGCTGTTCTGAAAATAAAAAAGGGCATTGAATTATATTTGTATAGTATGTTAAGGTTAAAGAGTTATTGAAAAGAAAATCTACAAAAGTATCCTCATGAATATTATTCAATCCGAATGCAGATAAAAGATGGTAGGACTATCAAAGAGAGCTAATGTCAATTAACCTCAGAACAGCATTTATATAACTCAAAATACTCCACAAAGAAGATAGAACACCACAAAACAGCTCTAAGTCATCCTTCATAATCTTTATCAACACACAACCAGTCCCAATGGATTTTATTTACAAGTTCATGTCACAATGCACTACAAAAAAACTGCCCTGGATTAAGATGAGGTTAACTGTCTTGCTCAAGGCTGCATTGTCATTGTCATGGCTAACAAATCACTCCATTTTTTTCTGAAGATGAATGAAAGTCATTGTTACACACTCATCAAACTGAAGACCAACAAATAATAGAAATCTAAAGACCCGGAGAACCAAACATAAGCAAAGACGTCCACCGGCTTGTAAAGATTATGCATTGAGAAACTTTTCCATTGGTCTCATTCTCAGTATAATAAAGACTAATAAAGATGCATTAAGAGCAAGTCTTGCTTTTATGGTCATCATGCTTTTAAAAAGCTGTTTTTTTTTTTTTTTTTTTTTTTTTAAGTCAAACTCAATTCAGTTTACATTTTTAAGAGCACTACACAGCAGACAGCATAATGTGTTTTATATACTGGAACTAGTAAAAGTTTGTCTGAACCATAAAACATGAACGTTGTTGAAATTACTGTATCTGCTGAAAGTACAGGGTGAAATATAGGTCTATACATTTGTTCTCTTTTTTATTTATTTATTTATTTTTTTTTTTTACATAAATTATTCAAATGCTATTGCAAATCTTAAACAACAAATTTGTGCCACCTGTCACAGGCAAATAAACATGTAGGCTAAGTATAAACTAACACAGTCTCATCACAAGATGGCATATAACTGACGTCTTGGGACGTCTTTTGACCATATGTCAACATCAGCCGTTTTAGGGTACCCTTTAACGTCAGTTACATGACGATCCTGGGACGTCAATACAACTGATGCTTTACCTTTTAACATCAGTTAGGTGACGGGCTAGGTTAAGGGGTAGGTTTAGGTCTGGTAGGGTTAGGATCCAATAACGTCATCTAACCGACGTTAAAGGGTACCCTAAAATGGCGGATGTTGCCGAATGGTCAAAAGACGTCCCAAGACATCAGTTATATGACGTCTTAGGATGAGACTGCACTGTAAAAACACACAAACATTTGCTCACACACATTAATTCATGTATTGCTCAAGGTCATAAAAGCTACAGTACCATAGTGAATACAGCTGGACAAAATCATTTTTACATTTTATATTAATCGTGATCTTCAATACTGATTCTTAAAATACGTCTACTAAAAAGTAGGGGAGACCGGGGGCAATTGTAACAGGGGGCAATTGTAACACATTCAATTCCTTCAATCAGAAACAAGCTAGAGTGATGACACTTAATCTGTACATGCCCAGTAGGATTCTCTCTCTATCTGTGGAAAAGAAGCGAGAGATTTTCAACTTTAGATTTTCACTGCCGGGGCGGCAGTGGCTCAGTGGTTCATGTTTACGAACCGAAAGGTTGGTGGTTCAATCCTCGGTTCCACCTGACCAAGTGTCGAGATGTCCATGAGCAAGACACCCAACCCCAGCTGCTCCCGACGAGCTGGCTGGCGCCTTGCATGGCTGACACCGCCGTCGGTGTATGAATGAGTGTGTGAATGGGTGAATGTGAGGAAAAATGTAAAGCGCTTTGGTGGCCATTAGGTCTATGAAGGTCTTCATAGGCCATTAGGTCTATGAAGGCACTATATAAATGCAGTACATTTACCATTGGACATTGTACTTTGATTGTATGATCAAAAAAAAGCACAGACGCACATTTTTCAAAACATCTTCTTCTGTGTTTCACTGCAGGTTTGGAATGAGGGTGAGTAAATGATGAGTGTTTTCTTTTTTGGGTGAACTGTCCCTTAAAGGTCTAGAATGAATCGATTTACCACAGGCCTCCAATTTCATTAACACAACAAAATGCCTACATTTCTGGTCTTGGCA
The DNA here is from genome assembly GCA_027497675.1 of Cyprinella lutrensis. Lineage (NCBI taxonomy): Eukaryota > Metazoa > Chordata > Actinopteri > Cypriniformes > Leuciscidae > Cyprinella > Cyprinella lutrensis. The sequence continues at coordinate 7,578,199 of JAOTRC010000011.1, read as the reverse complement.
GTGTACAAACTTCTTAGTGCTTTGCTTGTTACCTAGCGTAATGCTCAGGGTCAAGGTTCACAAGAGGCCAGAAATCGTTCCGGCTCCAGCAGCCGCACTCTCGTTTAAGTGCCAGCACACGTCTCTCCTCGAAAGTAACCACTTTTTCAATTACTCTGCCATCAGCTAGCTGTGTTGCAGATAATGGCAGGGTCTATAGCCTAGGCTAGCAACTAAATGTCAACTAAACAGAGAGTGTGTGCTATCTGCAGTTAAACAACTCTGCCAAAAAGCAGACACTTGTGTGATACAATATCGCTTGAGATGATAGTGGAGATTTTCATCCTTCCCTAGGGTTCGCTTTCTCGCTGAAGCTACTCTGCAAATGCGAAGCATGACTATGAGCGCTGCTGATTACGGTCATTTACGTAACACGTAGTCGCTGTTTGCGTGTTCGCGTGCAGAGCGCTGCCTTTTGTGGCTGCCCCTCAAAAGGGCACATTTTGCAATCCATTTAGCTTCTCTTCAGGTGGAAAAATCCCCGAGGATGAGACTGCCAAACCGAGCGTTCATCCTCACTCCGAGAAGTTGTTTTGTTGGGTGAACAGAAGTAAATGCATCTTCAACAACAAAACCCGTTTATTGTCTTACACTATTCGGCAGCGCTAGCCTCGAGAAAAGGTCTTTTTGTGTGTTTTCTTCGCTTACTGATTACCAACGCCACCCTCGGGATGTTAGTGAACTTCACGTAATTACATCTCGCAAGCTAGTCGCTCTGCGGCGAATCAAAATTCTCTCAGCTTCAATCTCAAACCTTTAAAAATAAGTACTCTCCAAACAATGTCAGGCGAAAGTCCATTTTTTGTAAAGGAAATGCAACGTCACTCTCTTGCATCAGGTACGGATGGGTACGGAGTGTCGTGATGAACAGTTTAATCCATGCTGCTGTGGCCTGTTTCTCCACACCCATTATTTTATTCCTCTGCAAATGAGCATGGACAGGAGGGTAATGAATTCTCCCCTCCAGTGAAATGGGAGGATTTTCTATTTGCCAGACACTTCCTTCCCCTTTAACTCTTTCATCTGATGGAGAGTGGACTTTCGGTGGTGGGTGGAGGGGGTGAGCGCCTGACTGATGGTGGGCCACAGCAGACAATCAGAGAAGAGCGAGAACCATCTGTCTCTACCGAGATGAGACGGGCCCGCCAGCTGCAGTGTAAAACATAGCCCATATAAGCAGCGGTCCAAGCCCTAAAATTGGAATCGAGGCGCACTTTTGAAAACTGTATTGCATTGCATCAGGCAATACAGCCAAAATCAATATACCCCCAGTGCTGGAATTGGGCTCGAGCGACAATCACCAGCACCGCAGTCAGAAAGACATTTTCAGACAATGCCTTTTTCACGTTTCGCAATCAGTCTAGCAGGAACGGGAATGGGTGGCCGAAGCCAAGTAAAGCATTTTCCAATCTTGTCTGGCATTCAGCTTCAGTCAACGACCAACAAGCCCCGTCTGAACAGCTACAAGTTGACTTACAACTCAACCCCATTTATAGTGTACGCCGCCAAAAACCTCGAGTCCCTACCTTCCATCTCAAGGTGCTACTTGTGAAGGACTATATATATGGTCTATACAATAGTAATTTAGATCATGCGATTGTGGAATTGCTGTCAATATAAAGGAATGGGGCTTGTGTACGTTTGGGCTGATGCCGTGCACCTGAGCTCCATCAGTGGCGTAGATGAGAAGGGCGCATTAGTTTCCCAGCGGTGGCAGCGGAGCCAGGGGCCCTCGGCGGGTTTCTTCGCCTCTGCTTTTATTAGAGAAAAGTTGTAGAGCACCGCAGCAGTGCAGCATGACTATGGCAACTCATTCCACTCCTGCGGTCTCCTGGGAAGTCGGTCGGCAATGGGTTCCAAACTGGGTTTTTTTTCTTTTTTTCCTACTGCAGATCCTCCCATGGTTTAAAATATTTCTTTTTATGAATCATTCCTGTCCTGTGTGTGTTTGAATGTACACAGATGCAGCCTAGCTGGTGCTAAATTAAAGAAATTAGGTAATTTTACTGTGGAAAGCAAACGGTTAACGCTAGATGAAATTGCTACGGATTGATTTGATCATTTGTGCGTGTATGTATGTCATTACAAGTTCTGTTCTGTCATATAAATCACATATTTATTTATGTGAAATAAATTGATTTTAAATTAACTAAATTAATTAACTCAACTATGTTAATTTACCATTGTCTATAAAGCTGGATGTTGGTGGCTGATTATAATGGTTATAACTGATGATACAAAAAAAAAGACATACATTTATTATTTATTGACAAGGCTGTCAGCAGATTTTGGAACAGACACACCAACACTTCTTATGCCAAATTAAACTCCAGGAGCACAACATGTTGCCTACTATTCATAAAAAGCAGTCAGTGCTGATAATCTTAAAGAGACAGAATTTGTAACAATGAATTGGTCTGTAAATTAATTAAAAATACATCTATTTTTCGAGATATTCAGGCAGGTCACAGGGCACAGGCTGTTTTTTGTGAATAGAAGGCAACATGTTGTGTTCCAAGTTTAATGTGTCTCCTTCCATGCATGATGCTGCATTGAATGACCGAATATCCGCTGCTGGGTAGTGTGACAGGTCCATCAGTTTTGCTCTGGACTGCGAGGGGGCGTGTGTTTCTGTCTGAAGTTTCAGAAACTTGAAATTACACAACTCCACAATACATGATTTATGTGGGGCTTGTTGTTTATCAACAGTCATTTGTGTTATTTAAAAAAAACTGCCCTCTGTGCAGTGTGATCAATTAATGGGCCTTCAGTCAAGTGCCCTCATTTTTTGAAGATGTCTATTGCTTTATAGCTGCTTGAAACAATCTGTATTCTATAATGTAGTGTATACACTCTAAAAAACACTGGGTTGTTTTAACCCAATTTTGGGTCAAATATGGACTAACCCAGCCATTGGGTTACATTTTTAAATTACATTTTTAACCCAATGTTTGAGTTTGTCCATATTTGACCCAAAAT
>JAOTRC010000011.1:7560079-7575081 GCA_027497675.1 Cyprinella lutrensis | reverse complement strand
AGTTAAAACGAAATCGGAATTGAGAGGAACAGAAACTAATATTCACTGGATGGTCATATATCTTTACACCGCTAGATGGGGGTAAAAATCACACAGTGTAGCTTTAAGTATGTCTTTTTTTACTACTTTTGGATATTTTTTAGAAGTAGATTAAATTAATTCATAGATTTGCGTTCACACAAAGGGCAAACAATGTACTGAACTTAAATATGACAACACAAAAACATACATAATGAAAAATTACAAAATCAAATGATAAATAAACAAAGGATGCCTAAGGTTTGATGTGATTTGCTTTGCTAAGGTATCTGGTTTGATAAATTTGTTCTAGACCTATCAGAAACTTTCCTGAGCAAACTCTTTTGTTCTACTGTGACATTTCTAAAACCAACAGGCAACAAAAAAGTCTTGAAAGAGTCATTTGATGAATCTTTCACTAACGGAATTCATCAGAGAGGTTATTTAATCAACCAACATTGTTATTCAATCAATATCAAGACTCCAAATCAAATCATGTCAGTAAGAGAAAACGTCAAATGATCGCTAAATGCTTAATGTCAGTGTCACTCTTCATTCCAGTCCACAAAGGAGTAAGATCCATTCAATATTGACCACTTTAAGAGCACAATTACTGTATATGTGCTGATTGTACAAACATCCAATAGGGGGAATGTCTATAGTGTTTCAGTAAAATAAGTCATACATAAATGTTTTCAAACCTTTTGAAGAACTTGGGTGAAAGATAAAATTTAATTAGGATTTCGCAGTGCTTTGATTCACAGAATAAATTATTTGGATGTGCATGTTTGAGCACTATGAGACAAAGCTTGTCATTTTAATAAAGAATCAATACCAGTTTTTTCTCTCTTTTCCTTCTGTTCTTCATCTCGATCCGGCCATATATTGATTAACTTCATCACAAATCACACAAACGCTCCCTGCATGATCAATGAATGGACATACCAACACACAATACTGAAAAAAATAAAGCCTGTCTTGAATATGTGCACATAAAACTGTTTTCTCAAGCCCACCCTGGTCTCGTGTTCTTCTCAAATAAACTCCCACAAGTGTCATAGACATAGTTCCTATAGCTAAAGCTCTTTCATATCAACACATAGAAAGCAATATAATAACCACAACATGTGCACAGCTATGTCATGGAATGCTTTCGTTTTCCTCTGAATTTCTAGATCTGATGCCAATGGATGGAGTTTTCCAGTCTTTCAATCTGTGTGGCCACACAGGAGCCACAGCACCACCAAATGAAAATATGGGGAAGTACACACACACTATAACAGAGGCAGAGAATATAAACATCAAATTTATGCAAGACATGTATGATTTATTTATTCAGAGCTGTGCAAAAACATATGAAATGCTTCCATGTGTTCAAACACAAATATGTTTGAACATGCTTTGAGATCAAAAGGTGAAAAAAAAATATTGTCAGAAAGTGAAGATCTTAAGGCATTCACACACACACACACACACACACACACATATATATAAAACCTTTTTTTAAATTTTAAACCTATTTAATTGATGCCTGAGAGCTGAGTGTTTCTGGGGGCATTTGCTGGGAAATTGCTTCTGAGGTTCCAATTATATTTCAAATTACACTCAAATTAGGAAAAAATGAAAAATGCCTCCAGTTTAAAGAGCAGGAGGACAGAATGACATTAAGAAAACTGTAAATGAAGAACCGCAGCAGGACAGCAGCTCAATAACTGTGTGCTTATCCACATGACATGATGTACTTCACTTCAGATACTCATTTATTTGTCTGTGTTAATCTATTTTCAAATAACATTATAATTATTACACCGCTAACGACTTTGCCTTGACTCGCTTGATCAACTTTAAGTAGTAAAAAGAAATGTGGTGTTTTTGCACATCAGTTACGTATAATGAGTTCAGAAGATGAATTGAAATAATATTTTTTTTGGTCCTGTTTACTTGCAATCGGTTTCTCATTGTTGCTTCATCTACATTAAAACTGCAAAACATCTCAAGAAATAACACTCTGGGTTTGTCCAATCACAGAGCAGTTTGGAAGAACTGTTGCTCATGTGAGAGACAGTTTATGGATAATATAGCAAACTTTTAAGGGAGAGATGAAAACCCAGAGCAACCATACAACCTATAACTCAGTGAAGAATCTGAAGCTTTCTGCAAAGCAAAAATTTGACCACCATAATTATTAAAGCATAAGAGAACAATTAAGTGTCGGTAGGACACTTTGGGCTGTAGACATATTTATTTATTCCATTTTAGACTTTTGAACAACAAAGAGTCCTGATATTTTAGACATTTGGGGTAGAAACAATATCAAATGAAAAGTAGCTTTAAAATGCTATTAAAAAGAAACTCAGTTGGATCTTTTCAACAAAGAATGTCAGCATAAAATCGGTATGTGTCTGATATTTCTTTACGGTTCACATCATTTTGATGTCACTTAAAAAAGAGCAGAAGCTGTATGATTGCAGGCATAACCTACCTTAAAGCTGAAATATTAATAACTGCTCATTGCTTATTCTATTTTATTGAGCAATACTGAAAAAATACCCATTTTCTCTTTTTAACAAGCCTTAGCGATTTAAAAAAACCCCACACATTTTCCATTTTGTTGTATGATTTCAAGTTTTTATGAAAAGCATTTAACATGTTATTGGGAAGCTTTCTTATTTTTAAACAATACAAAAACTATATATATTAAGATTCATTGTTTTTTTACAGATTCAAAATGATTTGTACATATTTGTAAAAAATTAAATAAATTAAGTTTTTTAAAAGGTGCAAAAAAGTGAACATTTTCGGCAGTAAGAAAGGGTAAACATACAATAAAATCTGACTGGAATTTACTTTGGAATTATAATAGCATTTTTAGAATAAAAACATCAATAGTTGCATCAGAAGTATTGCATCATCAGTAACTCATGTTGTGTGTTTTGATAAAATAATCATAATTGTTTATTTATGATTTATGAGATATATCTAAAATTTTAGTTAATTATTTACTTGTTGACAAAAGTGTCTTTTTTATCCAGAAGTTTTGAGCTCTGAAAGCAGTAAGTTTTCATTGTACGATTAAAACTTCTCAAAATATATAACCCAATTTTCAAAATTCATTGAAAACAACAGCTAGAAATATCAGATCAGAGAGAGAGAAAGAGAGAGAGAGAGAGAGAGAGAGAGAGAGATGGACTCTCTCAGGTGGTCAGATGTCAGTCTTTAGTATTTGTTCTAAAGTGGAGATAAGGTTCCTCAGACCGTACATGTATCCCTCATCCGGGCTGTTGCTCGGAAATACATGAGCAAAATCGATCATCTTCACTTCCACTGCCTCCTCCTGTCCAAATTGTTTCGTCTCTCCCATTCCAATTTCCTCATGTTCCTCTTCTACACTTCCTGCACACATTCCGTTAGCGTTGGTCTCACGGCAGTACGGATGACAGTGTGTTAAACTGCCCTGAACGATCAGAGCCTCGTGGGGTTTGTTACAGTTGCTCTGTGGCTCCCCCTGCTGATGTCCTGTTCCTTTCTCAGCTCGCTTGTGTTTCCATCCGTTGACTCTGCGAGGAGAGCCTTCATACACCAGCAGCAGAGAGCTGGCGTAGAAATGCAGCTGAGTTTGACCCTCAAACCAGCGGAGAATGCTTCGGATTTTAGAGATGATCAGGGAAAGTGCATGCCTCTGTAAGTCTTCACCATTGTGGAAGAATCTAGTCAGGCCTGAGGAAAGAAAAAAATCATAGATTCATTTTTGAGTTTTGAGACTACAGGATCACACAAAATCAAATCACTGGGAGCCAATTTTAGAGCTGAACATAATATTACATCCCAGGAAATATTTTCTTTTGATTTGTGAAAATGAGTAATAATAATGAGAGTGTTCTTTCTTTCTCTCTCTCACTCTCTACCCAACACACTCTCATGAAAGTGCGTATCTATACCACAATTGTCATTTCTTGTGGCATTTATACGCCAAAAATGGTTTTTGCGTGCATATGCTACGCACTGGGTAGGTTTAGGGGAAGGGGGGTGGGGAGTTCTTACTTATTATACGCCAAAAAGTGCATATCATATGGACGCGAAAAACGCATACCATATACATGCAAAAACTAGTTTTGGCGTATAAAAGGCATGAGAAATTACATTCGTGCTATAGATACGAACTTTCATGAGATCAGGCTCCTCTATCTTGCAAAGCTCCAAATTAACATCATCTGCCTTTCCTCACTAAGTGCATGGTTTGGATCCTGAAAGAAGGAAGTGGGGATAAGAGTGGAGAGGAGCAAAACACAAGGATTCCCACCTTTCGAGGAAACTTGAACTTGAGGAAACTTGACCTACGTCTGAAGCATGAACAAAACTATTCCACTCCTGATTGACATTGGGTCATGACGTAACGTGGCAGCATACAAGGAAGCTACAAAGGGACGCCGGGACAGAACTTACTTTATTTTATTTATAAAGCACTTTACAACCGCACCTGCAGACCAAAGTGCTGTACAATCATAATAATATTTGTCCCGTAAGACCCTCAAATAAAGATTCTGATTGCTGAAACAGCGCATAGATTACGGGTCTACTCTGCAATAAAGAATCGGTGTATGATTGTGATACTGTTTTGGTGCCTGGCATGCACAGTAAGCTCCTGAGGGGGCTGGCTGCGTTCATATCCCGACACGCACAGACGTGTGTTTTTGGGTGTTTCAGCCTCGCGCCTGTTGAATTTTTTCACAGCGAGGGGGCCGGAGAGACGGGATGAAAGACACCAGGAAATAGATACAGTGTGAGAGACTGAACTGGGACTCCATGCGTGTCTGAGAACTGAGTGACTGGAAACCCAAGTGCTGCAGCGAAAGAGTTTTTTTTTTTTTTGTAACCTTTTGTTGGTGATTTCTTTGAATTATTCTAATAAATCGCACAAGTCAGCTTACCTCGTCTTCTTCCTTCCTCACACTGAAATCATCACAATTGTGAACAACTTGAATCTCGCGTTTGCCGAGGCAGCACATACATTACGGGTCTCCAATAAAAACGGCACACGCGATCTGGGAAATAATACTGTTTGGCTCCTGAGGGTGCTGGTTCTATTCATTGAGAAATATATTGACGCGCACAGCTGTGAGCTGTCAAGTGTTTCACCCTTGCGCCTGTTGACTTTCTTCTCGAAGGATGAAAGCCAAATATATTGTAATGACTCAAATCACGATTTTCAAATCAGGCAGTGTGTAAATCTTTAATATAAATATTAAAGCAGTATTGTCTGGTGATCATGGCTAACACAGTCTCATCCCAAGAAGTCATATAACTGACGTCTTGGGATGTCTTCTGACCATATGTCAACATCCGCCTTTTAGGGTATCCTTAAACGTCGGTTACATGACGATCCCGGGCCGTCATACAACGGACGCTTTACCTTTAACGTCGGTTAGGTGATGGGGTAGGTTTAGGTCTGGGGTAGGGTTAGGATCCGATAACGTCGTCTAACTGACGTTTAAAGGTACCCTAAAAAGGCGGATGTTGACGTATGGTCAAAAGATGTCCCAAGACATCAGTTATATGACGTCTTGGGATGAGACTGCGCTGTTATGGGTCCTTTTAATTCTATGGAATTATAATGATGGAATATTATCTGACTTCGAGAAGGTACATATTTCAATTCAGCCTACCATTCAGACCGTGGAGGGCCGCCAGAGAGAGAGAGCTATAGAGATCCCCTCTCGGGCCCTCAGGAAACTGGTGTCAGCATCTCACCGCCAGTGGCGCTTCAGGAAACATCAGTTTCCAGCGAACACACGCTGCTCTGTCTGACCCTCAAGCTTGTGGACAGGCAGTGATCGCGTCCACACACCGAGAGTCGCTTTCAATTAACATGAAGGGTATCATGAAGGGCTTTCACAAGACACTCTACACCAGCCCCGAGGGTTGGTCCTCTTGCGGGATTTTTTCAAAGCATGCCAATGTCTCCCCAATATATCGCCATGGGTCCTACGCACTGTAGAAATAGGGTACAGGCTACAGTTTTGGGTCCGCCCACTGAAGTTCAACGGGGTGGTCTAGACTGCAGTACACCCACAGCAGTGTCAGGGTGTTAGTACTGGAAGTTAACTCCCTGCTGGTAAAAGAGCCCACATAACATGTTCCTCCACCAGACAGGGTGTCCGGGTTCTACAGCTGGTACTTTATAGTTACAAGGAAGAATGGAAGGTTGTCCAATATTAGGTAGAAGACATCTGAACTGGTCTCTGAGGAGATTCAGGTTCAAGATGCTCTCTATTCCTATTATCATGAGTCAAATCAGACCCAAGGACTGGTTTGTCACGATAGATCTAAAAGACGCATACTTTAAAGTCTCAATCCTTCCATCTCACAGGAAGTTCCTGAGGTTCACTTCCGGGGGCGAAGCATGCCAATATCGTGTTCTTCCATTCAGCCTAGCACACTCCCCTCGCTGGCAGTTCGGCACTGAGATGTCATCCTTGGCCACATTCAAGCTCGGGGTTGAGACTTAACTGTGTTGACACCCACCCCACGGATTACATTCTTGGGGTGGGGTGGGACTCGACTACTATGTGGGAACGAATGTCTCCTGCAAGTATTGAGTCCATCCTGGCCATGGAGACCAGGATAAAGCTAGGCAGTGCCATCACTGTAAAACACTTTCAAAGACTGTACGGGCTCATGGCAGCTGCATCCAATCTGATATCTTTTTGCTTGCTGCACATAAAGGCCCATCAGTGGTAGTTTAAAACCATAAGGGGTTTTCCCCAAGGACAACACTCTCTATGATCAAGGTTACGCGCAGATGCCCTCATTTCCTGTCCATATGGAAGAAACCTTGGTTCCTGTCCCAAGGTATCAGATCCTTCTGTGGTTCCAGGGGAAACTGTTATCTCCCAAAGCAATGCATAATGGGTCGTATAGATGAACTTTGAGGAATGCCCCCAGTCTATTCACTGAAGCATGAATAAAACTATTCCAATCCTGATTGGCATTGTATGATGACATAACATGATGGCATAGACGGAAGCTACAAAGGAAAGCCGGCACACAACAGAGTTAGCTTTTGCGATGAAGCAAGTTGCTCCCAGCCAGAGGAAGGCGTGGCGGAGGGACGCTTCACAGGCAACAAGTGTTGAACTCATAACCTGGGACATTTTGTTCTTCCCTTAGTAAGTTTTTGTCTTTGTTTGTTTATTATGTTGGCACAGCCCTCTCCTGAAGCTTTTTGTTGTTTTAAAGTTTTTGTTAAGTACTTATCTGCTGTGGTTATTAGTTCTGGCAAAATCAAGATCAAAGATTGCTGTAAAAATAAATCTGAATTGTTTATCCTTTTGATCTCCCATACAGCAAAACAGTGTCGGCCCAGGTCTGGGCCACATCTAGTACATGTAGATTCAATGCATACCAGATGTGGGCCGAATCTGGGGCCCCATTTATACCTCTTATTTATGCACAAAACACGCCCCGAAAGATTCTTACATCACTTCCGACGTATAAGTTGTGATTTATGAAAACAATCTAGACAGGACAAGTTGCGCACCTGCACGCAAACTCTAACCCATGCTTAGGAACATTTTAAAGACAATGCAGTTTGGCAACACCGATGGTGAGCTGAGGGACTGACTGCAGATGAAGAAAAAAACACTTTATATCTTTATTATGAGTCTTAATCATAAACACATTGCATGTTTGCAGTAGCAGTTTAAAAAAATAAAAGATGATTTAAACTATGTTTTATATTACATATGCCATTCACATTAATTGAGTTATGTACTTAAATTACATGAAATAATTACAGAGTCCTAAGTCCCAATTTCCTAATAAATAGAAATATTTGTAGTGGATGCAGTGCTGAAAACTTTTCCTGTGGCATGCTGTGTTTTAATGTTTTAACTGCAACGATTGCTTAGCGCATGATAATAGCAGAACTCAGTGTCTGAGAAAATACATTTCGTGCAAATAACGATCAATAATGCACAATAAGGCCTGTCTGTTTCCATTAAAAATATAAAGCAATGAAAAATACTATTTGGCCAGTGGAAAAGATTGAGAAACACTTTATCTTAATCTCTCTATTTATAAACACAAAGCAGCATATTCTGTATATATAGTAATGAAAAAAAAAAACAACCATGATAAAGATAAAAACATGAAATTTGAGTCAGACCATTTTTAACGGTGTCCTTTCCAAGACTGCGTCCATAGAACTGGTCAAGAGTAATGTAACTGTCTGAATTGATCTGGTACACCTGAGGTGAGAAGATGAGAAAGAAAAATATTAGAGGAGATCCAGAGACATTAAAATAAAGAAAAATATGAAAATATGCCTCAAAATATAGTGGCCTGCCTCCCTTGCTGTCTAGACTTTAGCATTAGTGCACCACAAATCTACATAGGCTGTCTACATAGGCATCTCACTAGATTTTAGAATAGCACTGGAGAAACTTGCATGCATACAGATTTAAAACTGTGATGAGCCTCACTGGATGGATCCTTACAGCCCACCACACTACAAAACAAATGAAACAGACTGAAATAACATGGAAAGCAAGAACAAGAGAGAGAGAGAGAGCGAAAAGGAAGGAGAGGGTGACAGCAGCTGGCAAATATTTCCCAGCCTAGAGACACTGAAACCAATTAGGTACAAAAAAACAAGTGAGAAACCAGAGAAAAGGGATGATAAACTGAGGAAGGGCTGGAGGAAGCAAACACTTAACAGATGAAACAAGATGGAGACTTCACACTTAATGGAACGCACAAAAACTGTCAATAATAAACATTGCAATCTAAAATGCACTGCGACAACAGCATCAATTCTACAATGGACTTGTTGACCTGACTCTTTTCCAGGGTGATTTTTCTGGTCTTGCAGTAAAAAGAATTTGGCAGGGTCAATCATACTGTATGGAGCTATACCCGGTATGACAAAATTGGCAAAATGTCATTTTGCTTTTAATTTATCATGGTTGGTTTAAACCTTGCAACACCTACTGGCTATATATTATACCAATACCACACACTCTGATTGCTCAGGTTTTTTTCTAAATTGTTTATGCCAAGGACCCCCAAATATGATCCAAAAATATAAAGCTATATTTCCATGCCTAAAGACCCACTTATACAGTGTGAGAACGTATTTTACTATAAAGATAACGTTTTCAAATTTAATTTATCAGCTTTTTATTGTCATAATACCACAATAAATTACAAATATTATTTGGAAAATATTGAATGTGTATTAAGTTAAGTTTTACAATTTTTCAATTAAACTAATTTTTATAGCACTATTCAGAATAGATCATTTTCACAAGCAGTTTTTTTCAGGTACAGATTCAGGTACAGGTTTTTTCAAGTAAATTCTATTCTTGCCAGACTATTATCATTAATGACACAGACATGCAGTGAGTGGGCTGTTGGTGTTTGTCATGTACAAACAGACAAATGTAAATGACAGCGATTGTAAATGATTGTAAATGATAGCAAATGTAAATGATTCAGCTTGGTTACCTCAGTTCATCGGCATAGCAGTTATTCTGAGCCTTGAGATGCTAATCTGGAGGAGTTACATAGAGGAGGAGACACTTAAAACAAATGAAATGAAAATGATTCAGCAGGTTACCTCAGTTCATCATCATAGTAGTTATTCTGAGCCTTGAGATGCTAATCTGGGATAGTTACATAGAGGAGAAGACTCTTGAAACAAATCAAATGCAAATGATTCAGCTGGTTACCTGAGTTCATCAGCATAGCAGTTATTGAGAGCCTTGAGATGCTAATCCAATCAGTCTGACTAGAGTGGTTAAACCTTTACCATTATCATAGAGACAAAGGCAGAGCTGTATCTTGAACTAAACGGCCAAGAAGTGCATAAAGCCGACACCTGGAATGCTTGGCTTAATTTCTTGGCCTCAAAATGGTATCCATTTTTCAGTTAGAAATACCGTTAAACCTTTACGAAACGTATAATAAATTTGTATTCCTTCAAATGCAAAACATAATTCAGTATCTATCCAGAATGCTAAATATAATTCAGTATCCTTGCATTGGTTTAGAATAATTAGGCTAAATCAAATTTGTATAAAATACTTTTCAAAGAAAGTTATTTCTTTTAAATTACATTCTTTAAATACAGTGATATTTTTCATTATATTGGAAAGACCACGATTATTAGGCTACTATCTGTCTGACAGACACCAACAGCAGCACACTTGTTGCATGTATGTGTTATTAATGATAATCAAAGAACAGAAAACAAAGTGAAAGTCACTCACTGCTCTTGACTGAATAATGATTTTTGCTTTAATTAGCTTTAAAAGATTAATCTATATTCAGTTTATAAATTATTCTGCAAAGACTGTGTTTATTAAATGGAGCTAATTCAAAGACAAAGGAATTATTCAATTTCTGTATATTCACCTGTTAGGCCTACTGTACCTACCATGTTCTTAAACATGGGTTAAAAACGATAGCCTTTTTGTGCATTTTAGCAGGGCAGGTAAAAATCTAAACCGGTCTGGGGAAAATGGTTGGCTAGCCCGGTGCATGGTCTAAAAGGGTTGTCCCTTTTCTCAGACATGGGTGCGTTTTGGGTGTAACATGCAATAAACTAATCAGAGTCTCATCTCCCATTCCCTTAAAAAGCCATTTGTGCTCACATCATGGTGGATTCACTATTTCTGAACACTTCTCCAGAGAGCAAACATGTTATAGCATATTTTTAGAAAATATTAATCTTTTACATTGTAATCCTTTTATTTTTAATATTTGGCATGTTTGTGTGCTGCTGCAAGCCCTGTGTGTGCAATAAGCAGAGTGTACACGCGTTGTTTACCCACCTATAGGTGCACATTACTAAAGTGACCTTTAAATATCAAAAGAAAAAATACTTTAGACCAGGTTTTTGTTGGTCAGTGGCACAGTCTAATTCAGTTGCCTCAATATAGCAACGCGCCAACCAGAGGTGTAAAGTCCAGGTTCAGAAAGTAAAAGTCCTCCTCAGTATTTTGTTCCAATCACGGGATTTACTAATTAGCACAAATATTCAGCCAAGAGATGTCAACTAATTTGTGAAATCAGCAGGCTGAATTCATGGGTGGAATAAACATATGGCAGGACTTTTATTTTCTGACCCCTGGAGTTTACACCTCTGGCGCCAACAGTGCGCCTGAACACACCTCATTTTCAGACCAGCACACACATGGGCGAACAAATGGGCATGAATGCATTTGCTATTTAAACAGCGTGGATAGGACGTGAAAATGATAACTACGTTATCAGGCTGAAACTAGCAAAACACACTTGTGCAGTGCCGGGTGTATGATAGGGCCCTAAATGTGAAAGTATTAATAGCCTCTATGCACGAACCCTGCTTACGTGTGTCCGAAAGAATCTCAGTCAGCGTCTTTACTTCTGGAAGCGCGTTCTGCAGGCCAAGTGTATAGAGACAAAACTGTAATAAAATCCGTTTTCTCAGAAACGGAGACAACGATTTTAGAAACGCTGATTCGCTGATTCGAATTTCGTACTATACGAGAGAATACTAACCCTCAAAGCTGTCGCTGTAGCTCGAAATATATAATTTTAGTGACAGCTAACTGCCTCACAGTGTTGTTAACATCATTCACGTTAACCAGGATGTTTTTATAAACAGCAAGTGTAATTTGACACTATCTCCACCTAACACAAAACTGGCTTCTGACCATTGACTAACGCAGCACCGGATGTAACTGGGCATGCTGTGCTGAGACAAACCCAGAAGCGATCGTGCATAGAGGCTATTGACAAACTTAACCAGTACCAGGTATGCAACATAATTAGATATGAAATGAAGAGCGGGAATGAGGGGAACAAAGGAAACTGGAATAGAACACAGAAAATCAAGGTGATACAAACTTAGGGGCTGTTTGTCACAGGATCTGGTTTGTGTTTCCCTTAGTGTCCACTAGAGGTCTTTTTCCTCATACTGTCACCATTCACTCTGGAACTGCATTTCCCACGATCCTTTGTCTTTTCTCATCACTCATTATTGCACACAACTGTTTCTTATTACATTGTTTAGTTCTTTGTATAAATACCCTGTCTGTTTTAGTCCTTGTCACAGAGTCGTCAGATATTGTCACTACACTTCTGAGGTCTGTCTTTCTAGTCTGTTTCTTGTTTTCTTTCTTGTTGTTTTGTATTTTAAGTTTGATTAAAATGGACTTTGACCCTTGCCTGGATGACTACGATTTGGATTATAGCCTACTTAATAAAACCTGCTGCACTTGGATCTACTATTTCTCGTGTGTGTAACAGTTTGAAATTTCTCTATATCTATGAGTTTACACTGACAAACAGTCATGGATAATTGTGCGAGAGGTATGATTCAGTTTATGAATTTCATTAAATTCTCAGCACTTCTCATTCATTTTCGGTGTTTGACTGTTGCATACTTCTGAAAAAAATTCAATTACTTCAAGGCTGTTTTGTGATTGGTTATCAAGTCACATGTGACCCAAGTTAGCCATTACACTTTCTCAAATGGTAGAGCCACGGACATTCATATCTCCAAATAATAAGACCATCTTTGGTATTACGTGTTCAGTCTATAGGCACTTAGTGTTTCTTTACAAAGTGACATCGTCAACCACTTGACTAGCAGCATTTAATTGTTTTTGTGGATCCGTGTGAACAGGGGCCATTTTGACAACGTTGTCGTCTGTACAAAGAAAAACGCAAAGGAAAAACATTTCTGTTTTTAGTATATTGTTGTCTTGTAAACATTCCCTAATAGTCCATAAAACAGAACATGAACCCGACAGAATAATCCAATAAAAGGTCAATCACTCACAAACAATCCATGCAGTCAATGAGCATAAAATGTCATTGTTTGTATCATGATAGATGCATCAGGGTCAGAAGATCTTTAGACTCAATGATGGAATTAATTTGATCTCTCTATCTCTTCTCATGTGCCCTTCTTCACAGTGCAGCAAAATGAGGTGCAGAGAGCAAAAGTAGGAGTGTGTGTAACTGACCATTGGTTTCATCAAAATCTTATCATCAAATGTCTTATCAGTATTCCTCAGAGGGTATTAACCGAGTGTCTGGATAAGCTCTGGATATCGATCATGCCTTAAGACAGCAGACGGGGATTTCTGTTCTGCAGCACTGAAAGCGAACCAAGAGCCCTAAGGTGATCTGAAGCTTAATATTGTGTTTATGAACTCTCACAGATTGTAATAAGGAAATCAGATCCTAAGGGCAGAGATAAAACAACCAGGGGAAAAAAAGAGCCTGCATAATAAGGAAAGTTAACAAATCACACATGCATGCTGTCTCACCCTCATTCCCAGTAACAGGAATCCGATCTCTTCCATCAGAGGATACTTGCTAATCTGCTCTTCACGTTTTTCTAGTGACGCAAACGGGTCGTAACTTCTCTTCCCGATCTTCACATCCATGATGCAGGGCCGTAAGAACCTCTTCGTCACGTCCTCCAGTTTCAGATACAGCTCTGAGATATGAGAGATAAAGAAGACACGGTTTTGTGCATTTGATGACGGAATGGCATGCAGCCAGTGTTTTTTTAGTACATCTATTCTTATGGCTGGCAGACAAGTTTTCTGCTAAATATTCTACATTGTTGTTGTAAACTATGCTGTCATCAAGATGGCTAACAGTTTAAATTGACAAATGAGTTGTGATAGTCTTTAAACCATAATGGTAAACAGATATACATATATACACTAGGCGATATACATACATACACTCTCATTAGAGTCACAAATTATCAACTCTTATCAACCGATTGTGGTTTTATCTCTCTATTAGTGTTACTCGATCTTAGTGCTGCATTTGACACAATTGACCACAACATTATTTTACATAGACTAGAAAACTATGTTGGCATTTGTGGAACTGCATTAGCATGGTTTAAATCATACTTATCTGACCGTTACCAGTTTGTGGCAGTAAATGAAGAGATGTCTTATCGATAAAAAGTTCAGTATGGCGTACCACAAGGCTCAGTACTAGGACCGCTGCTATTCACTCTGTACATGAGACCATTAGGAGATATCATTAAGCCAAGTTCACACTACAGGATTTTAAGCCCGATTTATGCCCTATTTGCAGATTGTTGAGTCGCCGACAGGTCAGGGTGTTATCGCGTGCAAATCGCTGGGGATTAGTGGACGATGAATGCTTGCCAATCTGTTAGTATGAAAGAGCCAACAATGCAGAGAAAACGCTAGCAGACGTGTCGCTGAGTCCAGAAAAAAATCTAGCCTGCTAGATATCCAGAGCCGTTGCACGACTCAAACTCAGTGATGTCATGAGTATAGACAATCATAGCAACGCATTGGTTTGAGGACACCAGGTAAATCTTAGTTTTTCTTTTCTTTTCTTTTCTTTTTTTTTTTGCATTTTTTTTCCTCAGAGCAGATCGTCACGCAAACATCTCATTGAGTCACAAATGATTTGCTCTTATCATCCGATCTCTATGTAGTGCGTTGTCAACTCGTGTAGTGTGTCACCTCCTGTTGTTGATCAATCACGTTGTGTTGTGTGGTGTGAACAGCTAAACAACTTGAACACTCCTAATTTCACTGAGAGCAAGTCATGTAGTGTGAACCGCACAGTTCAGCCCGACGTTTTAAAAATCACGTAGTGTGAACAAGGCATTAGGAAACATGGAATTAGCTTTCACTATCATGCTGATGATACCCAGCTGTATATTTCCTCAAAACCTAACAAAACTTACCAATTCACAAAAATAATAGAATTCATAGCTGATATAAAAAATTGGATGACTGGTAATTTCCTACTACTAAATTCTGAGAAAAAAAAAAACTAATTATTGGACAAAAAACTTCCACACATAACAGCCTAGATTAGAATAATGTCTAACACTTGATGGCTGCTCTGATTATTTTAACCCTTTGATGCGCAAGCTATGGATACCCCCTCTAATGCGCAACATGGGTCTAAAAAGACCCGTATTCATT
>JAOTRC010000011.1:7470436-7481017 GCA_027497675.1 Cyprinella lutrensis | reverse complement strand
ACTTTATTTTGTTGGTCCCCCAACAGACATTCAACTGACTATAAGTAACTTGGCGACTACAAGTAAACTTATTCTCCAAACCCAAAACCTAACACCTAACCATAACCTAACTGTCTACTGACGGTCTACTATTATATACTAATACTCTAATGAGAGTTACTTGACATGTAGTTGAAAAGTTACTTATTATTAGTAGAACGTCTAAAGTGACTATCGAAATAAAGTGTAACCAAAAAGGACCATTCTAACTTAATTACACACATTATATCTCCACACAGCCACTCAATTGGGAATTTAAAATAGAAGGAAAGTCACAAGTGTGTAGGATATACTCTTCCCTATGAAGTGCTTTATCTTGCTTTCCCAGCACATCCTGTTCTGATTTGCTGTTTGAGTGCGTGACAAGTCTAGATAAAGCCAGCTGATTACTGACACACCAACAGTCGCCTGTTTACATCCAAGATCCCATCCCTGGTAAAGAAAAGAAAGTACGCTTCACTGTTAGGATGGTGAGTAGGACACAAAAGTAGGACGGTGGCAGAAGTGGTTTCGCCAAGGAAACTACTACTACTACCACCGCCAACGAATACATTTATTAAATCTCATAGTTATTTTTGATATGTGAAATTTCCAAGTTTCAAGTTTCCATTTTCTTTTTAATTTGTTTAAGTTCGTTATGCGCTTTTAGTATTATGGTATTTTCTATATATATATATATTCAGTTAAAAAAGTTTTTAAGTTAACGTGATTGTCTTCTGTTTCTGTTCTCTCTATGATTACTTCCAATACGTCATATAATGGCCATTTTAAAAATACCTAATTTTTAAAAATATGTTAATTGAATGCATTTTGATAACCCAAACAAAATCGAACTGTAATGAAAGCATCCAAACTGCATTTGAAATACAGCAAGTATAGAAATGTAATGTGTGCACTGATTCCTAAAAAGTGCTGCACCAGCAATTGTTCAATTCAATTTTGAAATACTTATGGTAGACCATAGCAATTGGTTGTCTTTTTTTCTCCAATTTGCATAACGCTCAGAATTTAGCATAAAGTCTCATTGATTGCACTGTTACCAGTTCTAAAAGTTTTCAGATCTAGAAGAGGCCTCCAGGAATCCAGGTAATGGCCTCCAGGTATTATTTCTGTGCAGTAGTGAGAGAACCGACTTACAAACTTAAGGTAATGAGAGACTGAGATGATTTTCAGTTCTGAGGATTAACATTTGTCCTGTTATATGATACTTCCACACTCACAATGAAGTTAAAGGATCTTATATGAAGACTTTGCCCTATTCATCTGTGATGTGGCGACAAACAATGCCTCTTCACTTGAACAAATGACGAAGGATTTCATTGGCTGGTTTATGTAGTCCGCATTCATCGCATTTAATGATCCATTTTTCAAAAATATCACCAATCCACCCAAAAAGAAAGGAACAATAAAATTACTAATAATCAAAAGCATCAATAAATGGAGACCACCTCAGTTCCCCATCATTCAGTCACATGGGACATTACGTCAATGACAATGTAACATGGTTAGTTGATCAGGGAAGGAGGCAAGAACCAGTGAACGTTTAAACAAACTAATCATAAAATAAACACAAAACCAAGTAAAGCACACAGGTGGCGCTCATTAGCAATTGTGTCACCCTGCCTCGTTTCCATGGCCCTCTGCCTTGTCATGCTTCCACTAGCAAGTGCTTCCAAGCCCATCTCGCTGGCTCACTCGGACGATCAGACTCGGGCTATGTGATTCAGTTTGCCCGGCGTCTCCCCAGGTTCAACATAGTCCAGTTTATCTCAGTGGCAGACAAAGATGCATCTGTCCTGCTTGCAGAGATCACAGTCCTAATGGCGAAGGACACAACAGGGCTGGCCTCTACAGCCGGTATTAAATTAGGGTTTAACAGCCCGTCATTGTACTGAAGAAAGGTGATAGATTACTACCAATCTTGATCTGTTTGTTTTAAATCGGGCCCTTCAAGCGCTTTTGGTCAAGATGCTAACACAGAAAGCATTTTTGAGTGCATTTTCCCCCAATATTGCTGTGCATCTCGATTCTCCCTCGACACGGACCATTCATACGCTTTGTGTCAGAGGGATGGGTATATTAGTACAAGTTCCTCCCTTTCAGACTGTCCCTGTTGCCCTGTGTATTCATGAAGGTTGCAAAGGCTGCCTTTGTCCCGTTAAGGGAAGGGGGTGTTCGCATTCTATCTCGATGACTGACTTATCTTGTCCAACTCACGTGAACAGTTGTGCAAACACAGGGACCTGGTGCTCAGGCACTTCAGCCATCTTGAGTTTCGGGTCAACTGGTAAAAGAGAAAACTATCCCCGAGCTGAGGATCTATTTTCTCAGATTGCTTCATATGAGACCACTTCAGCATGGGTTACATGGCCGAGTCTCGAGATGGGCATGGCACCAAAGCACACACTGGGTGGCAATCACACCGGCCTTGTTTTGTCCTGGCCATAGAAAGTGTCCAGGCATGTTTTTGTCTTGCAGACTCTACCAATGGCTGGGGTGCTGTATGCAACAGGCATGAACCATTGGACTCCTGGACAGGACCTTGACTACAGTGGCATATCAATTGCCTTGAACTGCTAGCAGTACTAGTCCGAAAAGACAACACGTCGAGTGTTGTGTACATTAACCGTGAAGGTGGTGTACACTCTTGAACCATGTCGCAACTCGCCTGCCATCATCTCCTCTAGGGTCAGAAGTGAGGTGAGCAGGACGAGGCTGAGGGCTGTTATGTGTCTCATGGAGGAGCGTAAGCATAAAAGGCAGAGCGATGACAGTGGAGGACGAGGGAGGACCAGGCCTGGGCTGTTTTTTTTTTTTTTAAAAATGCTTTGTTTATATGTGGAAGCAGTCATCCGGGAGGGGCTGCAGTCTTTACTTTCATTTTGTATTTGTTTTATTTTGTTACTTAAATTCTTTAATTGTTCACTGGTTCCTGCCTCCTGTCCATCACAACAGCGCACTTTGCTACATTGGTGCCGAAACCTGGGAGGAAGGAGGGACATGCTGCCGGAGAGCCCTCGCTGCTGAGGGAGATCACGGTGGTGAGGAGGTCGGGCAGCAACCACCTCACCACCTCCCCGGTGAGCTTGCTCACACAGACTCTGTGCAAGGTCATGGAGAACGAGGAGCAGGTCAGTTGAGATTAAGATCCTGTCTCATAAGACTGCGCTCCTGACTGCGCTCACCTCCATCAAGAGGGTCGGGGACGGCAGATATTTTTGGTCAGAGAAACATGCCTGGAATTCAGGCCTAATGTTTCAACCACTTCCTTCAGGGACCAGATGGTGAACTTGCAAGCACTGTCCCCGGAGGAGGCAAACCCAGCTCTGGCATTGCTGTGTCCCTTTTGCGCACTGCGTTTGTGCTTGGACCAGATATGGAGCTTCAGAAAAGCTCTCTTCATTGGAGGCCAGCAGCACCCTTAAGTAAACAGATACGGCAGAGACGTTTGATACCAGGTCAGCACTTGTGAGTATGCCCAGGTGGTCAGCCCCTGTGCTTGACTAGGTCCATATGTTGTGATTCCCTTCTGGGTGATCCCATATGTGTATTTTCCATGATACGACTTCCCTGTTGGCGAGCCTGTGTCTCTCCCTTGGCAGGGTCCACACTGCCGTCTCTGTAATGGTACTGACTTCATCCCTGACTAGGCAGAATCTACCGCAGAGACTTTCAATATGTAGCTCTTCCCTAATGGCCAGTCCATATGTGTAACTCCACATGTTACCTCCTTACAGGCAGGATGTAGTATCTGTAGCATTCCTTTCCATTGGGAATAGTGTTATCCAATTAGTCAAGGGTAAGAACAGCAGTGATCGACATTGTATAACAGCTTACACGGGCGCTAGGAAAGCACATCGATTGTGTTTCTTAGGGATCCTAATTCGTCAGTCACTGATGTAACGTCAAACATGACTGACTGATAAGGAACATCTAAGTTACTAATGTAAACCCCATTCCCTGAAGGAGGGAATGGAGATGTTACGTCCTGTCGCCAGAATCCCTGTAACCACAGCTGAGTGGCCAGGACACTCTCAGCATGCTTTCTTATATCCCCGTATTACGGGGATTGGTTCGCGATGCAAATATCAATCACCAATGTCCATTGGCTTGTTTTGTTATCACTCAAATGTGATTGGGCTCTCAGGTGAGATCCCAGTTGGTCAGTCACTGACATAAAATCTCCATTCACTCCTTCAGGGAACGGGGGTTACATTAGTAACCTATACGTTACCTTTCATGACATGACGTCAACTCACATAAAACATGTCAGTACAGAGGAGTCTCTAATGAGAAGCTATTTGCTACAGAAGACATTAACCCAGTGCTTGGTTCAGGTGTCCAGACATGAAAAGGTTATTTTTTTATTTATAACTGATGGGTGAGTCAGTATGCGTGCCCTGTAATATCACCCGTGACACCTGAAAATCATCCCTTTTCATCATGTCTTCCTGGCATTTCCTATGGCTGCTCTCTGGACAAGAGTGTACAGGCATTATACTGACTGAAAACTCCCTGACCTACATTTATGAAGTCTGAAAACAGTTTGTTCAAAGATTCAGTCTCTCGAAACCCATCCTTTCCAAGAGACTACTCTGCTCTGATTGGCCAGTGATAGGTCTACTGCAGTGCTTACAACGCACATCAGAAACAAAATGCCTATTACCATATCAAAGTGGATTTGCTGAGCAGAATACAACTACAGCGTTTATGCAATGAAATGAAACATCATCAAAATGTCATTAAAAACAATTAAAAATATCTTGATGATGTTTCATTGCTCATGCAAACAGGCAGCCCAACCCTAAACTCATATTACTGGTTAATGTTTAATTTAGACTCAAGTAGACTGCAATTATGTTTGGTGTCGCTTGAAATGAGCAATTCACTTTTAACATGAAATATGATATAAATGAGTTGTAAATTATGCCACACCAATAACATACAGTAAAACATAAAAAAATATGATCAACGTACACAACACAGTCTGAATTCACCTAATTGTATATTGTAATGAGCAGCAGCAATCAAGTGATTATCTTCATATGCATGGTTACAGTCTCAATGTTCTGTACAGATCACCAACATCTAAAATGTAGCTACCATATAGAGCGAGTGCAATCATGTAAACATACAAACAGTTATTACATTCTTAATGCTGGATCGTATAAACACTAAAAATGATATTAAAACAATATTAGCAATTACATAAGAGGAAAAAAATGATCTTCCACTAACATGGTCCCCATCATTTCTTAAATGTAGAGGTTTAGCGATTATCTTTGGTCAAAAAAAAAAGTATATTCATTAAAATGTACACAAGTCATCCAAGTTATCTGTTTAAATATCATACTGAAAAACTAACAATAATACAGATTCTACAAAGAGAACTCAGATAAGTGATTTAATCCAGAAGGAGCTGTTTGGGTATTCGTAAAAAAAAAAAAAAAAAACACCTGTAAAAGGTACAGAAGAGGATTAGGGCCAAGCAAAAAAAATAAAAATAAATAAATAAATAAAACCATCTCAAAATTAAAGTCATTATAATGCGAGATTAAACTCGTTAAATTTCGAGGAAAAAGTCGAAATACAATCTTGAGAATAACTCATTAAATATCGAGATTAAAGTCATTATAATGCGAGATTAAACTCGTTAAATTTTGAGAAAAAAGTCAAAATGCAATCTTGAGAATAAACTCATTAAATATCGAGAATAAAGTTGTGTTTCAAGAAAATCTTGTTAAAATTCGAGAAAAAAGTCGAAATACAATTTTGAGAATAAACTCATTAAAAAACAAGAATAAAATCGTGTTTCGAGAAAAAATGTTAAATTTCAAGAATAAAGTCATGTTTCGAGAAACTGTCTTCATGGTTACTTTGTAAAAACCTTTGTATTGCTGCCACACTACCATTTTCGGTCCCCATGTCTGCGCGGAGCTCCCGGGACGAACCCTCTGTACGTTCACACCGCCGCCGACTTGAGTGTCAAAGAAGCTCTGGCCGGCCTGTCAAGAACGCTTGTCAAAAAGTAAGTACGGGGAAGCTTGTTGACACTTTGGACGCTTTGAGCACTCTGACGTTGCAGGGAGAATAGAAGTGGCACATGAAATGTAATAAACAGGAAAAAAAAAGCAATACATTGAAGAATCCTTTTATAATAACAGCATTATTATAACCGTTTTGATCACATTTGGTCGGGAAAAAAATAGTTACCTATTATTATTATTATTGCAGTCAAATCGGTGTCACCGTGAGCAAATTAATTGCACTCCCGCTTTAAAACGAGCGTTCGAAAATATTTCAAAGAAAAGTTGCGTTCATGCGATCCCTATAAGCAATCAACGTCATGTCATAAATGATAGGCCTACGAAACCAGTAGGAAACACAGCAACGACGATGATTCGTGATGATTAGCTTCTCTTCCATTTTCTCAGAACTAATGTTTTGGTAGGAATGAAAGTTTACATTGTATGTTTCTCCGGAATCAGCCAGCGTGAAGGACGTCTATATCCCGATTGGTTGCTGGCGTTTTTCCACTGCTTGTCGCTGAACCGCGTCACAGCTCATTACCATAAAGATGAGCTTCTTTTGCCTTTTTGATTGATGCTCAAAACGCGATGCTGATGGATTTGAAGCTCCTTGCAGCTGAGAAAAGCCAGCTTCCATTGAAAATGTATGACTTCCGGCCGATTTGTAAGCTCAAGTCGGCAGCGTTGTGAACGTACAGTTATGCCAGTAGGCTAACTGTTTTTATGAAGTAGCTAACTGGCTATTACTTTAGGGTCATTATTGGTTGTGTACGCCTCCATCCACAGAATGTAACGACTGTAACCATCTATAATGAAGTACATACGGTTTTAATTGATCAAAGTCCATATGCCAGAGTGCATTTGGGCCAAATTCCTTTTAGGCAAGTCGTGCCACTTGGCCACCATCTTGGCAACGCCTCCAGGCAGCTATTTCAGACTTAACAAGACCAGGCTCCTATCTTAATGAATGGGCAGAGAGTCAGAACCAACTGGTTTTCCAACAGGTTATACTTTTACTACGCATGAGCAAGGGTTCTCTCGCTCTCTGTCACACGCGCTGCACAGTTTGAAGCACAGTATGTGCATGCTCCAGATTCCGGGAGATTTGAACTAATTTGGGGGCATCAGCGAGCCGCTATGAATCTGCGGGAGACACCCGGAACTTCTGGGAGACTTGGGATGTCTGATATTTACACAACGCACACATACACTGCATATCAAATCTGCCGCCGTTTCAAACAGTAACGTATTTAAATGTTTCCCGGCGTGACCGTTAAGAGCAGATTGGCTGTCCAGCGGGAGGGGCGGGGCATTTGCATACAACCAC
Source organism: Cyprinella lutrensis (assembly GCA_027497675.1). Lineage (NCBI taxonomy): Eukaryota > Metazoa > Chordata > Actinopteri > Cypriniformes > Leuciscidae > Cyprinella > Cyprinella lutrensis. The sequence continues at coordinate 7,473,622 of JAOTRC010000011.1, read as the reverse complement.
CATTTTTGGTGTTACGGATTTTCCCCATACATTTCTATTAAGGATTGAGGAAGTGACATGTCTCTGTATAAATAGTCTCTGGTCTGGGGTAGGTTTAGGATTAGATAGCGTCATCTAACCGACTTTAAAGGGTACCCTAAAACGTTGGATGTTGGCGTATGGTCAAAAGCCAACTAAATGGTCGTCAGTTATATAACGTCTTGGGATGAGAACAGGCTGGAAAATCTTGTAGTATTCAGCTGAATAAATTCCTAAAATGTTTCCAATTTTGTGTGCCATAGGCATCAGACATTTAGATAACGGTCCTTATACATGAAGTCTGAGGCTGAGGCCACTTAATCACCAGGAAACCAGTTTAAAAAAGAAAAAAATAGTTAAAATATAAATCAGCTACATAAAATTCATTGTTGCGAAAAGCTTTTGCTTGGTGCAATAAATGCTGTGCTATTGCAGTGTGAGGAAGGCAGGAACATTTTATTAAAAATAGATAATTATGTATTCAGGCAATTGCAGCAAAAGTGATTTACCACAACCTGATCAAATGAATTTTAACTGGTCATAAATCCAGGTGTGCAATTCAAACAAGCACACTTTATGCATTTAAATAGACGATTCAGCTGCCTGGATTTAAGTTGTGATGCTATTTTGTCCTTGTGAAGTATGCTTTCACAGATTTGTACAAACAGCCTGAAAAATGGGAAGCTACAGCGTGCAAATTGCGTATTATTAGCCCATTTGTATTGTTACCTTATTTGCATAATTTCTCAAGTAAAAGAAATGTTAAAAACTGGAAGTGCAATCTATTCTTAGTGATTTAGATTCTATATTTACCCATATTTTTTGATAGTTTCAGATGGTTTGTTTGAGCAAACACTTTGGCTTTTATTTTATATTCAGTCCTAATGATTAGATATCACTTTATTTTTCTTATGCTTTCAGATTTCATATCTGAATTCAGATATATTAACTTCATCTTTTTATCTAGCAAGAACAAATGGATGGATATTGTGTATCAGAAGATATGCAGTACAGCACATCAAATTAAAATAAACTGTAAAATATTAAAGTAAAATTTTTTTTTGATATATTTATTATATGTACAGTATGTATATAAAATATCAACATATATCAACTGCCCCAAAATATTTATGTTCTAACAATCCAAAGTGAGCTTTATAATAAAGACAATTAGTATAGAGCAGTGTTTCTCAAACTTTTTCAGCCCAAGGACCTTTATCTTCCATATTTTTTCTGAGGACCACCTAACAAAATCCCACTCTAACACGCCCCCAAAAAACAACAAAATTGCAAGGATAAGCTAAAATTAAGTTTAAATTTAACTCCTAACTGAGCTTTGACTGATATAGGCTTTTCATTTTTCTGTCAGTGAAGAAAGTAAACATAGGGTAAACTGATATAGGTTGCTTCTGCCTTTTTTATTTACTGAAAGCTTCACACATAAGTTTAAAATATTCTAACTGACCGCCCAGCGTGAGTTTTTCAAGGCGACCGTTATTTAGAACTTGGCACTTTAATGTTTCCATGGTGACGCGTCATTGCTTGTCACGTGACACAGCACAACCAAAACACGGCGCTGAATGAAGGATGATCTGCTTTTGTGTCATTTTTCCTTTTTGTTAAAAATATTCATAAATGTATTAGCTAGAACATGAAACAATATTCCGATTGTCAAATATGTGCAAGTGGATGGGTTTGACATGGGTTTAAACATCTTTATAACGATCGCGTTAGTTGAGCTTTTAGTTTCTTTTTCAGTTCAGAGAATCAGATCTGTTGGATTTACAACGTCAATTCCTGCACTTCTCACGAAATACATGATAGTAAGTGGCTGGTAAACTGGGAGAAGAATAGGGTCAAATGTAAAGCTACTTACACGATGTATCTGATATGAATAAAACGTGTTGTTGTCTTATTATAACTGAAAGGATTATTGCCGCTTCCATAGACATCAGTGTGTATTTTACAAATTCAAAATCATTGTTTTGCTACTACTTATGTGTATTTAAATGTCTGAAACCTAAAATAAACATTGAAAACACTCAATAGTTGTGTTATATGACAGCTTTGAGTGCGTTCGTCTCTGGCTTAGAGCCAGACAGCGCGCGAGAGCAAGTTTGAATTTAGCGGTTGCACATCAAACTGCTTCATCAAACTGCTGAAATAGACGTTATATTTACTGATTTCTAGAAAGTCACATTTAAACTTCCTCCTCAGCAGTTCGTTGAGGTTTCCACTGAGAGACGTGTCTTTGACCACCAGGGAATGGTAGAGGTTGGCCACACTGGCTTCAGTTCCCGTGTTCTCGTAGTAGTTGACGAACATCTCTGCCGGTCGGAGTTTCTGCTCTTCATTTTGTACCAACTGACTTTTCTGAATGAGATAATTGAACTTGTTCCAGGCGTTGTGGATGCGGAGCTCGTCTTGAGAGTAGACGCTGGCGTAGTTAAAACATTCTACATCTGTTGCCAGATTGGAGATCTGGATGGAAATAGAGTCCAACTTCCTGTTCACTTCTGCAAACCCTTTCTGCACCTCATTCAGCACCGGGTCATCCTGAGGGATGAAGATCAAGACCATGTTGACAACAGAGGCAACCAGACCTCCGATGCCAGGGGCCAAGCTGGCGACGTTGGCGAGACCCTTCATGATATTTGACACCTTTCTGGGATCAGTCTTTCCAATCGCTTCAAAACCGGACTTGACGACCTTTTCAATCTTTTCAAAATTGTCGTTGGTGAAAGTGAGTAAGTTGTTTGCCATTTCCAAAGATTCACGCACTTTCTCTCTGCGTTCAAAAGGCTGGTCTCTCTTCACCCTGTAGGGTGGTGAGACGACAGAAGACATGGGGTCATGTGACCGAGCTGAGGATGTTGTCCAGTAGAGAAGGATCAATGAAGCCAACAGCATGGAGGCAGACAGCTGAGGGAACGCCATGACTGCAACACAGACAACACAACATGGAGCCGTTAGATAAGATAAACTTTATGGTATCTGAAGGAAATTTGTCTTAGGTTTGCAACAAAACCCATTCATAACTAGGGCTGGGCGATATATCACACGATATTGTTATGCGCATCTAATCAGTAAAGCCGGTTCCTTGATTAGCAGTAAATCACCTTCACCTGCTTTCAGATGGAGCGGCATTTACTACAAAGAGCCGTAGAT
>JAOTRC010000011.1:7383123-7395561 GCA_027497675.1 Cyprinella lutrensis | reverse complement strand
CTTCATGTTCATGACAGGTGTTATGTCATGTTTATGACAGTGTCATGTCAGTCTTATGCACACCCCTTCAAATAAAATGGGGTTTTATTCAGAAAGAGAGAGAAAAGAGAGAAACATTTAAAAAAGCCAAAACAAACTTAATTTATAAGTAGCGAATCCTGCAATATCATACTTATGCAGATTTTCAAATGTTTCTGATTTAGAGGCTGACCCAATCATAGCCACATTATGTAAAAAGAAAGAGTTTTAATTGTGCATTACAACAATAAGTTTTTTTATTATTTATTTTTTATTTTATTTTTTATGGCTGTTTAAGGAATGTCTAAACGAAATGGCATAGAAAAAACAAATAGAAAAATCCTCAAACATGCCAGAGAGATTAAAAACGAACTGATGCAGTTTGAAATCTGATCACATACAAATTGTAGTCTACTAATCGTTTTAGAATGTCCTCCAAATTAATTTTAGTTAAATTTCCCAAACATAACACAGCAAGAACTAAAGACGAGAAACTGCCAGTTACTTAAAACGTAATTATCTGGAAATGCTCCTATAAAAATGGAGACCATACACTTTGTCTAAGGATCAACACTCACATGTTCTTTCTCTCAGTAGTCTGGCCTTCCATCTTCATTTCCAAGCGTTCACATTCCACTGAGAAGAAGGTCAGAGAAGAATTTTATGTTGCCCTCTTCTTTCTTCCTTATCAGGCTGTGATTGCTCTGGATAAACTGTCACAGCTGATAAATAATACTGTGAAACAGTTTTGTATATCCTTTGTGTGTTGCAGAGTGACATGATGGAGGACACTAATTAAAATCTCATTCTGAGGGATGTTTTCTTGCACACACAACTGATGTTCCAAACGGGCTAGAAAAGTCAATGACATCCCATTTTCATCTCTCTTCGTGCCTTTTTCTCTCATTGGAATTCAATAAGAAATGACACTGTGTGACCTATGCTGTATTATAAGCATATTCTACTCGTATATTGTATATTTATACCAAATTGTGTATTGTTCTGACAAGATTCTGTGGTGGAAATGATATTCGACTGAATCAAATTGGCAGACTTCTTTGTCATACAAAGGCTAATTTCATAGGCAACTTTGTATGTGCATTTTCACATGTAATTTGGAAAAATAAAAACAGCTTGATTGGAAATAGCACATAATAAATATATTCTGATTTTATATTTAAAATTTCTTTTCAACCATGCTCTTTTGAGACTTTTGTGTTCTTAATTCTAACCGAAAATTGAAACTCTATTATTGACAAAATTGTGACTGACCACAGCTGACAGTTAGACTGTACATTAGAAAACATTCATGATTATATCAGTCTTTGTTTAGATTTACATTTTATTGTGTAATTGTCTCAAGGGTAAAACTGTATGTACGTATGATAAATGACACATGAAAATATTGTGAGGGTAAAATAAAATAATATAAAAGTAGCATGCATACAACATTATTTCCTTTATTTACGTATGATTAAAAGAATAATCCCTTTCTAAACATAATTGCAATATATACTACCGGTACATGCACTGATATGCTTTGTGACACATGATGTGGTTGCCATAAGTCTTTCCTCAAACAGTGAAGGCCATCACCTGACATGCCCTTTTTTTAAAGTTCTAATTCTGATACTGAAAAATACTGAATATTGCCTGATGCCAATCCCGATTCCAATGTTATTGTTTTTATAATCATTGTAAAATATCTATACGCGTGCATCACTAAATACCAAGGCTGCTAATGTGCTACACCAGACACATCATTCTATATTCACCTGCTTAATTGTCAATCTGTCACATTACGTGGATGCTGCCCGGCAGACGAGGAAAGCGACTATAAACCAATACAGGTTTATTAAACAAAAACATCAAGAGACAGACGAACAAGAAGCAACATACACTTTACCGACGGAGGACTGAACAGAACACTAGCTGTATCCCAATGTGAAGGCTGCAGTCATTGGACTATTAGCCCTCCAGCACCAAGCAACAGTGTGAGAGTACAGCTCCCATCCTCATCATTCATTTGATCTATATTAAATACTAACAATAGCCTAGATAGCAGGCAGCCTATAAATTGTTAAAAAGCCAGGAACAATTCAGTAACCCTACACTAGAGAAAAATGTTACTTCAAACGTTTTCATACGTTATGAAATGAGATTGAAATAAAAACATGAAGCCTAATGTTTTGGTGTGTTTATCTTTTCAAACCCACAACGTAAGTGACTCAAACTCACAGCGCGTGCATATAACATTTACTGAAGCGATCGAGCTGCTCCAAACTTTGAAATATTATTCTTACCATATTATACATATCTACGTGTGAGCAGATACCCACAAACAGTAAACACAATAGTAATAGTTAATAGTAAACACAGGTCTAAACATTATAATATTCACCATGAATAAATACTCCTACGAGCCTACTGTTATATTGTGCTGTGTTTAATTATTGAAAAACCTTCTTCTGAGGTAAATCCAAGGTAAACAGCACAGCGCAAACAACTTGATGAAAAGCAGAGCAACACTTAAGTAGCTGATTCTTTGTTTTGAGGTGATGAGGGAGATAACAGCTCTGTGTTCCTCCAAATGGAGGTCGTTGCATTTGAGCAACTTGAGCTCTGTATATTTGTTAATATTTGTTTTTCATATGATTTACATCATTTTAAAATGGAGACTTAAAGCTTCATAAATCATGCATTTCCTGTCACAGTGACAAACATTTGCTGAGTTATAGGTCATTTTCTGTTGCGTTTCAGAATGAGCTTCATATTGAGAGAGACGAGAATGCGCATTAGGAAAAACACAATATTTAGTTTTTATTATGAGTGTACATTTAACAGTTTGAATGATGTGTAACACTTATATGTAAGATCAAAATCGACAGACTATTTTCAGTTTGTTTTGCACTGATAAGAAAAAAAGCGAGCAGATCACACAGCGTTTTTCTATTTTCTATCTGCAAAAATGTTTTATCCATATTATGAAATTGGATCCAAAACTTTCAAGTTTCAAAAAGTATAGTGTAAAAAAAAAATTAATTCAAGACTTCTGCAGTGACAGTGAAGAGACTGAATTTAATAATTACAATAATAGCTGAAACATTCTTCGAAATATCACCTTTTGTGTTCCGTAGAATTTATTCAAACCCATGCTGTTTGGAATTGCATGAAGGTGAATAAATTATGACAGAATTTGTAAGGTGGGAAGAACTGTTCCTACAGATCCTTCAGTCTGAAAAATACTTTCAAAAGCTTGACGACTAAGCAATAAAAAAGAAAAAAAAAACACCAGTGTCAAATCTAAATTCCATCAGCAAAAAGCATTCAGCCTTGAAAATCTTTTTTTTTTTTCTGTATAATTCAACTTTATATGCTTGTACAGTCTTGACACAGCCATAAAGTAACTTCCAGTGAGAAGGACGTCACTGCAATGACTGCATATACCCAGAAGAAAAAGATTTTTTGATGTGAGAGTGGCTGTTTCCCCTGCCTGTCTTTCCATCATTAATTTGTGCTGACAGCTTTATTGCATGTCACAATTCTTCAAGGGAGCCAAAAACACCAAGTTAAAAAGCACTTAGAGACCATACAATGTTGGGAGGAAGAATGTTGTGAGTGTCAATGTTCTTTCACTAAATGGACAGAGGATAGGCAGATGTCATTGAGAACAAAAAGAGGAAGAAAGAAAGGAAAATTACCCTCTGGTGGCGGGCTGTGGGTAGAGCCACTATTCACAGATGATTCTGACATGTAAGTGTCACTGACAGTGGTCTTCTTCTTATTCTGTCAGATGAAACCAAGCCCCCTGGGAAGAAATTCAGCTCCAAACTCACCCCCAAGGCGTCACATAACTGACGCCTCGGGAGCATTTTTACCATGCTTCAATATTTGACGCTTTAGGCGTCCTCTAGCGTCAGTTAGATGACGCCCTGGAATCGCGTGTACCCTACCCCCACACCTAAACCTAACCGCGTCCTCTTACTGACGCTTTCCTTTAGCGTCAGTTAGATGACGCCGTAGGATCGCGTCATGTAAGAGACGCTAAAGGGCGCCTAAAACGTCAAATATTGAAGCATGGTCAAAGGTGACGCCTTGGGGTGAGAATGGGTTGCAGCCCTCAAGCTTACGGTTATAGTTCTTTGAACTAATCTCTCATAAACTGTGACATGCATAGTCCTGAACTGTTTGCACTAGACATGATACCTCAAACTGTGTTTTGCATGGCTTATTTTGACTTTAATTTGAACTTAATCTAATAACTATTTCTTTTTAGGAGTGGGAGACATGCTTGGTTCTAAGGCGTGTTGACATGGATTTGATTAATCACTCTAGAAATCCTAAGAGCTTTAATATAACTGAAATCAGTGGGATGGGAGTTTTCTGATGGTCATCTGTTCGTCTTTGGAATGTTATTTACTGACTGTACTGATAAAAAGTGACTTTCCGGATATGCAGTTTTCCTAAGGGACTAGGAAAAAGACTGGAATTTACAGATGAAGACTGATAAATAATTATGGAAAACTAATTATCTTTCTCAGCATACAAAAACAAGAAGAGCATCCTAAAATCAGCTGCATATCTGGCATCATCACATGGATAGAATGCAGGTCGAAATTCACATAATTTGAAATACATGATTAATAGGTGAAAGTAAAGTGTTATGAAATATTTTTACGTAAACATAGCTGTAATTCCATGGCCTCTGACCATAACCTGAACCCAGACATGATCTAATCAAATTCATACTATACCCTGATCCAAACAGGCAATTAATCTATGTGTACATGTTCATGTTCCCATCATAGATCAAATATTAGATTCACTATTTCTATTTGGAAGATGGATTATTGTATTTTTACAGTATAACAATTAAGTGGACATAATTGTGAATTTTATATAATTTACTAATTTAAATTGAGTTGATAATATAATGTCGGCAAATTATTAATGCATATTCTAGGAGTTTCTTACTTTTCCTCTATTCTTTGTCTATTTGTTTTCCTATTTCCTTTTGAATATTATTTTAATTATATTGTTTTAATATTCTTGTGAATACTTTCAATTATTTCTCCCTTATTTCTCTCTTTTCATTAATTTCCCCTTCCATTTTGTCTTTTTTAATGTTTCATAGAATTGCAGAAATCTAGAAAAATCTACATTCACATCAAATAGTAAGGTCCACTAAATCTACAAAATAAATGTATATATTTATATTTTATTAACTTATATATTTTATAATGTTCTACTTTTTTATATTTGAGGCATCATGTTAATAATAAATAATGAATCAATAATTAAATAATAATGAAGTTATAATAAATGAAATTTACTGAGCATTAAAACAGCGTATTTCTTTTATTTAAATTCCTGCTTAAAGTCCAACATGAAAGTTTTTTTTAGAGTTCAAAAGGCACTGCATTACAGGAATGACCCCAAAACACAAAGATGCAGAACAAAAATAAATCCACCCTGAAAGACATGTGTGACTGGCCACTAAGGTTTTGGTAAAAAAATACTCTCACATACTTTAGAAACCTCATCTATACAATACGCCTATACTGTATTTATTATTCATAGCCAAGAATGTGACCTGTGTAGATACTTTCACAGTGTGTATTTATTTATCTTTAACATACAGTTTATTCCAACTCTTTATTCTACAGTACAATGTTGAGTCCTCCTCTTGCAGAAGTGCATTCTGGGAACTGACAGCAGCCAGAGCCTTTAATCAGTGCGACTCCTACTCTGTGACCGCACACACCCTGTAATAAACTCTCTGTGTGCAGCCTATTCTCATGAAATAAATAGATGCGTTCTGGGGTTGTTCTTTCTGGCCAGTTCTTTTCACCATACCACAATCTGATTACAAGACGAAATGCTCCTAGAAATGGCTACTGGAATTCTTTTGGGAATAGAGCACTGACTCCCTTCATTAGTCTCGGAAGCGGAAGTTCCTAGTGCCCTGAAAAATGAGAAACTAAGTTAATGAGTGAGTTTCATTCTTGTGTTATAAAAGCTTTAATTTCACAATTAAAATATTAATGTCAATTTCAAAAACTTTAAATCATATTATGTAATATGGGAATGTTGAGTATTTTACAGTCAAAGCAACTGTTTGGTAATAATATTAGCATGTTAGGGTTAGGATTTCGACCTAACCCATTTCTTTTGATGCATGTATTATGTTGCACAGAAGAACGAAATACAGGTCTGAAATAACATGAGTGTGAGTAAAGGATGACACAATTTCCCTCTTTGGGTGGATTGTCCCTTTAAGGAAAATGTTTGGATTTGATCTGCCTTCATGAACTTCAGTTTCAATTTCAGTTACAAAATTATGCAAGTGTGTATGACATTTTTCTTCATAATATTGTTTCTAACTATTTACAGTATCTGACAATACAGCCATATTTTGCGTTCCCTCTGTTTTTCAAGTGTCCACTCTCAGCATTCTTAAAGGTGCTCTAAGTAATGTTGTGTGACGTCACTTCTTGTTGACGTTTGAAGTATTGCCAAACAAAACGAAGGCTTGCTCGACCCTCCCTCCTCATCTCATCCCATCCCCTCCACCTCCATTCTATTGCACGCACACTAACCCCCCAACCCCCACCCCCAAATTATGTGACAAAATCATTTTAGGCCTAAAAAACATGGGACATCGCTTAGAGCACATTTAAACAACTTCTGTAAAGATCATCTGAAATGCCAAATGTTGATGGGACATGCAACTATGGTAAGATATGCTGCTGAAAAAATGCTGATCTTAGGTTTAGTTGGTATTGGTGTGATCAAAACCCCTCTAAAACCAGCAAAATAGACCAGCCGGGCAAAACTGGAAGACCTACTTAAAAAAATGTATGTAGGAAAGTGTGTTACACTGTGTGTGGGGTATGAATTTGTGAATTAAAGAGAGTACAGAAAACATTACCCATCTGATCTTCGCAGTTTCTTTATGACTGTTTTTTTTCTCTTTGAGAGGAAAGTGGAAAAATCACGACCCAAACATGACCTCAAACAATCATTTACTCACTTTCAAAGGATTTAAAAAGTTTTCGAAAGGTCTGGAAAATTAAAAGAGCATGTGTGATGGGACTGGTTGGAAATGCAGAAATTCAAAATTCATTCAAAGAAGTGACTAAGAAAGTTATGTAAATATTTGTCTCCTCTTAGAGAAAAAAAAAATAGAGTGAGAGAAATTAATGCCCAACACTTTAACCCAGAACCATACAAGCCAAAGCAGAAGACAATGTCCATATTGTTTATATGAAAGTTTTCCCCCCGGTTTCACAGACAAAGTTTAAGTTTAATCCCAGACTAAAATGCATATTGGAGCTGTTTTAGAGTAAGCAACTTGTATTGTTGCATCTTAAAAGATGTCAGTGCCATTGTTTTGTCTCAAGATGGACACAACTAATGTTTTTTCTAGGGCATGTTTATAAAAAACTACTTAAATGTCCCAATTCCTGACTTAATCTAAACCCTGTCTGTGAAACCTGGCCTTAGTCTATCTAGCAACTTTCATTTATTTATAAATTCAACAACTCTCCAACAAGGAGAACTGTTAAATTTTTGCAGTTAAGCTGCTGCTTTACTAACGCCCTACAGAAGCAGGACATTTGAAACTTATAAACCCATGTTACAGCTCTCTGGGGGCTTGCACCTGAGACCCGCAGTGACAGCTGCTGTCGGACTCTAAAATGGAGAGTGACTGGAGTGACGCAAGTAGCTTTGCAACACAGCGGTCATTTGAAGTCGAGGACATTCTCCCCCACCTTCACCTGAAATGAAGGAGGGTGAATTGTCAATGGACACAGGGCCATATCAATTTGAGTCACTGGCTCAAACTGCGGTCTTAACTCCCGCATTGCGATTGGCATCGGATGAGTTTTGTCAAGTTGATGTCAATAGTGCAAGCTCTCTGTAGGCATATATTCATATTGATATTTTGCCGCTATGTGAAAAAATCCAGCAAAATGCGCCGGTGCGTTTGTCAACCCCAGAGGATTAACTTTAGCCTTAGCCTAAGCTATTTTAACTGTACTATGCTACTAACTAACTAATTAGGCTATACCAAAATAATCTAAATAACTATATAAATGACATGCTAAACAGATGCTAAAATACTCTAACCTGATCATTTTCAATACTCATAATTCCAACTCTTGACTCGCAGTGGTTTTGATGAAACAAGATGGTTTTTATACTGCTAAGGGTGTGGTAGCTCGTACCAAGGGCGTGGTGAGCTGGAACCTAAGCACCGCAACCATCCAATGGGAAAATTCAACTGCAATAGCCACCGTTTAAACTGAAGAGGGCAGCACTCAGCATACATTGTAGAATTAAAACACTTTTTACCCAAATGTCAAAAATATTACTTGATTCAATGATCATCACTAATAAAGCCCCATTATAACATCATTAACTAAAAAAAGTTGGTTTAGGGTTTAGTTACCCTTTAAGGTCTAGGTAGATTAGATGGTAAGCATTCAATCAGTTCTCAATCAGTGTGTTGGGTGCAAATGGGCAGGACTAAAGATATGAGCAAGTTTGAACAGGGCCAAATTATTATGGCAAGGCGACTGGGTCAGTGTATCTGTGAATCGACAAGGCTTGTGTGTTGCTCACGGTCAGCAGTGGTGAGAATTTACAGTGCCACCAGTGGTCTGCATGGGGAGCTAGGGACAAACCCCAAATCGGCTATGTGGTGTTGGGACCCTAAGGTTCATCAATGCATGAGGAGCGGAGACTATCCCGACTAGTCTGAGCCAATCTACTGTGGCACAGACAGGTCACACAAAATTTTAATGATGGTTATGGGAGGAATGCGTTATGGACGGAACACTCTGTTCCATAAGGGGCTGTGTAGGCGCAGACTAATCAGAGTGCCTATAATGACCCCTATGCCCCATCAAAAGCCTCTGAACTGGACTTAGATGAGTCCAATTTTCTTTTACATCACGTGGCCAGCTGTACGTGTGCACCGTTTATCTTGAGAAATGATGGCACCAGGATGCACTGTGGGACGACAACAAGCGGGTGGAGGGAGTGTGATGCTCTGAGCAATGTTCTGCTGGGAAACTCTAGGTCTGACCATTCATGTCTATGTAAATTTGACACATGCCACCTACCTAAACATTGTTGCAGACCCATTCATGACAATGGTGTTTCCTGGTGGAAGTGGCCTCTTTCTGCAATATAATGCACCCTGCCACACTGCATACACTGTTCAGGAATGGTTTAAGGAACATGATGAAGAGTTCAAGGTGTTGCCCTGCTAATTCCCCAGATCTCAATCCAAATGAGCATCTCTGGGATGTGCTGGACCAAAACAAAACTCACTTTAGCTGGAAAATAACTTTTAATAAAAATGTCCCTGTTTTAAGAGAAGGAAGGCCATTCTTGAGATGATGTGCATATTTAGATTTTGATCAAAGGATTACAAGGACTTTTTTGCGAATCAACTTGCATGGATGAATTGTTCTCCACAAGACTATTATTGTGCACTAAAAGTAAATAGGGTCAATATTGGTTTAATGCTGTGATTAAATGATGTAATTTAAGTTGTGATGGTTGGAAGTGACTAGCAAACAACTTTGTACCTACTTGTGATGGATCATCATATTGTTAAATATATTGTGAATAACTAACACAGAGTAAAAGTGAACAGTGTGAAAGTAAGGGCTCCCATACATGACTCCTCCATCACATGTAATGTTTGATTTGGCTATAACAGTTACTTTTCCTTCTTTTTCTTACAGGATCATTGTCTGTGTAACACCTCAAAACACATTAGAGGAAGTGACTTCAACGGCAGCAGTTAGTCAGCTCTCTAAGTTTTCAGCAACCAAACAAACCCTCACAGGCTCTGATTGTCATGAGGTCCAAAACAAGCTCATTTGAAACTTGGAAAATCAGTTAATTCTTTCATAAACAGCACAGCCTTTCCTATACTGAACTTGTGTGAACTCAAATAGTCTCTTTTGGTGGGAAGAACTGGAGGTGTTCCTCTCAGATTCCTCTACACTGTAGAGTCTACAAACACACTGATGGCATTTATATGGTGATTGCAGCTTGGCAAACATCAGGACAATACTCAGTATTCTTCCTGAGATCATGTGCTCTCCACATGTGACATCGTAGCAGCAACACAGAAAGACTTCACTCAGAAAACTTGTTGTCCAATATTGGCTATTTTACTTAACTGAATGATTGTTCAAATTTAACAGACCATCCAGAAGTGTAAGATCCAGCCCTATTGAAAATATTGTTAGCTTCTCAGTGGGCAGCCAATAAAGGGTCAGATGTGTTACAGGAGGGCATGGCACTGGATCAAGAAGCAGATGTTCCTGGGGAACACAAATACTGTATGTTTAACTTGAATGCACTGAAATTGATTTGGATAAAAAACACAAATATAAATGAAAATTTGACATCATGCATGATGTGTTAAGTGCCTATACAGCTCTGTTAAAAAATGAGTTTGATATTTGACCCTAAAAAAAGTTAAATAAATGTAAACTGTATATGCATTTAATTGAAGCTTCTCGAACAAGAAAAGATGCAGGGCAGGTCTTGATTTTGTCCATTGGGAATTGATTGGATCACTGTCTTTTGTCAATTGTTGCAATCCCATGTGAGTGACAGGTTATGGAAAGCCAAAGCTGACTTAATTAAAACTAAATAAATACATTAATAAATATACGAAGAAATGTAAAAAAGCAAAAATACAAAAATAAATACATAAATAAATATACAAAGAAATGTAAAAAAAAGTACAAATAAATGAGTATTTATACTTTTATTCCCATATTTATATATAATTAATTTTCACACATGTATTTGTTTATTTATTTATTTATACATTTATTCATTTATTTATTTTCACTTTTATTTATTTCCACATTCATTTATGTATTTATGTTTTTGTGTCTACATTTATTTATTTTCACATTTATTTATTTATACATTTATTTATTTCCACATTTAATTATTTCCACATTTATTCATTCCAACATTTCTCTCTCTGTATGCTAAAGTCATGGTTTTTGTTATTTTTGGATCAAAATGTATTTTAAATACTTCAAAACATTCTAACTTACCCACTGATGTCACATGAACTACTTTGATGATGTCTTTATTACCTTTCTGGACAAGGACATACCGTGTATACATTTTCGATGGAGGGACAGAAAGCTCTCAGGGTCAATCTAAAATATCTTAAACTGTGTTCCAAAGATGAATGGAGGTCTTACGGGCTTGGAACGACTAACAGTCTCATCCCAAGAAGTCATACAACTGACTCTTTTGACCATACGTAAACATCCGCCATTTTAGGGTACCCTTTAACGTTAGTTAGATGACGATCCTGGGGTGTCATCCAACCCACGCTTTACCCTTAACGTCAGTTAGGTGAGGGGGTAGGTCTGGTGGGTTAGGAATAGATAACGTCATCTAACCGACGTTTAAGGGTACCCTAAAACAGCGGATGTTGACGTATGGTCAAAAGTGTCAGTTGTAGAACGTCTTGGGATGAGACTGCGCTGGAACGACATGAGCGTGAGTCATTAATGACATAATTTTCATTTTTTGGTGAACTAACCATTAAGGGATACAATTATTGACTACAGATAGGGATAATTGTGGTTCACATGCCTATGCAGAAGCACTAAAAACCTCTGTATTATACATTTTTCAAGGCTTGTACTTTGGAACCTATTTCATGGTTTGCGTTTCAAGCCACGTTTTGAGCAAATGAGCGTCCCGATCGCATTAAGGGTTTTCAGTTAGAACGATGTCGTATGAGCGGGCCCAAAGTTAGCAAATGATCGTTGCGACGGAAGTGAATCAAAACTAACTTTAGCTGGACAATAACTTTATTCTAGAGCTGCTGTAAAGCCAAAACAATCTCTGTTACAGTACTTTAATTTCCTGTTATCACTGTAAAGCTGCTTTAAAACTATATATATTGAAATGAAGGAGTCTTGACTACAGGGGGACTTTAAGAATATTACTTTTTTCAAAGTATTGAGTTGCTTTGCTGCCTACTGCATAGCCGGCTTCCTTCTAGGGCATCATTAAAACTGAGCTAGAACCTCATAAGATACTGATTTGGAAACCTCTATATAGCCAGAGTATTCTAGGAACTACACAAATAGCTCTCGTCCGCAAAGCACACTTATCTATAAATTAATTTTAATTTGACGTGAGCATTTTGCTAATAGATAACGTTATGATACTCTGAGGGCCCTATTTTAACGATCTGAAACGCAAGTGTCAAAGCGTATGGCGCAAGTAACTTTGTGGGCGGGTCCCGGCGCTATTGCTATTTTCCCGGCGGGCCGCGGGATAAATGCCTCTTGCGCCTGGCGCAAATCTAAAAGAGGTTGGTCTGAAGTAGCTTCATTATTCATAGGTGTG
>JAOTRC010000011.1:7264612-7279684 GCA_027497675.1 Cyprinella lutrensis | reverse complement strand
TCAGCAGAACAAATAAACACATAGAGGTTTGGAACAACATGAGGGTGAGTAAATACTGACAGAATTTTCATTTTTGGAATGAAATTTTCAATTTTCAACTTTCAAGAGAATTTTCAATTTTCAACTAATCCTTTAAACCCAGTATATACAGTATATAGAATCAAAATGATTAAATATGAGTAAAATGAAATATATATATATATGATTAATTACTATAATAATATACTCACTCATTCCATCATTTTATGAAGAGAGATGCATTATGTATTATTTTTCTGCTCTTCAGGTGAAGTTGGGTCCCGTCACCAATGTGTATCTGCAGAACTTGTCACCCTTAACAGAGTACACCGTTGCTGTTTTTGCTCTCTATGACGGCGGCCAATCTGAGGCACTCAGTGGTGGATTCACTACAAGTGAGACGGTTTGATCCCTGCCAGTGAACTGCTTAAAAATGTTTGAATAGGTGAATTTAGCTATCCTGTTTGGTCAGCTGCATTAAGGATGCCAGCATATCCTGGTCTGTGGGTGTGGATTTATGTAAATTATTTCCCCAAGCTAAGGCCCATTGGTATTCATTATCACGAGCACGGCAAGAACAAATCTCGTCTACTCGCATCAATGCTGATTTAACATGTACATGTATGTGCATACATTTTCTGTATTTTCCTCCTCCAACAGAATGTACAATTTGCACTGCACACGTAGTCTGCAATTTACTCCTGCTGGAAAGCTGGAGTATATGCTTTCTCTGTCCTGGAAAAAAGCATCACTTTCAAGGCAGCCTGTTGCATTCAGTAATCATTGATTGGCTGCTGGAATCTATAATAGATCTGGGCCTTCATTTCCCGAGTTTCATTGTTCTCTGGGTGTCCTGACTTTGTCGTTGTAGTTATCAGGTTTCGTGGTGAAATTTCTAGGGAATTTATTTGAATGCAGAAGTGATTGTTAGGGTAAATGCTGTTCGCTCTGGGGAGATTACAATGATCAGGAATTCATTCACTGAATTAAATTGGTTAAAAGATTAGTTCACACAAGAATGAAAACTATGCCATCATTTACTCAACTCCAAATTTAATGCAAATGGAGTAATACAAATATATTTGATGCAGTATATGCAGTATTCTTTGAAAACAGCTTTACTATCTTAAACAATTTGGTTTCAAGTAAATCTATCTTGTTTCAAGGATGTTTACATATTGTTGACAAAATACTGATTAATTATTATTATTAGTAGTAGTATTTGAAGCGAACTACTACGATATTTTAATTTATACGTAAACAATTTAACATAATTTTATTTTTTTATAGACCATTTTGCAAGATGTAAACAACACTGGTCCAGAAACACTTCCTGTTTCAGTTTGTAACTGGTTTCTTTATTTCACATGTAAAGAAAACATCTTAAAGATGCTTATATGTTCTGTTGGTTGTATTTTAGCCCAGCTTTAATGTAGTGTTAAAAAACTGAAACAGGAAGTGCTTCTGGACCAGTGTTGTTTATATCTTGTGAAATGGTCTATATAACACCACTGTTCAAAAGTCTGGGGTCGGATTTTTTATTTGAAAGAAAATCATAATTTTATTTACCATAAAGGGCACATTAAAGTAATCAAACATGACTAAAGTCTTTTACAAATGTAACTTATATGAATCACTTTTATTATGTTTCTAGATCACCAAATCATCATATAACAACGAAGTAAAGACATTAATAATGACTGCGGAAAATTTTGGAATCACAGGAATGAATTACATTTTAAAATATATTCAAACAGAAAACAATATTTTATATAATTATTTTCAAATTTTGCTGTTTTTACTGTAATTTTGATCAAATACATGCAGTCTTGGTGAGCATAAAAGACTTTTCATAAACACTAAAACATATTAACGACACCAAACCTCTGATCAGCAAACAACATGAATTATATTTTAGAACTATATTTAGACTCAGTGATTCATTATTTAGATTATTGTAATAACCTTTTGCCTCAAAATATCTTGTGATTCCCATTATTTTCAAGGTTGATTTTCATTTAGTTCCTATAACTATAATACAGTAAATGTGTTATATTATAAAAGTACAAAAATACTGTAATTCAATGACATGCTTAAGAATAAATTAAAACTGTAGAACAAATACAGCCATAAAGTATAGTTTATTACATAATACACCATTTTGTATTTTACAGCAGAGAGAATTGTTATTTATATTTTGTGGTGAAATATGACCTGTACAGGTTCTTGACAAGTTTTATGAGATTCACAAACATTATGGACCTTTGATCTATATTATAATGGACATTTATCTGATAACAATTATATAGCAGGCCACAGTTCTACAAAACGGCAGCCATGAGTAAGGAAGCAATTGGCAGCCAGAAGATAATTCCAAGAGCTTCTGCAAAGGTCCGAAAAAAGTGACACATCCTTCCTCCAATACAGTTCTGGAAGGAAACGGGCTTGTGCTGTGGTTAATAATGGCATCTCGTCTGCCTGTGATTAATTGAACCCAGTGGAAATGAATGCTCAAAAGACAAACAGCTAATAATAACGTGACTAAAGGTGACTATCTGTCTGCGCAGTGATTCCTTTCACTGCATGCGTTGCTGGGCCTCTGATACTCACCTGTGTGAGACCCATGAATTTGTTGATGTTCTCTGATAAGAAGATCATGTCTCCGTCGGATGTTACCACAGTAATGAAGCCGCCCAGTGACTTCAGATACCAACTGTCCATCAGTCTGTCTACGTCTGTCGTCTCTGTGGCAGGAACGCAGCCTGCAAAGCGGCACAAACACGAGTTTCAGAATGGATGCGTGCATGCAAGTGTGCGCACACATTCTAGTCTTTTTCTGGCTTTTAAATGGATGACGTCCAAAATAAACAAAATCCTTCATCCTTCATCCTGCTACTCTGAACCCTCCCAACAACACTGACCTCCCTTCTGTCACTGCCCACAGCTCAACACACACAAACACACACACACACACACACACACACACACACACACACACACACACACACACACACACACACACAAGCATGGTTCGCTATCATTGTGAGGACTCTCCATAGACGTAATGCTTTTTATACCGTCTAAACCCCATTCCTAAACCTACCCATCACACAAACTTTCTGGATTTTCATAAATACTCATTCTGTATGATTTATAAGCTTTTGTACCAATTGGGACCGCTGGACGGCTGTGGGTTATCTCAGGTTTTACTATCACACACACACACACACACACACACTAAATACCCAGATTTACGGACACACAGACACCCACATGCCCTGCTGTATGATGGCACCAAATCTGTTCATTCCAATTTAAAGAGAACAACTCCAGCTGTTACCCTGCATGTGGAAAACCCACATCTGGGACTGGGAGAAACATATGAGAAGGGGTTATGCAATCAAAGACAATATTTGTAGTTATGCTTTTCCGGAGATCACACGCACTTTTGGAAAAACACAAACTAATACAGGGCAATGCAAATATGCATTATACTGTAGAGTAAATACTCTAATATAAGCGTATTAAATTTCTGATGCAAAAAATATATAATAATAATAATAATAATAATAATAATAATAGTACGATGAGGTATTGAACCACATTGAAAACATAATTTTTAAAATGTTTTAAACGTATTTTTTCAAAGAACCAAATTACATTAACTAGTAGACCTGTCTGTATATTATTAAATTATAATATGTGATTGCTTGTAATAAATAAATAAATAAATAAATAAGTTGATAGAAATGATAATTTGGAAAAATCGAATTCCCTGACCGGTTGGTAATACCACCACTAAAATGTGTACGGGTTGCCAGACTTTGGTTTGCCAGTACTGCAGTAGATCTGGCAGAGCTTCAGGAGGGAGGCGGAGTGGACAAGGACACGGAGAACAGAGAGACTCCACATTGGGGGGTCGGAAGCCTGAGATTGCTCCAGTGTGCTTCCTCCTGATAAGAAACTTTCTCAAGGCCCATTGAGAGCCCAGGACTGGATTAGAGCCGAGCCTAGAGAACGTGGCCCCGGGAGAATTAGAGTTACGTCTTTGAAGGAGTTCTTGCCTTGAGGCTTTCATTCTGAGATGAAACAAAACTGCACCCAAATTTGTGGTTTCAGAAATTGATCATCTGGAAGAGAAGTCAACTAATATGAATGCATTGGTTGCTGAAATGCATTCAGATTATAGCACGCATCAACAAGGGCAAATGATGATCTGAGCTGTAGAAATATTGACTATTGATATCTCAACATTATGCAGAACATCTGGAAACTCTTTAGTCAACCAAGATTACAAGATGTTTTGCTTGACATAATATAGAGCTAAAAGGTATACAAACAAAACAATACGACACATCACAAAGCCCAACATCAAAAGACACAAAAACAAAAAAAAATCCAATCAATCCAATCAACACAAAAACAAAACACCAAGCGACACTAACAAAATCTAAACAAAAACAACAAAACTCTAAATAACAAAAAACACCAAGCGACACAAAAACAAAAAACTCTAAATGACAAAAAGAAAACCTAAACAAAAACAACAAAGCTCTAAATGTCACAAAAACAAAACACCAAGCGACACTAACAAAATCTAAACAAAAACAACAAAACTCTAAATGACAAAAAAAAATCATCAAGTGACACAAAAACAAAACCTAAACAAAAACAACAAAGCTCTAAATGACACAAAAACAAAACACAAAGTGACACTAACAAAACCTAAACAAAAACAAAGCTCTAAATGACAAAAAACACCAAGTGACACAAAAACAACAAATCTCTAAATGACAAAAAAAACACCAAGCGACACAAAAACACCAAGCAACACAAAAAAAAACCTAAACAAAAACAAAGCTCTAAATGACAAAAAACACCAAGCGACACAAAAACAAAACCTAAACAAAAACAACAAAACTCTAAACGACACAAAAACAACACCAAGCGACACTAACAAAGCCTAAACAAAAACAAAACTCCAAACGACAAAAACAAAAAACCAAACGAAACAAAACCTAAACAAAAACAACAAAACTCTAAATGACAAAAAAAACACCAAGCAACAAAAAAAACCTAAACAAAAACAACAAAGCTCTAAACAACACAAAAACAAAACACCAAGCGACACTAACAAAACAACAAAGCTCTAATCGACACAAAAACAACAACTAAGGGACACTAACAAAACCTAAACAAAAACCTAAACAAAACTCCAAACGACACAAAAACAAAACCTGAACAAAAACAACAAAACTCTAAATGACACAAAACCTAAACAAAAACAACAAAGCTCTAAACGACACAAAAACAAAACACCAATCAACACTAACAAAACCTAAACAAAAACACCACAACTCTAAAATGACAAAAATACAACACCAAGCGACACTAACAAAATTTAAACAAAAACAACAAAGCTCTAAACGACACAAAAACACCACCAAGCGAGACTAACAAAATCTAAACAAAAACAACAAAACTCTAAACGACACAAAACCTAAACAAAACCAACAAAGCTCTAAACGACACAAAAACAAAACACCAAGCGACACTAACAAAATCTAAACAAAAACAACAACTCTAAACGACACAATACCTAAGCGAAAACAACAAAGCTCTTAACGACACAAAAACAAAACACCAAGCGACACTAACAAAACCTAAACAAAAACACCACAACTCTCAAATGAAAAAAAAAAACAGCAAGGGACCAAAAAATCTAAACCTAAACAAAAATAAACAAAGCTCTAAATGACACAAAAACAAAATACCAAGCGACACAAAAAACACAACAAAAAGTAAAATGTAAAAATTTATATTGACACAAATACAGATCTTTTATCTCTGAATTTTTAACAGAATTAACTAGAAGAAATGGCATGTTAAAGCATCTTACTGATAAACTCAACAACAAATCACCCCTAAATAGTTTTTCACACCACGTCCAATCCAAAATGATGTGAAATGATCATGTTTTATTGTAACACTAGGCCTATTTGAGACTGTAGAATCATAAATCATGGTAGTAGAGAGATGGTGAGTCTTTGATTTCAGTGAGATTATGTCATGTCAACCACTATTTCAGAACACATTTTGGAGCCACCCATGTGCGAAAAGAACGAATATAGATAACATCAAGAGAATAACCAAATCAGTTCTAAGTATCAGTGCAGCAGGAGTGTGGATCTTATGTAAAAAAAGGTGATTCCCAAGCACCCTCAGCACGGGTAGAGTGATGGTGAGAGGAGGAGGGGATGGATGGATGTGCGGCGCCAGGGTTGGCCTCTGTTTTGGCTGGCCTGTGACGGAGAGCGCCAGCCTTAAAGAAAGCACCAATCACGCTTCCAGCACAGAGCTCGCAGACCTGCTGATAATACTATCTGATGTACCATCTCTTACTGACAGGGCTGCTTTTCAATGTCTACTTCCCCTCCCTCCTCTCCTTCTCTCTTTCCAATCTGCATGTAAGCATGAACCTGAACATTTGTCATTCAAGCCAATTCAAGTCCAACAGTCCAAACCGAAGGAACCAAGCTGATTCTACATTCTAACTGCCTATTAATTGACAACCCTTGTCCTTTTAGTGTCTGTTGCAAACACAGAATGGAATGTCGAACGCAGGAGCTCCTTTGTCCAGCTTCCGGAGATTCTAATTTTATAAATCAAGACACACAAACAATACGAACATGCTCACATCCTCTCGCCATACCTGCTTTAGACAAAGAATCTTTCAAAAGATCTGTGGCCTGATGTAGAAATGTTGCGGACGCACAAAAAAAGGTATTGAAATGTGTGTATGCAATTTTCCATACACAAATCTGGATTTATAAAAGAAAAAAAAAAGAAAAAAAAAACTGTGTGTGTGTGTGTGTGTGCGTGTGTGTGTGTGTGCGTGTGTGTGTGTGTGTGTGTGCACACTAGACCCTTTATAAAGAGAATTTTGCACAGGTTATGTCACAGCCAAAAACTTACATACGGTCAACATTTGCTCACGCTCGTGATTTCTTTCCTTATGAGAGACACAAAATTAGATATTTTGCAGAATGTCTTCTTGAAATTTGAATGCTATGGTGGAGTGAAATATTTTCAGAAAATATCAAATTCTAAATAAAGTCTTTCAGAGGACTTCGCGAAGGTGGTGCACAACTTGTATGGATTTTTACGATACTGTAGTAGTTCTTTTATACACTTTTTAGGAGCCTGGGAGTCTGAATAAGAACAAAAGGAGCATTGTCAAACTTATGCTGAACTTCTCATTTAGCGTTCCATGGGTGAAAGAAGGAAAGAAACCCTTACTTGTTGGGAACGACATGAGGGAAGTAAATGATTTACATTTTTGGGTGAACTATCACTTTAAAAATCACACACTCTTGAAGTTCACCGTACCCATTATTAATTATACTCTGTAGGTTTTCATTAAATTGTTTCATTCATCACATGCAATCTTTGATTTATAAGATTAGCACCTACAGCTAAAGATAATTAACGCAGACAGAGTTACAGCAGGTCCAATATGCACTAACACAATTATATCCTTATATAAAGCACCTCCTCATTTGTATAACAGTAACCATAATGCAGTCTGACATTTCCTCATAACAGCAAACCTAGATAAAAGATCAAACTAAAGGTTTAGAATTTGATTATCATCAGAGTGTATATTTGCAAAGCGACTCCAACTTTGACGTGAAATCTTTGATGTTGCGCTAACAGTGGAGTTACCCATTTAATAACTGTTATTTATCAAATTGCAAATATGGCTTTACTAATAATATGCACCGGTGAGTGGCTGTTTCCATCACCATCATGTCCTGATTTTGATGAGTTAGATGCGCTCTTGGGTAAACAAGATATTTTGTTGATCCTATCCCAAAATGTAATCGTATCCATAATCCCACCCTACCCCTAAAGCCCATAAGTTATAACAAAATTCAGAGGGAAATAATGTAGAAACATCTAACTTTCAAATCTAAACTTGACAAACTGTAAATGTATCCCTCAAATCTGATCATTGAATGGAAAGTTGATCCAGGAATGTTGCACTTGGTGAAATCAGGTTTTGCATTTCCATCCACCTATTGTGTTTCTACGCATATTTCAGGATGGAAACAGTAAGATGCAAATCAATTGTAAAA
This sequence comes from Cyprinella lutrensis, assembly GCA_027497675.1. Lineage (NCBI taxonomy): Eukaryota > Metazoa > Chordata > Actinopteri > Cypriniformes > Leuciscidae > Cyprinella > Cyprinella lutrensis. Next base: position 7,271,528 of record JAOTRC010000011.1, on the reverse strand, counting down.
ATCCACATAAATCATATGTGCTCAATTGAAAAGAAAAAATCTGATATGCATAAACTTTGCATGCATAAAGGATGTGCATAAACTTTGATGGTAACGCATTGCAGAATATGTGCAACAACAATCTTGCATGACTTTGCCTCAACAGTGGATGTGACTGGATGCAAAGAATCTCAAATGTTGGTTTGATCATTCTGAAATGCCTGAGCCAAAGTCTGTCATCATGATTTAGTATAATGACCTCTCATGAAGCGTTTGGGATTTTCCAAATCCCACAATTGCATTCTGAAATACCAGCATCTGAACAAAAGATAACATGACAGCGTGTACTGTGTTTTGTCTGAGATGCAAGTCATTTATGATGTTCTGTAATAGCAACTTCCATTTTTAGCATCAGTTGTGCCAATTTCCCAAGGAGTGACGTTTTTGTTCTCCTGAACACATGGGATGAAAACACTGCTTTATTCGCAAATGTTTTATGCGATATTCCAATTTGACAGAAATATTAAAATGGAATAATTAATTATTGCTGAAACAGTTATAAAAAATGGCTGATGAATGGCAAGATGGGAAAAAATCATTATAAAAACTGTTTTATTTGGTCTTACAAAAATAAAATGCTTTTCAAAAACTAAATTCAATACTTTCTGCCAATGTCAGATCAATGTTGTGATGCCCAAATGTAGCAAATTATTATTAGGACTACATATTATTATGATGAAATGCAGTACAAAATGTTTACTCAGCCCAGTCACACGTGTGAATTAGGATACAGTACCTGAGGTGAAGAGTTTGCGTGTCCGCAAGAAGCTGATGGCCAGTCTCATGATGGATGCTTTATCCAGGTGTGAGCTGATGTTGTGTGGCAGGGGAAGCTGGTGGGCAACTTCGTAGAACACCTCCGTCTCCTTACTGCGCCTGCAGCGCGCCGCATCACGAGACTTCTCCTTACGCCGCTCTGAGCTGCACCTACAATAATGAAAATGTGAGCTAAAAATAGGTTTCTATTTGTAATTACTGAATAAATGCTACATAGATTTTTATAAATGCTACATAGATTTAACAAAAAATAAATAAAAAAAATAAAATAAAAAATATTTATTTTTCCCCCATGAAATGCTATACAGTGCAATATGCAAATACTTTAACAGATTAAACATAAATGAAGGTCAATCCCAAAGAAAAGGTAACATTTTTCACTCACACAGGGTTAGTTCACCCAAATATTTTAATTAGCCCTTGATTAACTCACCCTAGGTGTATTCATATACAGACGTTCTTTCAGACGAATACAATTAGTTACAGTATATTAAAAAAAAATGTCCTGGCTCTTCCAAGCTTTATAATGGCAGAGAATTGATGTTTCTGATTTGAAATCCATAAAAGTGCGTCCATCCATCATAAAAGTGCTCCACACGGCTCTAGGGGTTAATAAAGGCCTTGTGAAGTGAAGTAATGGGTTTGTGTAAGAAAAATATCCATATTTCACATGTTAGAAAGTAAAAGTCTAGCTTCCGGCTAAACGGCCATACAGTCTACTTGCACCTAAAGTGCAACTTAAGCAACTTGTGATGTCAGACGTAGTTCATAATATCAGCAGTACGTTGCATTACTCACATAAGTTGCGCTTTAGACTTAAGTTGAATCCATATGTTCCTTTGCCTGGAAGCTAATTATTTTACTTAATAAAGTTTTAAATATGGATATTTTTCTAACTCAAACTGCTTTATTAACCCCTGTAGCCATGTGGAGTTTGTTTATGGATAGATGAACTTTTAACAAGCCAGGACATTTTTAATATAACTCTGATTGTATTCATCTAAAAGAAGAATGTCATATATACACATAGGATGGCTTGAGGGTAAATCATGGGCTATTTTTATTTTTGGGTGATCTATCCCTGTAAATCTAGTCAATGCATAGATCTGGGAATAATTATTTATGGGTGAATCTCAATAAAACCATTTTTTTATTATTTTTTTTTTTCAGCTAACCTTGACATGCTTTTGACAAGTGTTGCACCATTCTCTATATTCTATGTATGTGAACACAGAAATTCTCAACCCATTTATTTATCCATGTATCCACAACTTTTTCAAGAGAATAACACTCTCTTTGTGCCCTTGACAGTCTTTCTTATTCAACTCAAGTCACTCTTGCAGAAGCAGACATCAGTCCCAAAAACTGGGCCAGCGGAGAAAGAGCCAGTGTCCGGCAGGTGCGGATGAATCCACACACACACACACACATTCTTGAACATCTAGAGGACATTCATTGACAATGCAATCTCAAGCTCCATACTATATGACTATAACAATATTAGAACCCTAATTATAATTAACCTAAAACAAAATCTAGACCCTCAAACAGGCATTTAAAGGGGTCTCAGAAAGAGAGGAACGGCCAAAATGTCCTCACTACTCTCTTTGTCCTCACTCCAATGGTCTAAATCCCAAACCAGTCCTCACAAAGACAGACACACACATGCAAAACGAACGAACGCGGTTTTCATTTTTTACTGGACAATGATTTTTATACTGTACAAACTGTATTTTACATCCACCGACCTAACCCATAAACTAGTTAGCTGAATTAGTGAATAAACTTAGAACGAACAGGCTACAGCACAAACATATGATAGATAAACTGTGTAACAGAATAAATCAGGAATAAATGACACCGCAAAAGGAACTCATAACTTTGTACTACTTTATTTATTCTAGTCGGCCCAAACTGTCAGGAGCGAATGGGTCAATGCCAGATCTCAAGTGGGACATTCCTGGCTGGTTCAAGTGCTTATGGGAATGATCACTTATAGCTACATCCTGAATTTAATAAACAAAAATATTGTTCCAAATTAGAACACATCTGTCCCATGAAAAGAGATTACGGTTACTAGAAATTATTTCCCATTTATCTTTTTGAATGTTGACAACTCTCTGATTACAGCTCAAATAATTAAATTCATCCATCCTGGCAACAAAGACTGGTGGAATTTATTTCTGACATTGATAATCTATAATGTATATTTATTTATCACTAGATATCTGAAAACAAGAAATCAGGAGGTGCGAGTCATTACTTTCCACAACTATCATGTTGCATTATAAAATAAAATATTATTATAATTAAGAAAATTATTAATGAAATACAAGGAACTGTAACCTTCTTATTTAATGTTACAATGATCATTTTTATAATTTTCAGTTAGAGAAACAAAAAAGCTCAATGTGACAAAAGTGTGCTAGTCATGCACTTGGAGTGCCTTGAGCTGTGGTTTGTGGGTTACTTCAGAGGGCGAGATATATCACCACTGTAACTGTTGCACAACACAACCCCTATGTGCAAGACGCTAGATCACAGTTACACCAAAACCTAAACAGGTTTTGAATTCATTTATCGCTGAAGAACAACTAAACAACGATATATTGTACACTTAACAATACAGAGGTTGAACCCCCTTTTGCCTTAATTCTTCATGGCATAGATTCAACAAGGTACTGGAAATATTCTGAGATTTATTTCTATATTAATGATATCATCATGATTTGTCATGTTTACATCTATGATGTGAATCTCCTGTTCCACCATTAGGTTGAGATCTGGTGAGTGAAGAGGCCATTTGATTATAGAGAACTTATTGTCATGTTCAAGAAACCCGTTTGAGATGATTTGATCTTTGTGACATGGTGCATTATCCTGCTGGAAGTAGCCATCAGAGGATGGGGACACAGTGGTCTTAAAGGGTTGGAAACAATGCTCAGGTAGGCGTTTAAACGATTCTCAATAGGTACTAGAGGCCCAAAGTGTGCCAAGAAAATATCCTCCACATCATTACACCACCAACAACATGAAGCGTTGATACACAAGGCAGGATGGATCCATGCTTTCATGCTGTTTAAGCCAAATTCTGACCCTAACATCTGAATGTTGCAGCAGGAATCGAGACAATCATTTCCAATCCAATTTCCGAAGTGGCAGCCGGTGTGTTCATCTGCTGCCATTGTCCATCTGCTTCAGGGTTTGTCGTGTTGTGTGAACACAACAGATGCTCTTTTGCAGACCTTGGGTAACAAGTGGTTATTTGAGTTACTGTTGAGCTCGAACAGGTTTGGCCATTATCCTCTGACCTCTGGATTCAACAAGGATAGTTCCTCTTTTTCTGATCGTTCTCTGTAAACCATAGAGATGGTTGTGTGTGAAAATCACAGAAATACTCTGACAGTCCATCTGGCACCAACAACCATGGCACGTTCACTAAGATCACCTCTCTTTCTAATTCTGATGCTCAGTGTGAACTTCAGCAGATCGTCTTGACCATGTCTACATGCAACGCAGTTTAGTGAGAATGACTGATGTTTAACATCATTGAGTCACAATGTGTCTGTCTCACAATTTGAAGTCTAAAAAGACTTATTTTCAATGACCAAAGACTTATTTTATGAAGGTATTTTAAACTACAAGCCAAGATTATCCAAGTGGTCACGTTTGACCATTCAAGGTAAGTTTATAGTTTTTCACTATCTTAACATGTGGATTTTAATCTATAGCGCATTACTAGATAAGATTTTTGGGGGGTTTGTGTGGTTGGATTTTATTTGTTTTATATTAGAGAGGAAATAGAACTGATGTTTGAATTCTGTTTTGAAAAAATGAAAATTAACGTTATAGTGAAGAACATCGGAAGCTGCCTCTTGTTGAACAGCTGATCTTCCCGAGGCCACCAAAACAGAAAATAAAGTAAGATTGATTATTTTGTAACGTTAATTCGTTAACATAGACCTTTCTTACAGGTCCTTATATATTTGTGCAGTTCAACACATTATAATGTACATTTCCTTTTGCATTGCAAAAAGGGAAATTGTCACTGAATAGTCTTTACATGACCATACCACACTTTCTCAATCAAATTTAGTAATCATTAAAAAAATTTACCTTTTCCTAAAGATGAAACAGGCGCCTAATGGATGAAAATGACACCGATGAGGAGGCTACTGCAGCCATGGCAAGTAAGAAGTTCACAAGACCTCACAAAACATCACAGTCAATTGACGTGGCAACATGATTCAACTTTACAGTCTCACGGACAGGCAATACAGTCACCATGGCATCATGAAACACCCAGACCACAGAGAAAAAGCCTCTCAAGTGATGACCGATTAATAAGATGTGAGATTTCTTTAAGTCTTTTTTTATTTTTTTTTATCATATATTCACTGTTAGTGTAAGGATACTATAGCATGTCATAGCAGTGGTGGTGTGGCATGCATGACACATTTACACTTTTGTTTTACTGGTTGTATCAATTTAATTTATTGCTTGGTTTCTGTTGCTTTTTAGTATGGTGGCTGTGAGGGCTCAACATGCTGCAACAGAAGAAAATGGATGCAAACAGAAAAAACCCTGTAAAATAAGAACATCTTTATCACATGTGCTAAAACACAACCAAATACAGAAACGCACTCCAAATGTCCGACCATCAACGCAAATATCTACTCGACAGTGGTGTTTATTGTTTTTTTTATTATTATTATTAATATTTATTGTTTGCATTGTATTTGTATTTGCATTGTATTTGCAGCACGTGTGTTGTGAAACTGATGTCTTGACTTGCTGGTGTTTTTCTTGTTTGCATGTTTTCTTCTGTTGCAGGACTTTGAGGTCTCTTGCCTTTTGCAGCGCGTTTTTGTATTTGGTTGCGCTGAGTATTTGCTGCATGTGTGTTGTCAAACTGATGAAGATGTTTTATTAATTTGCTGGTGTTTTTTACTGTTTGCATGTTTTGCGTTGAGATCTCTCGGCAGACGTATTTTCGTTCATTTTTGTATTTCATTATTTAAGCATGCCACATACACTTTTTTAAAATTGCATAATTGCATTATTTTTTGTAACATTTTAATTTATTGCTGTGTCTTTTTATTATTCTTGTAATGTGAATAATAGTTCTTTTGTTTTGTCTTACTCTAGTTAGTATTGGCTTGTCTTTTGGTGTTTTTACTTTTATCTGGCTGAGATTTTCTTCCTTTCTCAATAAAATATTGTTCTTTGCATTTCTATAGTCTCATAATTATTCCTTGCACAATATATAAGTACACAGGGATAATTTCTGGTTCAGTTTTGGGGACTGTGGTATAATATTGGCCCAGTTATGGCTGTTTTCTGCAGCTTCTGGATAAGATGTGGCTGAGTTCTGGCCTAAAGGTGGTGGCGGTTTGTCCTTGCATTATGTCCTTGTTGAGATAAATTGAAGCTTTTCTTGCTTAAAACCTGGTCTTAAAGTAAAAAGATGAAACATAGTATTCAATTAAATACATTTATTTTAAATTTACATTAAATTTACATTTAGCACAGCGGTGCGGAAATGATCTCTGCACTGCTGTATACGCACCGCAACTGGAACGGACTGAAGGACAGCATCCGCATGCAGTGTGAAAGCTCTAACCTGTTAAAATGGGTATGGAAAAAAATATGGACCGCATACGCACTGCAAACGGAGTATGTGTGAAACGGGCGTTAGGCTCAATCCCAATTCACCCCTTGGCCCTACCCCTCCATTTTGTGCATTCACGTCTAGGGGTAGGGTGTCCCGATTCTTGTTCAGATCGAGGGGTAGGGCGAAGGGGTAGGGCTACACAGCCCTCGAAACGGAGATTTTTTTCTCCAAACGGAGGGCTAAGAGAAAGTTCACAGAATGCATCGCAAATCACCGGCGAGATGGATCGCAAACGGTTAAACATTTAAATTTAGCGCCAGATGATTCCACGACGCACTTTATTTACTCTTATAATAACACTATAGTCGTTTAAATTAAGAAATGGTATAATAAATTACCTTTCCGATAAGAAAAGACATACATTTCGAGGAAGGGATGTTATAATCATCATGTTTATTCAAAGTTAAGAGCAGCAGCGCTGATTGT
>JAOTRC010000011.1:7135752-7147685 GCA_027497675.1 Cyprinella lutrensis | reverse complement strand
ACTCACTCACTCAGACTCACTCACTCAGACTCACTCACTCACTGACTCACTCACTCACTATCTCACTCACTCACTCACTCAATCACTAACTCACTCACTCACTCACTCACTGATTCTCTCACTCACTCACTCAGACTCACTCACTCAGACTCACTCACTCACTGACTCACTCACTCACTATCTCACTCACTCACTCATTTAGACTCACTCTCTCACTGACTCACACACACACTCACACACACAATCACAAAAATGGAGAAACACCATAAATACACCAGATATGTGCACCTGCCAAATGCAGTGCATTCACGTGTGTGTGTGTGTGTGTGTGTGTGTGCTCAGGCTCTCTTCAACACACTGGTGTCCCTGACGGAGGAGGCGCGCCGGGCGTATAAGGAGATGGTGAGCGCGCTGGAGCAGGAGCAGGCCGAGGAGGCGCTGAAGAACGTGAAGAAGGTCCCGCACCACATGGGTCACTCCAGGAACCCGTCGGCCGCCAGCGCCATCTCCTTCTGCAGCGTCATCTCAGAGCCCATCTCAGAGGTCAACGAGAAGGAGTACGGTAAGACAGCGCCACACCTTAACATCTCCCAAACACGCTCAAAGTGCTTGACCACACTGCTCCAGCCGACCAATCAGAGCACAGTGTGCTTTTCAGGAGGAGGGGCTTCATGGAGACTGGAACACAATAAAGACTTTATGGCTGTAGTCAATCAAAGAAATCCTTGGTCGACCAAAGTCTTTTCCTGCACAACGATTAGTCGACTAAAAAAATAAAAAAATAATAATAAAAAATAAAAAAAAACTTGTTTTGATTGAATTTTTTTTAAACAATTGTCATAGAGCATTTATAAAACAACAACGAAAAAAACATCACAAATAAATAAAACTATAATAATAATGCAATTCTTTGAGAATTAAGTGATTTTTTTTTTAACTGACTCACTCAAAATAGCCTAAATTAAAGCAGTAAAAGAGTGGGATAAAACAAAGGCTAATTATATTTAGAATACAGTAATAAATAACTGCTTATAAAGGAATAAATATCAAGGAGTAAATCATTTAAAAAAATCTTTCTATTGGTAAAAAAAAAAAAAAATGTGACTGGTCGACCAATAAGAATGTCAGTCGACCAAGACGGCATTGACTGATTAGTCGACTAAACGACTAAAGTTGACAACCATAGTAACTTTATAAATAGTAAAAGTATTGCGCATCTACTAATAATTATATATGAGTACATTGTTTTTTACAGATGCATCCCGATTCAAATGCCAACTTGTATCTGATGCACACTTATTTAAATTGATGCATTGCATCGTTAGCTTTTATGCCGATGCACTGATGTGAAACTGTGAATCTTACCATCCCTAATTCATATCGAAATGTTTTTTTTTTTTTTTTGGACAACGCTACCTTATTTCTGGTGTTGTATAAATGGTGATCTGAGATTGAATCAGATATACACTGCGTTAATGAAATTATAATTCAATAAATTATTTAACTCCAGTTACATCCAGCTGCGGTTCTCTGTGCTCGTCTCCTCAGCGACAGTTTTTGATGAGATATATTATAGACACTTCAGATGAAACACAGTCGGAAAAGGACGTCGTGCCGTCTTTTGTTTGCTATCTTCCACTGAGACATATATGTTCGCACATACTGTTCCTATTTCACCACACTATTCAATTTTCTGTCTGCGCTACAATCGTAAGACGCTGGATGAGTTTAACTAGTATAACTGTTGTCAGTGTTGTGTCAAAACTTGCAGTCATCCATAAAAATCACTGTCAGACCCAGATTCCTAAGAAATAGTACGTACTGTTTCAGATTATGTAACTCAAGATGAATCACACTTTATTCACAGACTTGCCTAGCACCCTAATTCACCCAGAACTCTTGAGGAACATCCCGTCCAATTGGACCTGATTTGTGATTTATTTTTTTATTTTTTGACAGATGGTGTTGGATTTTGCTTGCAGTAATTCACAATGTATCTGTAATTGCTCCATCTGTTATGAGGCTGGGTTAACAAAACCATTCATCTCCACGGATCATTCATTTCCTCCCGATGCGTGAGGACTTTCCTCCCACATTCCTTGTTTCTCTGTAATGCCAAGAGCGTTGTAAATACTAAAGATCAAGTTTCTCAAACAGGTGTTTGTGAGTTGATGAAATACATTGCTTTGAAACAATCTACATTGTTAAAAGCGCTATATAAATGAGGATGACTTGTATGGGCCGAAATATGTGCCACCAGAAACTGAATTGGAACCTTATAGTATAATATTATCCTCTAAAAATGATTATATATATATATATATATATAATTCTCTAAAATATAATATTTCTATCGCCTTTTTATTACATCACATATTTTAGTAGTTATCATAAATTAATTAGGTATCATTTGAAAGCTTATAAACTCAGAATTCATCCTGTGAAAACAGTTTTATAATTGAACATTGCGTTACCATAGAAACGGTACTTATTTGATCAGGCTCCTCCCCTTTTGGGCATCATTACATTTTTATAATTTATGATCAAAACCTTTTCTCATCTTGACAACACACATATTGTCCGAAAGGTCTGTCTCAAAGTCCCAAATTTTGTGACAGAACTGATATTTAGTATACAACTAAATTAAATGGAATTCAATGGCACACAGTGGCTATTATTGGTACTACACCTAAACAAAATCTCATGGTAACTTCAGTTTCAAAATCAACTTCATACTTGAAACATAACTTGGTTAGATTTATGGCTTTGATTTTATAGTAATTTTAGAGTAAAAAATATTTTGTAAAATATATATTTTATATAAAATAAAAAATATATAGTACAGTATATTTGATTTACTGTAAATTTAAACTTCCATAACTTTTTCATACTTTAATTTTTTGAAGTGTTTTCACTTCAGCAATATTCTGCTGAGTGTTTCCTTTAAAACAAGACCAAACTTCGGTATATTCCAAAGCATTCTTAAATTACAACCATTTAAGTTTGAATAGTGCATTTTAACCCCCATTCTCAAAAAGCTAAGGGGCTAAGGCTTAATATAATTTAAACGGATGAGTAATAAAATAATTCCCCCCTCACAGTTGTCATGAAGCGATATAGACCAAAACTACTTTTAACACCAGACTGTGAACATGTTTATTTCTGCTGTAAAGTTGGCCATTTTAACATGCGGGTCTATGGGAGTGAGTCTCTAGTGGCCAGAGGAGGAACTGCAGGATAACTCTCTCAGTGTTAATTATAGAGAGAGAGAGGGTTAACGCTAGGTCACACTCCAGTACGTGATGAAGTCTAACTCTATGTGTGTGTGTTGCTTGTGCTCGTAGGTTTTGGAGGCTTTGGGAACGCGAACACCAACCAGTAAGTGGCACGTCATGTGGTTGATTGACAGATGATCATCTCGGTGGTCACGTGACCATCCGTGTCATGTTCACATCTCTGATGTCTTCCAGACCGTCGGCTCAGACCTTCAACAGTTGGAGGAGTTGATCCGCGGACTCTGACTTCCACCGACACGCTGATGTCATTTTATAGTGTGTGTGTGTGTGTGAGTGAATACGCCGTGAGGTTTGTTCATCTTTACGTGTGTGTGTGTGTTCTGCTTTAAACTGCACTGTGAGAAATAAACTCGAGCGTTGTTTACCGTACACGTCCGTCTGTGCTTTATTATTAGATTGGATGTATGACATGTAGATTAATGCATTTGAATTAATTATAAAATGATCATAATTATAGATTACTCCATTTTAACAAACTGCACATTTGTAAATCAGATTTCTGCACTCAAAAGCAATTATGCTAATTTAATTATTTGCTTATTTTTGGTTTTATTTAAAGATGCACTGTGAATCGTGTGTCCCTCTAGGGGTTAAACGCGGAACTGCATGTGTTTTGGAGAAGAACATTACTGTGGATGATGATCTGTGCGGATGAATATGATTATCCACACCAGACACACACACACACAACTAACCCGTCACACACTTATACACATTCCGCTAACTCCTGCCATTTATACACCAGACAGACACACTCACAAAACTTACCCCTGACACACATAACAAACCACAAACACACACATACTCAACCAACCTCTGCCACACCTAGACCCAAATATTTGTGTGTTCTCTCCTGACATCTGATATGTTCGTGTGTGTGTGTGTGTGTGTGTGTGTGTGTGTGTGTGTGTGTGTGTGTGTGTGTGTGTGTGTGTGTGTGTGTGTGTGGAATGTTAACGGACAACATAGAAACAAAGAGGGTGTTTATTTAATCTCTGTCAAACATTAATTTAGAGACAGCTAGAGGAACGGTTATTTGGGCCTTCACCCTAGACACACAACCTCTGACCATGTTTCAGACTCAACTTCCTCCCTCCAGTTCTCTGAGCCCTCATATTCAAAAATAAATATCACACTTGTGAAGTATTTATAATGTTATAGTTAAAGTATATAATGCTGACCAATGACAGTCAGGGTTGGAAATACATTTCTGCAAACCAACACACACACACACACACTGTTGTGCAGGGATGGAGCTGCACAGTTATCTGTTTTTTGCTATGCAGTGCCGGCGGTATGGGGGCATATGGGGGGCCCCTCCCAAATGTCTTTTGTGCCCCCCCAAATTGAATTATGATATAATTTACAAAATAATATCAGTTTCATTTAATTCACATTTCTGTGAGAAATAATAAAATATATATTTCAATTTACAAACTGCTCATTAGCTGAAAATATAATAAAACCAACTTAAAAATCCCTGTGTGGCACTGTGAGGAAAGCCCCCTGCCCCCCCCCCCCCCTCTTTTAATCACGCACGTAAATACGTGAATGAAATGATTTTCAGTTGGCGCGAGATTCCTGATCCATTCAAAACAAAACTAAACCGACGAAAATCTCAAAAAATGGATATAAGAAAATGGTTAAATTCCACAGTTTATCCTTCCTCGTTGAGTAACGATTCTGTTAACAACAAACAGCAAGACAACGACAGCCCGGCTAACGTTTGTGACTCCGACTCCGTGGCCGGCGTGGCCGCTAACATCACAGCTTCCCAAGCTCCCACAGCTTCCTGGACCTGTAGGTCCAGCTCCACTATATTTGGACCCAACCCTCCTACACCTCAAAGTCCACCTGAGGATCTCGGTGACGAAAAGCCCAACCAGGTGAAACTGGACAAGTATCCAAGCCGCCTTTACAATGGGAAAAACGATCATTTGTGAGTACGTGGTAACATGGGAGAGACTGGCTGGAATACTCCGTGAACACAGACAGCGCTTTCTGTTTTCCTTGTAGGAAATTTCGGTCAGCGACAGCATATACCAATGTTGATTCAGTTTTTATCACAAAGGGATATTGCAACTGGAAGCATGCAAACGAATCAAACAAAGGCTTCCATAAACATGCCACTTCCAAAGAGCACCTGACATGCGTTGCAGCTTGGAGGGAACGAGGGAAACGCACAGAGACGGAAACAGAATTTTAGAAATTGATTAACACAGAGCAGCTTTCATGGAACCGATACTACGTGTCTGCCATTATTGACATTCTGGAGTTTCTGGCAACAAATCAACTACCTTTGAGAGGTAAGCTAGATGCCTTTGATAGTATGTCAGAGGGGGGGGAGTGGACTGTTCCTTTCTCTTTTCGAATACACCCTCCGAAAAGACCAGCAGCTGAGTAAAGTCGTGAAAACAATACCTCGCAACGCAACATACAGAAGTCACGAAATACAAAATGAACAACTTGAGGCAATGAGCAGTGTCATAACGGATGCTATTGTACGTGACATTGGCTCGCAGTGGTTCACGATCAGAGTTGACGGGACTCGTGACATCAATGGGTGTGAGAATATTTCAATTGTCGTTCGGTTCATATCGGAGGACAGTTGTAAGGTGACAGAGCGTCTACTTACCATGGCCACTGCAGAAGCTGGGGACGCAGGGACACTCACTGACATCATATTAAATTAACTTCAAAAAGCGGGGCTTAGCACTGCAAAGATATTGAGTCAGTGCTATAACGGTGCATCCCTCATGTCTGGGAAACACGGAGGAGTCCAAAAACTTCTACAGGATAGACTTGGCAGAGAAATCCCTTACATCCACTGTTTTAACCACCAGCTGCACCTTGTGGTCGTTCATGCCCTGTCGGCTGAAGAAGCGATTGGTGACTTCTTTAATGTGTGTGGCATGCTTTATAATTTCCTGAGAAAGCCCACCGTTTCCACTCACTATAAAGGTGATACCCTGAAGCGCCTCCTTGACCAACGCTGGACAGGCCATCTAGCAACGGTCTCTGTGGTCCTTAAAAACTTGGAGGATATCATTGCAGTACTGTCAAAGACGAGCAGCTCTCGGGCCTTTGCATCAGAAGTGAGAGTGCTGGCAACTGGCCTTTTACACCAGATAAAGGAGCCCAGCTTTGTGTTCATTGGACATAGTGTGCACAAGATATTACTGCTTCTGGACTCGCCTAACAAACAGCTACAGGCGAAGGAAATGGACCTACTGAATGCAGTGAAACTCGTGCAAAGTGCGATAGACTGTGTTCATGATCTGAGATGTGACGATGCATTCAGCTCTGGAGTACTGCTACCAACAACAACGAGCCCATACAAGCCAGCAAAAGAAAACGTGTTATGAACAGGAACCTGGATGAATACGTTCTTGAGGAGAGTATGGGACAAAACGACACAAATAACGAGTCGGAGCTGAAGAGACTTTTTTTCAGTGCGATTGATGCCGTAATTGGAGAAATGGATGTGCTTTTCTTTGAGCGCAATGGGAAGCTGATAAGCGCATTGGAAGCTCTTGACCCAGAAAATAAAAGTTTTCTGAATGTTGAAAAAAATCAAACACATAATGGATTTAGTAGGAGTGGAGATAGTGGTGTCAGAGTTCTGCGCCGCACGCCGATTTTTACAGTCACAAATGGAAGACGACTCAAAGGAGAAATGGACCGTTCAGGAACTGTTGTCCAAACATTACAAAACGCTTAAGGCGATGCCCACTGTCTTGACGGCACTCCAACTGGCTTTGGTATTTGGTGCTTCTACCGCAACCTGCGAAAATTCATTCTCCACGCTCAAAAATGTGTTTTCAGAACACAGAAGGAGCATGCTTCACACAAGAAAGGCCAGCCTAGTTCAACTTGCATTCGAGAAGGACTTGACAACAAAGTGTTGTGGTGCATGGAAGGACGGTGTTTTCAGGAAGTTCCAATCAGCTCACAAGCGCCGTCTTCAGCTCTTCTAGCTGTAAGGTTAAGTTAAATTTAAAGTTTCATGCTGGCCGGTTGATAGTGTATTCTGGCTTTATGTAACGTCAAAGTTCACTATATTTTGTTGTCACATGTTGTGATGAGACTAAATTGTGTAGTAGGCGGCCTATTTAGTTCAGTTTTTGCGCTGTCCGTTGCCCTGAAATTTCACTCCCGCCGTGGAGAAACAGGTGTTTAAACAGGTGTTTAAGCCTATTTTCTTAAGTGGAAATTGTAGAATACTATCTGTGTATGTTGTGGCTGTTTTTTATTTGTTTTTATAAAGTTAATTAACTACTTGATGCTTTTTTAATAGGAGGCTACTACAGTAAATGCTTGTGTTAGAGCAAAGCCGAATAAAGATGTGTAGCTTTTTTCTCTCTTCCGCCAGTGAGATAGGTAAACTACTATCCTGTCAGTGAGAGACTGTGCATGCATGTTCGTTTGCTAAAATAAATCTGTGGTCAGCCAGAGTCGGTCTTGGAATTTTTTATTTTTTTATTTGTTTGTATAGGCCTATTTAACCCTTATTTAATAAATTTTCTTAAGAATTGCACATCTTGCAACAATGTGTAATGATTTATGTGTTTAAGGTAGGCTATGGGTTGCATGAAATATAGATAACAGAAAAGGCAGCAATAATAAATATAGGATATCTGATATCCGAAAAAAAAAAGTCCCCATAGATAGTGCCCACCCATTGAAAATAAATGCCCCCCTGCTGAGCACAGTCTGAAGCCGGCTCTGTTGCTATGAAAACAGTTCCAATCAAAGCCACAGCGGAACTGTTTTCCATCTTCAAGCAACAGACGGCAGTGTTTTGTTACTGAAGAAATTAGTTGAAAAAAATGATTTCATGACTCATTCGTTAAGAAAGTCAATAGGCTTGATCGACCTGAAGCGGCACTGCACAGTGCCGATGTGATCGGTTTATCACATCCAAGTGCCACGAGAGTGATTAGAGAGCAGAATGAATGAATAATGAGTGAATCAGCCGTTTGAACGAATCAGATGAATGAGTGACTCAATGGTTGCATCCGAAATCGCATACTTTCCTACTATATAGTAGGAGAAAAGGGCAGGCAAAATAAGTTTTAGCTTCCGCCTGCACCTGGTCATCTGTAGTGTTTATGTGATAGTAGTGTTTAGTGTTTATGATTGATTGATTGATTGATTGATTGATTGATTGATTGATTGATTGATTGATTGATTGAATGAATGATCAGTAAATGACCAAACCAAAATAAATGAAATGAAAAATGAAAAAACAGTAAGTGACAAATGAGGTATGTCCCAATTAATAGTACTCATTAAAGTACCCGTACCCTATAGTTCTGACGAGAATGGCATACGATGGGCACTTTACTATCCCATGAGGCCACAGAAGAGGTTTTGTCAATGTCAGTGAAGCGACACAACTGACATTGGTAGGTCACGTGAAAATGACAGCATGGCGAATGTCCAGATTACATTCACATTTATAATATACAGTACCTATCAAGATTTCAGACACAACCAGTAACTCATTAAGAGTGACTTGCCCCCACCTACTGACAGTTTTAGTTTCATATTTATCTTACTTTTTCAAAACTCATTTCATATTTAAATATTCAATGATTAAACCATTAATCTGAAATGTAACTTTACCTGTAGGTTAAACAGAGTATGTCATAGATCAAAAGATTTTAAGTGGCAGTTTCACCTCTGCATTGCTAAGAGATTTTTTTCGTTACGGATTTAATTTGATTGGTAACAGCTCTATAGTGTCTTTTGGTTCTAATTTAATTTATTGATTAAGAGTAATAATCTGACATGAAAGAAACGCATGCATTTAATCAGGTAAAAAAAATAATTGTCTGAAATGCGTATAAACGATAAAAATCTATTTAAACTTCACTGCTGTGAACTAAACACACAGAAAGATATTTAAAGCTTTTGGAGTCAGCTGTCCACGGCAGTCCTATCTGAAGGTGCCAATGACAAGATATTTTCTTAATTATCATTATCAACAAAATATTGAAATAGAATTGTCCTCAATATCGCACACCCTTACTGTTGTGTAGACGTGATGTGATTGTGAGGAAAGAACATGGAGAATAATGAAAGATGAAAAGAGAGAAAGCAAGCACAGGTGAAAGAGGACAGCTGTCCAGCTAGAACACAGGGACATGTTGTGTTTTATCTCTCGGGTGACAGTGTGTTTAGCCGCTTCTGTTCATATGAGGGGTGACGCACACCAGATCCCGCAAGCTAATTGAGACTCCACTGAAACACAAACATACACATAAACCTGGACAAAGAGAAATAATATCCCTGTGATAACTAAATATTTTCATTTTAAAGTCTCTAAATACAAAACTTATTTATGCAGCAGCTAAATGTCCACAGTGTTTGTTTCAGGGCCTTTAGCATCGATCATAAGAACGGCTGTCGGCTGAAATATTTGAGTTTCAATTGGGTAATAAACAGGTTTAATGCTGCCAAGTTATGATCGATTGTAGTTAAGAGATGAATGCACATGAAAGCCATGTTTACCGTGTTAAAAAAGTATTTTCTTTGAGTCCTGAGACTTTTAACTTTCTGAGTTGGACTGCGCAGTTTATAAACCTGTACTACTGAAAACATTTCCGATAACTGTGTGAGACAGCTCTGAAACGATAAAATACCAAGATAAATCATTGATTGCACATATTTTTTTTCTCTTCATTTTGTTCCATTAGAGTAAGTGAATGCCATTTCCCAACAGATTCATTTTGTTCCGACTAAAATTGCTTGAAAGGAAACAAAAGTGAGATCCTCTGAAAAGGATGTGAAGTCAGCATAAGTGCTGCTTTATTAAGGTTGCCTCATGTACCACTTTCAAAAAATCTTCATATTTATTAATGAGCATTAGAAATTTTCTCAAATCTGTGCACTAATAGCTAACAGATGGACACTGAAATTTGTGCAGGTGCCCATAAAGATTGTTCATTTGCAGTAGGTCTAGTCTTGCCCACATGATAAACCTCATTATGAGCCATATAACTTGCCATCTAAAATTGGAAAATTAAAAAAATAATAATAATATATAAAAAAAACATAATAATAACAATATGATAAATGGCACAAAATGTAAATTCATTACACTAGTGCTGCTGGGATGACATATTTTTGTAGGGAAAATCCTGTAAAAGAATGATCACTCGGTTCCGTCGTCCTGAAGTCAATAGGTTCAATAGGATTTTTGATAAAGTGCCTACAGTAAGGTCTGTGTTGATCAACGGCTCGAGATATTTTTACATTTTATTCTATGACATTAAATACATTAATGATATCCCACTTGAGATTTTTAGTTTTGTTTTGTTAGTTAACAGTTGGTAAATGGGACAAAAGAGGTTGTCGGGGACATTTGACATCACCACGAGGAACAGGTGAACTCTGCTTTTACAGCTGCATTGTGTTTATAATCATGCCCGTGCAAACTATTATTACTCGAACGTGTCATACATCATTTTACATTTTAGAGATGGCTGATTTCAAATCACAAATTTCTTGAAATTATTGCACCAGTCATGCAACTACTCCTGATGTAGAATAGTAATGGATTTCTCCAGGTATAATGGAAACAGTGCAAACTTGTAGTCCTGCCCAAAACTCACAACAGGGTGAGCCAGAAGTTGGACAAACACACTGATAATTTGACAGTTCCACGTCGTCTCCGCTCTTATTTTGTCAAGGAAGAACTACGGGTGTGTAGCTGTAATGAAGCACACAACGACAGAAAAAAACTAGAACAATCTTTAAATACAAATATAGGCTATTGATTAAAATACGAATATCCTGATATAGTATTAACTCTACTTTGATCAATGTGGGCAGGCTTTATGTTCACAGAAGCTATTGAGTAGGGGTGCAACGATACCCTCGTGTCACAATTCGATACATATCACGATACGATATCACTGCGATACTCCAAAACATATGGTACAAGGTAAACAAAAAATGTTTAAAATGGTAAATTTGATACTACATTGTGGGTTTAAATGAATAGGCTTGGACTTGGTGTTGGTAACCCATGGACAATGGTGACACCAGAATAAAAATATTCATGATTCTGAAGCTGAAAATACAGAAATATTTTAGATGAATATGCTTGCACTCTATCACTGACTAGATATATTTAAATTAAATGAGAGGTAACGTCAGACATTTGGCATTATCAGGACCCAAAAATATTCCCCTATTGCATTATTATACATTATAATCAACATTATATATAGTAGTTTAAAGTAGTACTGACACTAAAACTATTTTTATTTTGGCATATTCACGATACATATTGTCACTATCCACGATATGAATTGTTGCATTTTTGTATTGCGAATTTGTGATATATTTTGGCACGATATGCTGTTACACCTTATATATATATATATATACTGGCAGTAGATTAATTATAGATAGTTCTAAGGTGCAACTATGGTTTCGTCAGTTGTGTAGGGGAGACCGGGGACAGTTGAAACAGGGGATGGTTGCAATGTAATTTTTCTCCAATCATAAACAAGTTAGAGTGATGACACTCACACTGCACATGCTCAGTTGGATGCCCGCCTTCCAGAGAAAATCTCGAGGAGATTTCTGAGCTACTCCAGGATTTATTGACAAAAAATGATTTTT
>JAOTRC010000011.1:6897218-6908916 GCA_027497675.1 Cyprinella lutrensis | reverse complement strand
TTGGCCAAATGGATAATTTTCTTCTCAAAAACACATTTTGTTAAATATACACTAACTCTTCATTTCAAAATAGAACAGATCTTTCTCTGCACACACTAACTTTACCAAAACACTGGAAATCTTACTCAAAATGAAATTATTCTGTCAAAGAATAACACTTGTTTTCACTTCACAAGGTACATGCAGTCAAAGTACACCAGGTTTCAAAATATTGGCTATTGTTGAAATAACAAAAACTGCATAGACTTTGATGTTTCAGTTTTACAGGTATTTGCATGAAAAATATGCAATACACCTTTTTTTTTAAACTACATTTGTTGGTTTGGAACTGTCCACATGTACAGTAATATTCACATTCAAAAGGATTTCAGTAAAAAACAAACCAGTTTTTTTTTCACTGCTCCTGCATCTCTCATTGCTCCTGCATCTCTCACTGCATTTCTCACTGCATCTCTCACTGCTCCTGCATCTCTTACGGCATCTCTCACTGCTCCTGCATCACTTACGGCATCTCTCACTGCTCCTGCATCTCTTACGGCATCTCTCACTGCTCTTGCATCTCTGACTGCATCTCTCACTGCTCCTGTACTTCTCACTACATCTCTCACTGCTTCTGCATCTCTCACTGCATCTCTCACTGCTCCTGCACCTCTCACTGCATCTCTCACTGCATCTCTCACTGCTCCTGTACCTCTCATTGCATCTCTCACTGCATCTCTGACTGCATCTCTCACTGCTCCTGCACCTCTCACTGCATCTCTCACTGCATCTCTGACTGCATCTCTCACTGCTCCTGCACCTCTCACTGCATCTCTTACTGCTCCTGCATCTCTCACTGCACCTCTCACTGCTTCTGCACCTCTCACTGCATCTCTCACTGGGCCTGCTCTTCTCCCTGGGCCCCTTGCTTGCTTACTCTCCTCGTTCAGACATTACTGTGTTTGTCTTGTTCTGTTTCCAAAAACATTACTCTTTACTGTAAAGTCCTCCTTTTACTGTATAAGTGTCAATGTAATAGGAAAAAAACAACCCCTGCCACTGAATCTATGCCAGACTGAAAACAGCTGTGGTTGGTCCAATTTACCCAACATAAATAAGCTGTGGGTCAATTATTCAATTGTTGATGTTTTTTTTATTATCAGCTGAGATATATAGTTTTTGAACTGATATCATTGCAGAAGCAGAGGTTTTTATACTGTATCTAAGGTTTGGAATATTGTTTTTGCTATTTTGGGATGGTGTGTGTTAACATTTGTAAATACTACAAAAACAATCCATAATTTTGTTGGGAGGTATAGCTTGTCTGTTAAGAAAATGTAAGCATTGTGGAAATGTGTTCACTGACTGCATATTGTGTGAAAACAACATCAAATGTATGAATGGTATGGCCACAAAAGATCGATGTTGTGCTAATTGTGTTTAGAGTTTTGAAAATGTGACAACTGTTTGGACAAATGCTTGTTAGTGACTGAAAAAAACTGTAAAGCAACAGGTGAGTGTCTGCCTCTTACTTGTGATCTGATCGACCAAAACGCATCTTAATACCACATGTAAACAGAGCCATAGTCATTTCAAAACTCTTGATTTGGCTAACAATAAAAAAACTAGAGCAGAGAGTGGGGGTTAGGGTGGAGACAGCAACACTACACCAAGCCCATCTTTGGTAGTAACCAAATGAGGAACATGTGAGACTGAGAAAGGATGTGGCTTTCATTTTGTGTAAAATGAGACTATAATCATTTTCTGTATTGCCTGAATTAACTTTGCATGTTTATGTTCTGTACTATGCCTTTCTATTTCCCTTATTTGCCAATGCCATTTTACGTAAATTCATATGTTGTTAGTTGCCAGAATGTTGCTAAGTGTGGCTTCCTGGGTGTTCTGGCTCCTGTGTGTTTTCTTTTTGGCCCAAGTCAAAAGAGTCTGCTTCCAAGTCTCTATGACATTCTACCGTCTAGATATGATTTACTGTAATGTTAAATTCATGTTTAAGTTTATGGAATTTTTCACCAATCCTCCAGGCAAACATAATACAACCGATTGCTTAGAAAAATAATAATCACCTCGGACAAGTTGAGCTTTTGATAGGACACAGGCAAAACGTGATCCCATGTGATTTTCAATATCCAGGATGGCGTAAAGGGGGGGTTGCCCCTTCGAGTCTCAAATCTGCTAACATCTTGTGCTGTTCGGTTGAACACTACCTCAGCGTAGATGTCAGATATACTGAGCCGACTGTATTCCTGTTGGACAGAAAAGGAGAATGTTCAAGATTTCCTTCATGGTACCCTACTGAAAAATCCAGAATTGCTATTCAACAGCATAAGTAGCGTTGGGGAGTAACTAGTCACATGTAATGGAGTTACATAATTTAATAACATAAATATAGCTAGTATTTGTTGAATAATATTAATTTGTTGCTTCATCTATTTTTGATGTGCACAATGCCTCCTGTCATTTAAAGGTTGTTTAGTTAAGTTATGCTATTCTGATGCTTTTGGTTGGTTCTCTAGTTTGAATATATAGCGCACCACATCAATCCACATTGCCGCTGAAAGCTTTAGTCTACAACAAGAGAGGTCCCACCCTGGCGAGAGATACAAATGCGTTCAATTGCTGGAAGTTTAAAAATAATTGTATCCAGATATCTGCATTTAACCTCAGAACGATCTCAAAGTAAAGAGGTGCTCAAGTCTGATTTTGTGGATAATGGGCTTTATGCACAGCTGCACTACTTCCTGAACTTAAGCCAGCTCCTTTGTTTCCTGTCTGCCATTATTGGCCAAATTGATTAACTCAGTTGTCACGACAACAATAATCAGACACACCTGAATTAATCAAGTTTTCCCAATAATGGCAGACAGGAAACAAGGAGCTGGCTTAAGTTCAGGAAGTAGTGCAGCTGTGCATAAAGCCAATTGAAAAGATGAAGGAATTTGAAAGTCTTATAATAATCAGTGTAAGTACCACTGTAAGGCTAACCCTGGCTGATATAAATGTTTGAAAATGATTAACAATTGAAAACATTGGTAAGGAATTTAGTTAAGTAATCAAATGTAATCAGTTACATAAATTTATTAAAGTAATTGTCCACAGTCACACTTCTTATTACATTTTAAATAGAGTTATCTGTAGTCTGTAACCTATTACATTTTCAAAGTAACCTTCCCAACACTGAGCATGATGGTTGCCGGTCCCCAGCATTGGAAGCAGGCCACCAGCTAGACCAGCATTATACCAGCTTTTAGCACTGTAAACCAGCCTGGACCAAAATGGATTTCTTGTTGAGTGTATTTCTGCATGATTGATTTTTCAACAGGGTAATTTCTGCAAAAAAATGTGTTGTACTTCTACAAAATAGGGAAATGTTCACTTAAGTAAAACTTAAATATTTTATGGTAATCTCAATTCAACGTGCATATGAATCAATATGCACACCATTTGCATGAGTCTCCTGAAAAGTGTAAACACAGTGGCTCTCTCAACCTTTTAATCTGTGTTTAGGGTGACTGTACTGCCAATGGCAGACAGGTAAAATGTTTATGAAACCTGTTTGAAAAAGTAATTATTTTACTGGAGAATCACCTTTAAAACTAGGCCATTCAACTGAATTTCAATACATAATACATTTTTTATTAAAAAATCAATAAAAAAAGAAACCTCACATTAGAAGCAAGACCACTACATTTTGCATTATTAATTGCAATGCTAACCTGGTATAGCAGTCTTCCATCTCCGAGGGTAAGGTCAGCATCATCCCAAAACACTGCCAACATGGGAAGACCCTCATTACCACGGAAACCCCCTGGGATTGGAGCAGGGATCAACAGTTTCTCATTCTCACTAACCGACTGGAACTGCACCAAGCCGTTATCTGAAAACTGGAAAAGTTCATAGGCCTATATCAAGATTTTATTAACTTTTAAAATGTGAACAGAGGTAAGGCTAACTGTAAGTAGCCAAATGTTTCCTGAGATATTCATGGTTTATTAGTTTTGACATTACAGATTAGCCAGCTCACCATTAAATTGATTTTAAAATTTGAACAGTTAAATGTGCATGCTTACAAACAGCCGCTCATATAGTCTGCCCATAAATGGAAAGCCTGCAGGAGGAGTGATGTATGGAGAATTTCCATCTGCCACTGTAATTGGTAACGCAGCATCACCTACTTCCTCTCCAAATGGATACAGGTAACTTTCTGTAAAATAAACAAAATGCACCCGAAGGGGACAAGGTTTGGCTGTTTAGCATGAGCAGCAAGCCACTACTGGTGGATGTCATAAAAACACCTTCTGATCACCACTAAAATAATAATAATAATAATAATAATAATAATAATATGTGCATTTAAGTTAACCAGAGCAAAACTTTGAATATGAATGTGCAGTTCTATGTCGGGAAAATTTGTTTGATGTGAGGTGGATGGTCAGGTGATATCAAAATGGCAGTCACCATAAGAAAGTAACTCCCAACATAAAGGAGCAACATTAATAGGGTGTCCTGATATGAAAAGTCTCCATGTAAAGTGAGTGTGAATTTAGTGCATCAACAGTAGTATTTTCAGTAATTCTCTAATTACTAAATTAATCCTGTGATTTCTGAATACTATATATTAAAACACTAAGAGAGAGAGAATAAGAAAGAAAGTATAGGTGTAAAAATATAGATGTATAATTTTACAAAGATTATTTTCCATGACTGCTATAAATACCCCACCCATTTGTGGCAGCTGTGGGCAGTCATCTCTGGTAGAGCAGGCACAGCTGTAAGATCCTACTAAATTGGTGCATGTTCTGTTGCTATAACACATGTCAGGTGAAAGACATTCATTCTGGTCTATGCATCCACCCAGTCCTTGCCCATTTCTGACTGAGGCATCCCATCCATTGCCACACTTGCACTGAAACCCACCTACAGAGTTGTAGCATGTAGCAGCAGGATGGCATCCACCCCTACTAGACTGACATTCATCTAGATCCACACAAAAAGACCCAAATGCAATAAGACCTGGTGCACATACGCATACATAAGACCCAGGGGTATTGATGCATTGACTTGACTTGTGGCAACGTAAGGACGATGTGGAACACTCATCAATGTCTTTACAGTATGTCCCATTCCCAGCGTAACCTAAGCGACACTGGCATGTGAAAGACCCCACTGTATTCCAGCATCTTGCCAAGGGGTGGCAGATAGAGTTATTTGCACATTCATTGTTGTCTATGCAGGTACCATTTTCCTCATGATGTCCCAGTGGACAGGAGCACTGGTATGTTCCAGGTTTATTGATGCACACCTGATCGGGGCGACAAGTTCTGTTTAGACATTCATTGATATCTGTACACTTTGGGCCTTGGGCCTCAAAACCAGATCTGCATGGACACTGGAAAGACCCTAGTGAATTCACACATGCAGCGTTGGCAGTGCAGGGACTTTCATCTGCCAGACATTCATCAATGTCTTGACACTCTGTTCTATTTAGAAGGAAACCCAATTTGCAGTTACATTTGTAAGACCCAGGGATGTTGACACATGTAGAGTGAGGTGGACATATGGATTCATTCTTTGATTCTGAACACTCATCTATGTCAAGACACCTAGTGTCATTGCTCCAGAATCCCATGTCACAAACACAGTGGAATGAGCCAATTGTGTTAATACAAGTCCCATAAGCGCAGAGTGGCCCAAACTCTGGGTGTGAGCACTCATCTATGTCCTCACACTGGGTACTACCATTAGAGGAGAATCCATCATCACAAAGGCACAGAAACGAACCCTCAGTATTGACACAGATACGGTTGTCTGAACATACAGAATTGTTCAGGCATTCATTGACATCCTCACAGACTGTCTGATTACCTGTATACCCATCCCAGCATTCACAAAAATACCATCCCACTGTGTTTTGGCAGTTGGAAGCATTTGGGCAGTGGGCTTTCCCTGTGGAACATTCATCAACATCTAAACAGAGAGAGTTGTCAAGGTTGAGGAACCCATCGTTACATGAACAATTATACCCTCCCTCTTTATTGTAGCATGTGCTGTTGTCTGGGCAAATAAAGTTTCCTACACTGCACTCATTTATGTCTTCACAGTGTGTCCCATTGCTCTGGTAACCTTCCCAGCAGTCACAATGAAAGGACCCTTCTGTATTGAAACAGTTGGACAACTTTGGGCAAGCTCCTGTTTGTGAACATTCATCTATATCCCGGCAATCTCTACCATTTCCAAGGAATCCTTTAACGCAGGAGCAATAGTTTGACCCACGGATGTGTTTGCACTCAGCATGGGTGTTGCACGCATTCGTTGCATTCTTACAGTCATTTTCATTCACGCAGGTACCCAGATCATAGATCACACCAATGGTGCATGTGCATGTATATGTTCCAGGAAAGTTTTGGCAGGTCATGTTGTTACTGCAGATTGAAGGTAGCAAGCACTCATCCATATCCTCACAAGTAAACCCATCTCCCCGATATCCATCCATGCACTTGCAAATATAGGAGCCCTCTGTGTTGTTGCACATGGCAAGAAGGCTGCAGTTATGAGGCAAAGTTGTGTTTTCATTGCACTCGTTCACATCTTGGCAATCAAACCCAGACCCGGTCATGCCAAAGGGACAGGTACACTTGTAGGAACCAGGGGAGTTAGTGCATCTGGCAGCTGGATGACATCCTCCATGTTGGGATTGGCACTCATTAATGTCTATAAGTCATCCAAAATGGGACAGGGTCAGGAAAAAAAATCCCTAAAAGACTGAGAAGAGAGTCCTCAAGCAAGCTAAGAAATGCACAAATTAATTTTGAAAAAGGAGAAAGACCTACCAGAGCAATTTTTTCCATCCCCAGTAAAGCCATTGCGACAGAAGCACAGGTGACTCCCAATGATGTTGACACACTGTGCAAACTTGCTGCAGCTATTGGCTCTAGATTCACATTCATCCACATCTATAAGGTAGGAACAAGAAAAGGAGAAGATTGAAATATTACATTTAGCCATCTGGTAGACACTTTAATCCAAAATGATTTAATGTAAATTCAAGCTAAATATTGTATTAGTTTTTCCTGGAAAACTGAATCCATGACCTTGGCTTGTGAAAATATTAATTATTTAAAAAAAATGACATGTGAATTGCACATACCTATGCATTCTGTTCCATTAAGAGTGTAACCCACTTTGCACACACAGTCAAAGGATCCTGGTTTATTGACACACTGAGTCTCTTTCTTTGGGCACACGTTTTCTTTACATTCATCGATGTCTGAGCAAATGAGTCCATCCCCTTTGAATCCCACATCACACACACACTGATACCCTGAAGGTGAAGGATGACAAAGTCCATTTGTATGGCAGGCAGGATCGCATTCACGACTAGGGAGGACACAACTGTTGTTGTATGCTACTGTGCCATTCAGACAAGAACAGATATATGCTCCAGGGGAATTCACACATACAGAGATATCTGGGCAAGTATAATTGGAAATGACACATTCATTTACATCTGTACAGGTGAAACCATCTCCCATAAAGCCCTGGTTACATGTACACAAAAATTCTCCAGGATAATTGTAGCAGTTGGCATGTAGATGGCACATATCCTCGATTGCACATTCATTTATATCCTCACATGTTACACCATTTCCTGAGAAGCCACGTTTGCAGGTACATGAAAATGAGCCTGCTAAATTCAAGCATGTGGCATTCTGGTGACAAGATTTCAGATTTTCACATTCATCAATATCAGAGCAGTCTAATTCATCACTGATCCGACTGAAGCCTGCTTTACATTGGCATGCATATGACCCTTCCATGTTTGAGCACTGTTCATTGGTGCCGCAAACCTTTTCAGGTAGCTGACATTCATCTATATCCTGGCAGGTGGTACGATTGACTAGTTGAAAGCCTGAGGGGCAAATGCAAGAAAAAGACCCCTTACTGTTCACACATGTTGCTCTGTTTCTGCAGCCACCATTATCAACAAGGCACTCGTTCACATCTATGCATTGCAACACACCATCCCCTGTATATCCCACCATACAGCTGCAGTTGAATTTTCCCGGTACATTAATACAGAGTGCATTAACATGGCACTGCTTTTCTATGGCACACTCATCCACATCATTGCATACTAATCCATCACCTTCAAAACCAGCTAGACATGAGCAGATGAATGAACCAGGTAAGTTTTCACAAGATGCGTAAGGACTGCAATGCTTTATGGCACATTCATCTACATCCAGACATTGGTTTCGACTAAAGTTGTAGCCTTGACCACAGTCACAGAAAAATGAACCTGCTGTGTTGACACATGCAGCATTGTCTGGGCAAATGGTACTGGAGATACATTCATTAATGTCAGTACATTTTGTACCCGTTCCTACGAAGCCAAAGCGGCAGGAACATTCGTAGCTTCCTAGCAAATTGGTACATATTGCGTTGGGGTCACAGTTGTTCTTTCTATCACACTCATTAATGTCCACGCATGCCAAGCCATTTCCTGCAAATCCTTCAGGACAGGTACAACGAAAAGATCCCGGCAAGTTTGTACAATCAGCAAATGAGCTGCAGATGTTGATTGCACATTCATTGATGTCCTCACATGTCTGTCCATTGCTTTGGTAGCCACTGTTGCAAAGGCAGATGTAGGTTCCTGGGAGGTTCTTGCAACCTTTATACCCATAGAAAGCAGAGCATACACCAGGAGTCTCTGAACACTCATCAATGTCAAGGCAGAGATAATTTCCATTGCCTTTGTAGCCAGTATTGCATGTGCACACGTAGGATCCAGGGTTGTTTGTACAAGTGGCATTCCAGTGGCAGATTCCTGGTCTTGCGCACTCATTATCATCAGTGCACTGAAATCCATTTCCACTAAAACCAGACCTACAACTGCAGTCCCTTCCTCCATCTCTGTTGGTGCAAAGCGCATTGACATGGCAGCCACCATTATTCGTTTGACACTCATTAATATCTTGGCATTGGAAACCATCACCAAAATAACCATTTTGACATGAACAGGTGTAACTGCCCAGAGTGTTACTACAGATTGCTTTTCCATGGCAGCTGTGCAGACCAGTAGTACATTCATCAATGTCCAGACACTGCACTCCATTCCCCCGGTACCCAATTTGGCACATGCAGACAAACCTCTCATCACGTGTTTTGAAGCAATCCGCACTTGTGTGGCATATAGTGCCTGAAGCTGCACAGTCACTGAGATCTGCAGCTGTGTAGACAGAATTAAAAGAGATTGGTTAGTCTGGCAATAAGTGACTCCATTCTGTGCTATGAGTTGATCAATCATAGACTCTGATCTAGACTGTTACTCACCTGCACTTGTGTACCTGAACACAGTACACAGGCACAGAAGGTCCAGCAGCAGATTCCTGCAAAAGAAGGTCAACAAATATGAAGATACAGTGATCACAGATGCATTTCCCAGCAAAGAGTTTCCCAGAATTTTAGCAGCACCAGTGACTGCTAAGTTAATAATTCCATGAGCCTTTGTGACTGTATAGTGTCCATTATGTGTCATTGTTTCACTCGCATTTCATCCAAAGATGTTCCTCAGATAACACAAATCTACATATTGTGAATTTCAATTGTGAACATGATAATTGATTAATCTAGCACCTCAGCTCCATATAAAAGATACACACAAAATGTTTATCCCTGACCCTGACTATGACTTACAGCTTCCTGGTGAAAGTAATTAGGTGAATTCCTACTGGTTCCTGTCAGTATATCTTTACATCTATACAGTTACATCTATCAAGTCAAACAAGTGTACCCATAACAAAAACAGAGGTAAAGTGGTTACTTTGTCCTAAGCCTCATTTCATGAGACCAAAAATGGATGGATATGAATTATTGCAAATCAAAAGAACTTTATTAGACTCATAGAAACCTAAGTCATCCAACTGTTTAGAAGCAGTAATTTATTCCAATATTTTGTCATCTCTAATAACCGATCAACATCTCTGCTTTGTCTTTAAGTAAATTTCAGATTATAGTATTTCAGATTATTGCATAGTTCCCTAAAATTGTGTTAATTTACTGCCTTGATTATGTTTGGAGAGTTCTATATGAAATAATGACTGCATCATTGAGAAAATATAGTGTGAAATAAAGAATTTGGAATTGCTTAAGTTTGGTAACTGAAGTCAACATGAATGTGCCTTGAATGAGAAAAATGATGATGATAATCCTTGATCTCTGTCTATATAACATGCTGAATATTTACCTCCCTGTGTGTCATAGCCATTGTCTGTTTGATGGTATCTCTAGAAATCTTTGGTGTGTGTCAGAATCAAATTACGTCAAGACGTGTCTCTAACATATAAAGAATTTACTGGAAAGAACATCCTTCTCGACATCACATTAATGCTGAACACCACAGCCCAAAAGGCACGTTTACCGCTACAGACTGGAATTATGTTTCAAGTAAAATTAACCATTAAAACAGTTTTGAAAACCATTTGTTATGTAACAGAATATAAAAAGCATTTTTTTTAAATCTTCCTAGACTGTCCGTATCAATATATGAAATAAACTTATATCAGCATTCAGAACATTCATATTGAGAAAAAGTTTATGTATCAGAATGTAATTATAGAACTCATTTGACAGTATCATTAGGTTAAATTGCTCAATTCCATATTTGTCTGGAAATAAATAATGAGTGATAACTTCACTGATAACACATATTTGGCGCTAAGCACTTAGTACTTTTACAGAAACAAGCCAACAATTTCCACTGTTACTGTAAAGGAAAAAATGAGAAATTTAAACCCGAGAAATAAAATTATAAATTTAAATCAGTACTTACAGCATATTTGACAGATGACTAGTTGTCCTATGAGGGTGACATTGGGATGCAGAGCAGGTAGGTCCCTTTCAGGCTTAGGAAGGTGTGTGAAGTCCCTTCTCTATGGACTCTTCTGCCCGAGTTACAACACTTTTTTCATCCTGGTACAAAGCATAATGACCCATCTCAGCATCAGTGACATCCTAAACTAGCATAATAGGGAACACCCATATAATGCTGTGATTATGTTTCTCTCTCATAGTAAGTGTACTACTCCCATTGGGCTTCAACTTGCCTCTAGGTGTAAAGTAAAGGACAAGACAATAAAGAACATACAATAGTTAGTGTTTTGTGTTGAGGGTACCTTTACCTCATGCACAAATAATAGATTATTATCACCAGGGTTGGACTGGAACTAAAAATCAGCCCTAGGTTCAGCTTCATGGCCCATCACGACCCCTAGTATGAGGATGATCACACAAATACTATACAAATATAATACATATTAAGAATATTATACAAATATAATACAAAGTAATTGGTGCAATGGCACAATCATATAATGTACGTATATTTCTATAGCCCTATGTTAAGAGCTTTCTTATAATTTAGCTGAAACATAATTAGGTTAGTTTTACTTTAGTTCCATTTCTCATTGTCTATAGAGCAACTTAAAAAAAGTTTTGTTGCTGTTTTTGTTTTTAAGTGGCCAGCCAGTTCCATCATTTTTGATCATTACATACAGTGTATCAACATAAAGTTGAGAGAGGGGCACAACCTATAACGCATTTTGGTTTTGGCTCAATTAATTAAAAAATAATTAGGTTAGATTAATATTTTTTTATACACAAGCAACATACACATCTCTGCTACAAATTAACACTTTTT
>JAOTRC010000011.1:6813511-6826262 GCA_027497675.1 Cyprinella lutrensis | reverse complement strand
GAGGCACCTGAAACGCCTGCCGGAGGGCAGGAGAGAAAACAGTCTGTGGGCTGGGTGAGAGGAGTCCTTAAGGATGCCAAGAGCTCGGTGCAGACAGCGTTTCCTTTGGATGTGCTCAATGGCAGGTAGTTGAGTCCCAGTGATGCGCTGGGCGGTTTTCACCACCCGCTGCAGTGCCTTGCGCTCTGCAACAGAACAGCTCCCATACCACACTGTAACACAGTTGGTCAAGATACTTTCTATTGCACAGCGATAGAAGTTCACCAGGATAGTCGAGGAAAGCTGATTCTTCCTCAGTGTCATCAAGAAGAAAAGGTGCTGGTGAGCCTTCTTGACCAGGCATGAGGTGTTGGTTGTCCAGGACATGTCCGGCGAGATGTGGATTCCCAAGAACTTGAAACTGGAGATACGCTCAACAGCCATTCCATTGATGTGGATGGTGTTGTGTGTGCCTCTTGATCTTTTCTGAAGTCCACGAAGAGCTCCTTCGTTTTGGTGGTGTTGAGGAGCAGGTTATTTTCAGTGCACCATGTGGCCAGGTGCTTGATCTCCTCTCTATAGACATTTTCATCGTTGTTGCTGATGAGACCAATCACCGTAGTATCGTCCGCAAACTTGATGATTGAATTGGATTCGTACACAGGTTTGCAGTCGGAGGTGAAGAGGGAGTAGAGAAACGGGCTTAGCACACAGCCCTGTTGTACACCAGTGTTGAGTGTGATGAATGTGGAGCAGGTGGAGCCAGATCGAACATTCTGGGGTCTGTTGGTCAAAAAGTCCAAAATCCAGTTGCACATGGTGTTGATGCCCAGGTCTCCGAGTTTGGCTATTAGCTTAGTTGGGATGACAGTGTTGAATGCTGAGCTGAAGTCAACAAACAACATGCGTGCATAGGTGTTCTTTTTGTCTAGATGTGTGAGCACAAAATGCAGTGCCATGGAAACTGCATCCTCTGTGCTCCTATTGCTACGGTAGGCAAACTGATGTGAGTCCAATGTGGATGGTAGAGAGTCTAAATTAATGAATTAATTCATTTAATCGATTTTTCGCCCAGGCCTAACTGACAGTACTTTCATTGGTCTTGAATCCTTGTCTTTGCAAATGATTTTACTAATGATAGGCATTTTTTTGCATTTGAAACTTGCATAACTAAAACAAACAAAAAAAGTAGCTTGGAAAATATAGCTAAAGGGGTGAATTTAGAAATCCTTATCTAAACAGCAAGAAGTGCCAAAGAACATTAGGAACAGAGAGATAAGAGTAGTCTGTTTACATGACTATTGAGTAATGTGTTAAATATAGGAGACGCATATGAAGCAATAAACATTAGGATAACAGAAGAAAAATGTTCTGCTCTCATTTGCTGGAATGGAACAATTGGAGATGAAATCTAACTACCAAACATGATCATAAGGCTGCACAGAGAATGTGCTTTTTTGCATATGTGTGGTTTTAGTTGTTTCTTCATTTTTGTAAATTTAGAGCAAATTTTAGTACAAAAGTTTTTGGTGAATCATGATTTGTTCGTGAAAACGTATGCAGATTTCATACAAATTTGTTAGTAAAAATGCTTGGGAATGAGACCCATTGTTTTCAGACTTCAAAACTCATAAGTTGATTATCGTGAAGAAAATGAGTAAGAATCATAAACTTTTATTTGGCCACAGTGCTTATTTTCTGTAGTAATTCAAAAGCCATTTGGAAATTTAATTGGCTTTTTGTCAAGGGAACCAGGGTGATGCTAACTTCCAGGTTGGCCTACAAAAAAAACGAAAAAAAAAAAGAAAAAAAACATAACTGCAGCACTCAATTGTTTTTATTGAAAAATATACAGTCCTCGAAATGTTTCGAACCAAAATGAATCTAAATGAATTAATTTAATATGTCAACACTGAGTTAATAAAAAAAAGTTACAAACAAGCAGTTTTGTCATAATTACAACAGAAATACTGGACAAATCTTACCCTATAACCGCAGTTCGCCAGTGTTTCGCAAGTTTTATTTGCACGTTTAAAATGTTTGATGATATATTTGTACAAACTATTGTGAAGTAAAGTGTTCTTTCACGCTATGAACCACGTGTACACGTGATGTCACAAGGGATGGGGCAATGCGAACCTCCAAACTTCCATCTGAGTCCGTTTTGCCTGATGCCTTTATGTCCGAGTCCGTTTCATCCGATGCCTTTATGTCTGATGCCTTTTTGTCTGAGGCTGTCTTGTCTGATGCCTAATTGTACGAGACCTGACACCTGACCTGAAATTGTTTTTCCTGAGACCTGAAGCCTGTCAGTCTGAGGCGCGATGCCGTTTTGTCCAATAACTCAAGCCTTTTAGTCTGAGGCATGATGCCTTGTCTTCATATGTCTGAGGATGTCCTAAAATGTGCACCATACAAGAGATATAAATCATTATTTTTCTTTTTCTTATCATCAGGAGTTCCTTCGCTGGTTCTGTGAGACTCTATTTCAGGTGCTTCATCCACGAGCCTCGTTTTCCAGGTGTTTGATGGCTCTGCACCTGCTGCTGCTGATCTCTGAACTCTTTACCTTTAGCACAGGTATTACCCAATCTTACCTTGTAAAACCTGCAAAGCACTAGCCTGTTGATGAGTTTTCATGTATAATATTTTTTCAAATTAACTCAGAAGGATGTCGTCTCTAGTGGTTGACCGACACATCCAAGGGTTATAATAGCGAATATTTGTATTTGTTTCACTTACTGGAATCAGGAGATACGTTTTTATTTTTTTATTTTGTGCAACTTCATTGGTTTTTAACAGTTCTGCCTAAAAATTGTAAATTTAGCAAATACGTATTATTTGAAAATCTTTGAACATCTAATAAACATTTCATGCCACAAACATTGCAAAATTCAGCTGCTAGATCTAATAGTGTGCATAGCCTACTTAAAATATATATATGTGTGTGTGTGTGTGTGCACTGTTCATGACGGTCCTTCCGTTTGATTTGAATGGTTAGCAATAGGCTAGTGAGACACATATTAGAGTTAATTTCATACCTATGCTGTGCTATATCTAGTTTTCCACTGTCATGCTCACTGTGCACTGTAATTGCGCTCAGACCAGATTAGTGAGTATACTATTTAAGTGTTTTTTGTTGTTGTTGTTTTAAATCTTATTTATTTGTAAAAAAAATATTATAAATGAGTTACAGAATCAAGAGATTCCTATCTAAATTGTAATTTAATTGTTTTATTTTTTAACAGATTTTAAGATTTTTCAAGTCAATTTATTTTCAAATAATTTATTTCTGTTTTAGTAAATATTATCTTAAATATAATTTTAATAGCTAAACTTGTGTATGTGTATCTATTTACTTAAATAAAGTAGAATTATTTATTAGAATTGTATCACATAGACAGCTTTATATAAGCCATTGCCCAACCTGCTCTTTAAGATATTTCTTCTCTTTGTTTCAGGCTCTGTTGGCTTTGCTCTTGGAGAGTTAGTAAGTGTAGCTCATGCCCAAGCTGTGCTGTACTGCCTTGCAAACAACTTTCTTGAAGTCAAACAGCTCGCCTGTAACCTCTTACAAAAACTGCCCCCTGCAGCAGTGCAGCTTCAGGTCAGTATAAAAATAAGTTTGTAAAAATAAGACACATGAGTTTGTCACTAGTATTAATTAATACTCAAATGTATATGAATATTTTTTTCCTCATCTGTTAGGAGCCGGAGAGGCTGCAGTCTTTGCTTCAGGTTGCTCTGAACCTTAGTACCAGCACCAAACCCTTCGACAGCGTCACTGCTGCTCATCTTCTCAATCTGCTCCTGCACCAGCCGGGTCTACAAGACGCATTACTCGGCTGTATTCAAGAGCAGAACATCCCTCTCCGGCCACCAGCACTGAACCAGTCCCAGGTGTCTGAGGCTTCCACTCTGGAGCAGAACACCTTGGCAGGTATACTAGACAGGGACGCATTATTGCATGGGCCTACCAGGCTCATGCCCATGACACTAGAAAAGAGAAAGCAACACTCCCCCCATGCTGAACATGATATCTGAGAGCTGCACCCTTACCCCACCCCGGCTAAAAAAAATAAATAAATAAAAATAAAAATTGCATGCAGGGGGATGTTTAGACAAGTCCGTGCCCATGGTGTTGTAATTCGTCCCTGGTGTTAGATGAACATCACTGATGGGCGAAGGTATGATCCATAATGCCATCTGAATGATTGTAGATGTAAGCGGGATGTCAGTTTTCAAGAATCTCCAGACTTTCCATAATTAAATTGTGAATGTAAAAGCATGTTCAACACTTCAAAAATCCTGTGTCCTTTCTTAAAAGTTCACCCCAAAAATACATATAACATATCAAATGGTTTACATGGTAAACAGAAATTCAAATATATTTGCCTGATGCATATACAAAATGAATAAACCAATGAGGTTTGTTTTCTTGTCATGCAAGTACAACTGAGCTTCTGCAAGAATAAATGAATTTTGTTCTGTTCTGTCAAGTACTTTTGACTGCTTCCTCTTTTATCATATTTTATGTTCTAATTGCATGTTTTGATCAATGGTTATTTGTAAAAAATAAATAATTAAAAAAAGCAAAGTTGCCCACTTTCAAATACAAAATGAGTGAATTTTATACCTCTGTATATTGGTATCTAAATTCTAGAATTTGTTTGTGATGTTTCAGTGGTGCAGTGGCTGATGATTTGTCTGAAGGAAGAGATTTTGAAGGCAGAGTTGTCTCTATTGCAAGCTTCTGCTTGCTGTCCTTTATATGGCAGAGCTCACTGCATCACTGCAGTCCTCCAACAGCTCAACACTGGGTACTTCCACACACACTTTACCTTTAATCATCTACTTACAGAGGTCTTGGCATTTATTTTGACTGGTATTCATGTGGTTGAGATATGTCTGTGTTTAGATCACTTGCGCTGCTGACTCAATGGAGGGCTGTTGTGTCAGAGCTCATAGACCTGTGCTACAGGATGTCTGATGTTGTGTCACCTGTGGTTCAGAGCTCTTCCCCTGAGGGCCTCATTCCCATGGATACAGAGTCTGGTAAATGCATCTAACACTGTCTTAACTAAGTGAGTCCTAACCAGCTGTTATCATGCCAAGTATTGCACAAGTAGTCGGCCCCTTGATTTGCGCGAGGAAGCCCTCATCTGTCCTAAGTCGGCGATTTGTCTCGTGTGAAAGTACAAATGCATCAACCGATTGCTATGCTGTTTATACTGTGATGGTTATATTTCTGTGACTGTTAATGGGCTGAACTGTTTTACATTACTCACACATGGAAAAACATTGAATAATATGAAAATGTAGTGGCGAGGAAGAACAGCATCATCTCTTTTCTCACAGTGTCTAAAATGATAAAGGATTCAGTCTCTATAAACTCTATAAATTCAGTCCCTTTTTGACGTTCATTGGTTAGCATCAATGCAATTTTGTTACATAGGTTTGTGCAGGATGTAAGACTGAAATTGCTGACGACTTGTTTCAGGCAGTTTAGAACCAGTTCTTTCTTTAGGCAGAAAATAACAACACAACCTGTGTGAAATGTAATATGTGAAAAAGTATAATGGGGGACTTAAATTTTTTCACTTTCAACCATTCAAATGCTCTAAGACTTCAAGATGGTGAGATGCTTGCATGTAAATTAACATAGTGCCGCTCTTCTCTCTGAAACACGTAGTTCAACATACGATACACTTAATTAAATTGCAGCCTTTGATTTGTTTTGTTGTACTATGCTACCTCGCTTGTCATAATTGACCTTATGACAGACAAATCTCCTTTTTGGTAAGAAAATGTGGAAGAAAATGTTGGTGGGGCAC
The DNA here is from genome assembly GCA_027497675.1 of Cyprinella lutrensis. NCBI lineage: Eukaryota > Metazoa > Chordata > Actinopteri > Cypriniformes > Leuciscidae > Cyprinella > Cyprinella lutrensis. The sequence goes on along the minus strand of JAOTRC010000011.1, from coordinate 6,820,449 downwards.
ATCAGCTAGTAATTTTGAAAAATTCAAGTGTTGGACTATACTTGATCTTTATGACACTGACCTTTATTTATTTTTTTTACTGGTTCTGTGATGCATTCTTTGAGACATGGTTACTGAAGCACAGAATCAGGGACAGTTTCAAGACACTTTATTTACTTTACATTCAGTAGCATAATATGTGTTATTACATCACATTTTTTTCTCTCTCCACAGAGACCTCTGCTGACCTACAGAAAATCCTGCAGGAGATTCAACCTCGTGACTCAAACGACTTTTTCACCAGTGCCAGAGAGCTTGACAGAGAGCTGGACCCCAGTGATACCAGCCATAACAGTGAGCAGAAAGAGCCAGGGAATGAAGTTCATAAACAACAAATCTGTAACAATGGTACAAACGCATTTGCCCATCACTATATACAGTTCCTCCACCTTATTGCCCTAATGCCCTTCACCATAGTATCTAAAAAGTTTTGAAAAAGCTCATTTTTAACTCAAATTTCATAGATTTAGACATGTCTTGAATCCTTTAGTCTGATGCCTATAGTAACCATACTGATATTTTAAACATACTTTTAGCCATAATTCATTTCCAATGATGGGGTGGTGCTGCTGTAATACATATCCTGTCCATGAGAGGCCGACATTTGATCAGTGTTTTCCGAGTGCTAATTTGTGTGTATATTTATTTATGTTCTCTAGGTGGCAGTGATGGAGAGGCCTATCGAGTCACCGCTCAGATGGTGCTGGTGTGTTGCTGGAGGACCATGAAAGAGGTGTCCATGTTATTGGGTCATCTGTGTCAGAGCATGACCCTCTATTGTCCTCTCACACACCCTGACAGCAAAGGAGTCATCACGGAGGACCAGGTCAGATACTTGTCAGGTGTCACCTGATCTACTATTCACTGTCTGACATGCATACATGCACTCCTCACTGAGACTGTTATAATAGAAACTGCTGGGCTCTCCCGGAAAGCCAGGATCATGGTTACATAAGCTAGTGAGATATAATGGAGAACTGTACCTCATACTGTAGTATGGAGACTTTTACCAGTAAACTGATCTTTTTGAGCTCAGGGCTGAGAGATGAGACGTCATGGTAATAGCTAATACAGACTTAAATATGGACTTGTGAACAGCCCATAAAGAGGCATCAGGAAAATGTGATCATTTTGAATAGAACTTCATTTGCCATAAGGCTGAGCCTGGCGCCCATTGAAAAGAAAATGTCAAACGTATTTCCAGTACAGACTTAAAGACTCTGTTCTAATCCTTAGGGAGCTGCCTCAGTGTCTACTCTCTTCATAGTAGGCTTCCTTCTAAGGTGGAATCTTATCCCGTTTGGAGCTTCTTGGAGCTTTTTGTCACCCTTTAAATAATGGAAATATGTGCCGTGTGCTTCCCTTTCAATTATTCAATTATATTCAAATTTATTTGTATAGCGCTTTTCACAATACATATTGTTTCAAAGCAGCTCTACAGAAAGTGCATTTCAGAATTATACATTGATAAAATAGTTAATCATGTATTAATTTAGGGCATAATATATCGCCAGTATCGCTTAGATTTTAGTTCATCTTTGAAAAACAAATTAAAATTTTTTAATGTAATCAAAGTTAAGTCACCTTTATTTATATAGCACTTTTTACTATACAGATTGTTTCAAAGCAGCTTCACAGTGATAACATGAAAATAATACAACAAGTTTGTTTCTAGAAGAAAATTGCGTCATCGTCCACGTGAAGTAAGCCAGATGAGTGACATTGTTGAATATTAAATGTCCCCAACTAAGCAAGCCAAAAGCCAAAGTATAGATAGTTTAGAAAGTTACTCACACTTTTTTTTTCAACACGACTCTGCTACTGTAACTCATGTCGGGTTACCTCTCTCTTCCATCTCTCGTCTCCAAATGGTGCAAACAAGATCACATCACCCCAATCCCACGTTCTCTGCATTGGTTATCAGTCCGATACAAAATTGATTTTAAAATTTTATTATTTGTTTATAAATTTCTTAGCAACCAAACCCCCAAATAGCAAAATCAAATTTTTGTTTGATTTGAAAAAAGTTGATAAATAAATTGTAAAACTAATCCATATGAATTGAGAGGTTTAGTCGAAAATGTCTGAAGACATGAGCGTAGAATAAATGAGGAACGAGTTGGGATTTGTCCCCCTCACTTTCAATAAGACATACACGAAAGTGTATTCACGTAGGGGTTTTCATGGGCCAATGTGAATAAATCTAGATTTTATTTCAAACAGACAAGATATTCTATGCATGACTTGAAGCCACACAGGGCGATGTGAGCATTATGGAGCACTAAACACTCCCTTATAAAGTCGGTTTTATTCATGCTGGAAGCCGGAGGGCACCCTCCAGTAGAAAATTCTCTGATAAGAATATGAGGATTTTTATCTTGTATGAAATCCATGATGACTTAATGCACAGGTGTGTGTGGTACATAAACCAATCATCAATTTGTCATAAAGAAAATATAGGGAAAATATTATAGAATACATATTTCCAAATTAGTGGTGGTTAATCAGCAGTGTATTTGATTTCTTAGCCAATTAAATGCAAGAGATAAGAAAAATAAAGAAAACAAACTGGTATTGCTCTTGACATTTCTGTCCTGCTACGCCCCTGCCTGAAGAGACACGATCTCTTTATATGATGAACAGGTTTAATTTAGGCTTTTATTCAGATATAACCCTTTAATAGTTCTTACCTTTAAGTGAAAAGAGCTTTTTTTTCAGTTGTCGCAGTGCATTCTGGGATTGCCTTATTTGTGAAGGATACATGCGACACTGCTTTCGTATGTGGCTGAAATGAGGTATGTTAGAAGGAAGCATAATTTTGCTCCCTATGCTTCAGGACAGAAGTTTACTTATGATGTGTCTTGATGGCCGCTAAGTATGCAGCTCACTAGGGTTTGGAGCAGTGCTGGACTCTAATTCAACATGAACCGTGCCAGCTGCCTGTGTTTAGCAGGGCAGTTATTTTCCGTCGGCAGTTGTTTAAACCATGTGAAAATATATGTTGTGTCCTGCTGTGCCTGGCTTCAATTAGCATGTGCCCTCTTAGCATAGTGCTTTCATTTCAGACCAGCCTGCTGTTTAATGGGCCGACTACCTTTCCTATCCTACATTCTTTTCAAATAGCTTCCTTTTTCCCTGAAGAGCTGAACCACTTCACACAGAACTCATTCACCAGGTTTTTACACCTGAGACTCTTGCAGCAGTTGTTCTGGCAGCATCTCGGTCCAATGTGCTAATATGATAGATAAACATGAATGTTTCCTACATCCTGATATATATTAAAAACCTCCCTGACTTGAAGACGTGAGCACTTTGAGTAAAATATAAACATTTGTTTTTAACAGTGTCTGTGTACATTCACTCTACATTGAACAAAAAATAGCTTGAGGCGTAAAGTGAAAATTCCCTTTCTTAAATGGGCCTTGTCCTGAAACCTAGCCTAGCGAGAAACTTGATCCTGGCCTAGCGAATAGATTGCCCAACACTTATTCAACCTCATGTTTATACAAACCTCTATGGCTGACTTTTTCTGTGTAAAGCAAGAAATATTAGTCAAAAAACGAAACAAAAACATTAGTCTAATATAATTTTTAATCTTTTTTAATTTATTTGGTATTTTCTCTCTATAATTGTATTGTTTTGTAGTTTTATAAAACAAAATAAAAATCTAAATCCGCCATTTTAGTTTTTTTTTTTAAATTTCAGTTTATTTAATTTCACTATATCTCCGATTTTAGAAATGCCTAATTTAATTCATTTACTGGTATCATTTAAAAATGTATTTAATTTCTCTGCTCAGCAGGACTTTAAGGACAAAGCCCTGATAAGTGTCTTGAAATGCATCATCTGATCATTATTTTCTTACAATTCAACAGCCCATGTTCAATTATTCCGTACATACTAGATGAAGTTAAGTCACACAGGTTTGATTTCAGTGAATTAACATACAGTGCTTAATACATTTATTAGACCACCACCCAATGTAAGATTTGTGCCACAGCTGCCCTAAACGAACAGTATTGGAAATTACCAAAACATTTTTTTGTTTCTGAAATGATAAATCCACCAGTATGTGTAGTTCTTTAGTCACAGTTGGCCAAGTCAAAGTCCGGAGTTGCATCCTATTGAACAAATTAGGGATTTATTGGATTCAAAGGTGGATCGTATAAAAGTTTAATCAAAAACATGTCTGCTATCAAGGCCAAATGCCTGCATACACGTATTGAATTTTTTGGTTATTGAATAATGTTTCAGTTTGTTATTTGCCTAATAAATGACAATACAAAATTTAGTTTTAAAAAAGTTAATAGAGGGGGTCACGTGATGACGCCGAGTAAGATGGCTGCTTAGGTAGACGGCTCCGACGCCACGAAGTTATATTTAGTGTGAATTTATAGGCTTTTTATAGCTTTTTCTGCCTACAATAAGCTTAATCCATTGCTGATATGCCAGGCTCCCGAAAAAACGAAAATTCTACCCAACAACAGCAGAATGCTAGGGCTGCCGCTAGCTCCAAAGTTACCCACGCTTCTCCGGAATCGCCAGCACGTGAAGATGCGGACGTGGCCATCTCCTCTGCTAAAATACACGAACTTCTTCTGAAACTTTCAGATGAGCAAACTAAACACTTTGCAGATATCCGCAAGGACGTCTCTGAAACAAGAAGAGCTGTTGAGGCGATGGAGGGTAAGCTAGCCGATATGTTAACCAGGATAAACAGCGCGGAGGTGCGTCTCGATATGCTGGAGGAGGTGGAGAGGCAGCGCAGCGTCTCCCCCCCGGCATTGGCTTCGGAGGTTGAAAAGCTGAGTGCCAAATTAACCGAGTACGAGGATCGGGAAAGGCGAGTTAATCTTCGCATTTATGGGTTCCCGGAACGTGTTGAGGATAAAGATGCCATATCGTTTTTGAGGGTCACTCTTCCCGAAATTCTTCAGGCTGACTTCGAAGGGGGTCTAGATTTGGAACGCGCTCATCGTTCGTTGCAACCAGCTAAGTCCGGTGCACCTCCAAGGCCATTCATCGTGCGGTTTCTGAGATTTCAACAGAAGGAGCGGGTGAGACAACTTGCTAGAGAAATCGGTGACGTCCGTTGGCAGAATCATAAGATAAGTTTCTATCAAGACTTTTCTAAGGCCACACAGGAGCGCCGACACTCTTTTCTGGAGTGTAAACGTTTGCTTCACTCAGCCAAGATCCCGTTTGGCATCGGCTATCCTGCTGTGCTTTCATTCACAACGTCTGGTGGAGTAAAGCATCGTTTTGATGATCCTAAAAAGGCCTTGATATGCATTAAAAACCTTTGACTGTGTCCGCTCTTCCGCCTATGTACGCCTTCTCAATGTTTTTGTTTTTGTTTTTTGGGAGGTTTTTTGCTGAAAGAGTGACTCTGATAATGAGTGGGTAAGATGTTAGAATTTATGCTCCGTTCTCCATCTTCCCCTCTAATACTCATTTGAATTAGCATTCCGGTTTTATACTACTAGACGTTGGAGATGTTTATTTTATTTATTATTATTATTATTATTATTTTCTTCTTCTTCTCTCGCTCTGGCTTGTATTCCTACCTGTAATTTACTTAATTGCATAGGTCTACTATTCTATGTTTATCTTATCTAGTGGTGTACTATTGGTGCATTTTTATTTTTTATTTATTTATTTATTTATTTATTTTTCCATTATTATTATTAACAATAGTTATTTATTTTTTATCTATTTTCTGTAGACTGTTGGTAGATTTTTAACAGGTAGTTTTTCATTTCTACCTGGCTTTCAGTTTATGTAGGCGGGATGTTGGGTGGGGCGTTTCCGCGAGTCACCAATGATATATTTCATTGCTACATAAAGGCAGACATTTTAAATCTTCATAACAATATGTTCACACAGTTCTTGTTCCATTTGTTTGAAAAGTAGTGGTGTTGCTGCCACACTGAGTGGCCTGAAACTCCTAGTTTTTTTTTGAGTTAGTTATCCAGTTGTGGATTTATCAGGAAGGTTTGATAGTATTTTGCTTCCTCTTTTTTTTTTTTTTTTTTTTTTTTTTTTTGTTTTGGGTGGGTTTTTTTTTTTTTTTTTTTTTTTGAATCCAGACTTTCTTCTCACTATGGCGGGATCAACTCCATTTCTCATTTTTTACATTTTCACATTTTTTTTTTTTTTTTTTTTAGCATATGACAGCTCTTAATCTTATTTCAGTCAACGCCAGGGGTCTTAACATTCCACACAAAAGGACCACTGTACTTGAGTTTCTCCGGAAGGAAAATATAGATTTTGCTATGATTCAGGAGTCACATTTACTGCGGAAAGATGTGGGTCGGTTAGCCAATAAGTTTTATCACCCTATTGCAACTTCATCTGCAGCTACAAAATGTAAAGGAGTAATGGTTCTGTGCAAACGCAAATTAAAATTTGATGTGATTGACTCTTGGGCGGATAATGCAGGTCGGATAGCCATTGCAAAGATTTGCTTGGATGGGAAAAATATTGCACTTATTTCTGCTTATGCCCCTAATGCATTTGATCCCACTTTTTTTCAATCTTTAACTAAATCTCTGCTCGATCTCTCAGGGTTCCATCTGGTTCTTGGGGCGGATTTTAATGCAGTGTGGGACAGCGGCATGGACAGAACAGGTAGCAGCGAAACTAGGGACCAACGTCTTGCATCTGAGGCATTGCGCCAATGGGCATCTGATACAGGCATGGTTGACATTTGGCGTTCTTTAAACCCTTCTCTAAAAGATTTCTCATTTTATTCAGCGAGACATAAATCCTTCTCGAGGTTAGATTTTATATTTGCCTCAAAAGATCTTTTTCAAAATATTAAAAATGCGCATTACATTCCGGTTACCTGGTCTGATCACAAACCTATATGTTGCTCGGTCACTGTTCGCTCATCTTCC
>JAOTRC010000011.1:6714024-6725340 GCA_027497675.1 Cyprinella lutrensis | reverse complement strand
CCACATATATTATGTAAACACAAACTTTTATTTTGGATGCGATTAATCGCGATTAATCGTTTGACAGCCCTAAAATGAACAGTGTTTTTTGTGTTTATTGTCATGCTCATTAAAGTGAATGAGATGGGTCTGGATTACTTAAAATGGTTGCCTGGGGACTGGTGTAGTATGTGTTAGTAGTATGTGTTAGACTGAGTGAATGAATGAACTACACACATTATATAATTCAGTCTGTTACGTATTGGTTCTTGTAGAAGCTTTGGGGTTGTAGATTGGTACAGACTGAATGAGTTGAATAGAATAACATAATCCAGACTGTCAGTTGGTTTGTTTTGGCATCTATTCTTTCCCAAGGGCTTCCTCTTTTTGATTAGGGGTGACATTTATCCAGGACAAATGCTGACCTGACATCAGTGGCGGAGGTAACAAACATACCTCAGACAATGTGTCAGATCAGCCCAGCTGTCCTGCTTGTGATCAGGATGTAGTTCTGTCTATCTCTTTGAACATGAAACTGAACCAACATTTATCGAAAGATCCTTTAAGGACCCTGGGACTGGGTCCAATAAAATTCTCTTCAGAATTAAGAATGTCACTCCCCCAAAACTATAAACCTGCACTGACTAACAATAGCAAGAAGAAAATCATGGGTCATCTTTGGATGCTCTGTCTTCTGAAGAAAACTGTTTGCTATTGGCTGTTTAAAAAGACAGATAGCATCATAAGTCTGTGAAAAAGAAGTGCACAGAGTGCTTATTATGAAAAAACATATACATAAACATACATAACATTTTTTGTGATAAATTATAAGTTTTATTAAAATTAGCATGCAATTAGGTGAATGGAAATATTAGTCAGTTAGCACTAAAGGATATAAACTTTAGTGCTAACTGACTAACATTTTCATTCACCTAATTGCATGTTAATTTGAATTAAAATTATAATTTATCACAAAAAATATTCTTGTCACTTAACATTAAGGTTTAAAGGGTCAGTTCACCCCAAAAATGATGTCATTAATGACTCACCCTCACATTATTATTGGACAACTAAAAACATTCAAAAAAGTTTTCATTTCAATAGTATATAATAATAAATATAGTATATAGTATACGCATTAAGTAATTATGAGATTTCTTAAAAGCGTGAATATGCACCTATTATTATGCATCTGAGAGAAAAGTGTAAATATTTCAGATGGAGGGAATGTGAAAACATGATTACTGCTGTACGTGATAAGAATAAAAATAGCTGACCTATGAATAGAAGAAAGTGAGGGGCAGATTTCTGGTGGATCTCATAGATAAGAGAAACCCACAGAGAAATAGTAGCTCATTTAAAACAAATGCTGATGTTCTTTTGAGAACCAAACTCACAATGATCCTGTCCTGTAGTAAAAAAAAAAAAAAGAAATTGAAACATTTTTTTTGTTGAAAAGATTCAATGTGGAAGTAATGCAGTATAAAAATACATTAAAACTTTGTAAGGTCCGATTAATTACAGAAAAATGATTAATTCATATTTTTAATCGACTGACAGCACTAATTAAATATTAAAAAAAATGTGTTTTGTTAAAATACATTTTTAATGTTTTAAATGTTTTTGCTTTCAAATATTGCATATTAATATTACTTTTGTAACTTTTTGAATGTCATTTTATGTTTGTGCTTTTGGAAATTAATTTTACTATCCTTAGTCATATTATTTAGATTTGATCCTAATTTTGAGCAGGTGCTTTCAGCAAATGTAACTGTTGCAAGTGTATTTTTAATGTATATGTATTTATACATTTCGGGGTGTCATTCGTTACAGTTACATTGTGCACTTTCACAATGTGTGTGTGTGTGTGTGTGTGTGTGTGTGTGTGAATTATGGGATATCTTTTGGAAAAGCTTAAAGGCAGGGGAGGGTTTGCGATTTGTTCCAAAAAAAAATTGGTTATGCTGGTTATGCAGCAACATGTATATAAAGCATGCGGTATTAAAGTGAACTCGCACAATGGAAAATTATTTACAGATGTGTTCAATGCAGATATGCAACAACTGAGGATATTAGAAGATATGTTTGTTGTTTATTGTAAAAATATAGGATACCAACATGATGTAGTTTATTGTATGTTTTAGCTTCATTGCAAGTGTATGACATTTGGTATAGAAATAAAAAAATGGTAAGTGCTTTTCGTAAAAATGAGAAAGAAAATAGGTTGTTAAAACATAATGAAATACAAATAAAGTTAGTGTGTGAGGCTAAACAGAATGTGTTTTAGTCTGAATTGGGTAAGATGTGTGCTTTCAGTTTCACAAATCCCTTCACTTGATTGGGATGTTCTCTTGTGTTCTGGCCGGCAAGTGCAGTTACTGTAACATCGGGTATATTTTGTAATATTAAACACATATTTATACTGACTTCATCAGGCTCCGAAAATTCTTCTCAAAGAACAGAGAGAATGGCCTTATCGGGCTCCATAGTTGCAACTCTTGCGTCATCAGAACGGGGTGTTCAATGCATCACCGTTTCTGTTTAAAAAACATTGTGCAACGTTTTGTCTGGGCTGAACGCAGCCCAGCACAGCACGTATTCTTTGTCTCCCTAATCAAACACACCTGATTCAACTCATCAGCTCATAATCAGATGGGTTAATGAGCTGATGAGTTGAATTAGGTAAGGGAGACAAAGAATACGCGTAGTGTTGGTGTGCCGCCAGGAACAGGGTTGGGAAACACTGCCCTAAAGGAAAACTTTGCACCTTATCTACCCCTAAAACATGCATATTTGTACCTTATGGTAATATGTATGCTTAATAGATAAATATGAACCTTTTCAGTATTAGATATCCAATTGAAAAGCTTCTAAAGGTACAATTTGTTTTGACAATTTTGAATTTAAAGGAACTGTATCTTATTCAAATTGTTCTCAAAATGCAAATAAACACATCAGAGGTGATCCTAAAAAACAACAGCACTCGCTTTCGCTGATACAAAGAGAACATCCTGTTGAGTAAGCAATTAGATTGAGAAATCATGTTTTTGAAGTGCTAAAACACAGAAAGAAGGAATGGAAAGAGCTTGAGTTTCCAATTGTTTCTTAATGTCTGGGTGTCGGTTTGTTCGGTCCTAGAAGGCATCCAGCATCAAAACCTATATGCATGAAAAGCACCTCTGACATCAGACTCCCAGTAAAGCAAAAGATGGGGCGTCCCAACACATCACTAAGAGAAAGGAAAATGTCATCTTCTGAGTCTACACAAACAACATCTTTGCGTGTTCTCGTAATGTCAGCTCATTGCACTCTACTTAAGGTTGCATTGGAAAGCCGATCCGTTGACTGCTGTGCAGACGGTGTTTTCCTAGATTTCTGCCTTAATAGTGTTGCTTTGCTCTTTCTTTTGGTATTGACTTTTGAAGTCACCCAAGTCATTTGCATGTCATCATCTGGGAAGGGGCGCAATTGGGCGAAACCGGAGTTTTCTGTATTAGATTTCTCACGTTACTGCTTTGAAGCATGAACAACTGGGGTCGTTAAAGCCAAAGGGAGGTCGACTGCAGTCCCAGATGGGCGTCAAGTATTGTTGTTTTCTCACTTCCCTTATCTTACGTCTGAATCTATTCTTAGATTCAACTTCCCAGATCGTTGAGTCAGAAATGCCCTCAAATGCCTGTGCACATATGGCACATTGTGGTTTCCAATCTGCACGTTTTGTTTGTGAGTTATTGTTTTGTTTCTCTCAAATGGGTTCCATGCCAGAGGAAGATGGAAACGTGCTGTCTAGAGAACAAAAAGAGAGCGAGGCATCAATCTCAGGCTGTTGCTTTACATCCAACGCTCTGGCAAATCTCAGATTGGGAGCAGATTTCATTGTGGCAAGGCACCACCTCCACTGCATGAACCCAGTAATGCTTCAGAGACTAAAGAAAACCAGACTAAGATTGACATTGCTCATTATGATCTATTTCAATTTTCCATACATGTGTTCCAGAATTATTCATTTTGCTGAATCCTGTGTTTCCTCAGGGAAAATCTGTCAGACTTTTGACTTCTATGTTCTGCCACATTTCTAGGTGTTGCCACGGGTGCTGTCTCTCCTCCAGTTGCCCTGGAGATAGGGGTGGGTCTTTTGTGCCAGCTCTTCCAGATGTGGGACCATGTTGCTGCTGGTGTGGTGAACTTGATAGAATGGCTCCTGGGAGATGAACAATTGGATACAAATTGTGCGGAATCACCAGATTTGGTAAGGAGCACTTTTCCTGTTTTTGTGTAATTTTTCAACTTATCCCTAATATTGCTCATGTTTAGCTTCTTTTTAAATTTCAAGACACACAATTATGCAATCCATTTTGAGATTGCAAGAATGGAACCTAACAAATGAAAAAACTATAGACTTAAATTGATGGGCCTATCCACCTTATTTTTAACATAAGAAAGACAGCTGCCATTTTTAACTTGAATGTTTAAAATCCCCTTTTCAATGGCATTGATTTCAGAAGTTGATTTTATTCATAGGGATTTTTCCATAGTCTTTGTTAAATAGTTGTTAGCCATGAGCCCAACCAAACCAGCTACTGTATAAGATGATTCACAACATTACAAATTTTGAGGCTGTTTACCAAAAAGACACTATAACAGATGTGAGGGGAAGAGGGAAAGAACTACAATCCCATGAAGCATTGTGAATGACAATTGACTATGGAAAAAATATAAAACAATTAATTTGTGAGCAGGCATGATGCTTTTCACCAGGACTTCCGCTACTAAGCTTTCATTTATTGATACCCTAGATATTACCCACAACACAATATTGCATATCAAAGAACTAAAAACCACAGAGAACACCTTAGCAACTGCATAGCAAGACCTTGCTTTTTGATGCCAACTGGTGCACATTCCAGCACTGCTGACATTGTCTTGAAAACATCTAGTTTAAAAATGTAGGTTCTTCTAATTCTCTTCTTCATCCAGGATGAAGAGTTCCTCTTTGAGAAGGGAGATCTTAACCTGTGGGCAGAGCCTTTGCTGTGGGCACGAATGTTGCACGGGCACCTCTCTGCGCTCTTAAGAGTGTCATATTCACCTGGCGTAAGAGCCACCGAGCTGGACCGACTGTCAGCTATTGCAAACAGCAATTTCCTCACTGCTCAGAGTTCAATGAAAGCCCTCCCTGTGCTGTTCCAGTTTTCAGCCACGATTGTGTATGGCAAGACAACATTGCTGAAAGAGAGAACATCACTCGCTCAGAGTCTTCTGGAAACACTTGGATGACTGTGAAATATACATAACACAGGGGTTGTTGTTGATTAAATCTATTTTAATTTCTCAGTGGTTTCCCGGTTTGCATGCAGGCATGAACACTATTTTTTATGCTTATTTGATGTGGTTTTAATTTTTGTACAATGTGTTCGTGATGCTGAGAATCTGAGAGGTTTTACTTTCTTCAGCTTTCTTTTCAATGTCACATTTCACACATTGTGGTATTTGAGTAAACTGTTGAATTTACTGCACAGCTTCACTTTTTTAGTAAATTGAATTGTGCATATTATGCAACTAGATAAATGTGCATGCGAGGCAATAGAACACAACAGTCTGGTGTCGATGTAATATTTAGGAATGTCAGCTGCCTATTCCTCCCCTCCACACATGGGGTGGGTAAAACCACGTATTTACCATTCCTTCAGCATGTTCAGGAGGGTTTTTCTTAGACGTGCTTTACTGAAACTGTGACAAATGCTATAATAGTACTGCAGAGATGTGCAATGGGAACTGGTGGAAGAAAAGCACATCATGCACAGTGAAGTGAATTATATTTTTTACTTTTATATTTTTTGCCTGTAGGTGGCGTCCAAACCTTTCTTAACAACGATAAACATTGAGCCCGTTAGGGGGCAGTGTTGTATATTTTATTAACTTGTAGTTTCTTGGAGGGATTTGATTTTCAATGTTATGAAGCAGCTTGGTAAAATATTCTTATTATGTGCATTTTCTGTTTAAATAAAGGACACAACGCAAAAGCAATGCATAAATATCCAATTGTGTATATATGTGTTTATACCATAGGTTTATACAGAGAAAGAAATGAGCAGGGGAAACTTTGCAGATCTGGTTTCTCACTTCATGCACCAGATCTGGCACAACTTCAAAGTTAGGCCTCTCGGCCTAGATTATGCAATCATACTAAACGTTTCCTGATATCAGAGCGACAAGTCTGCTGGCGCACGGGTGTGAACCTCGTGTAAAGTCAATAACATTATGCGTGTGACTGAATATACTTCTACGCCACTTTCATTCATATTTTCCACTGTTACAAAATGCATGCAATACTTTTTATATAATGCACAATAAAAAAAAACAAGACAAAAATAACTTTATTAATAAGAATAAATTAGTGAGAAGACTATTAACACAGATAATTATATTATAACTGTGGTCCTGTGCTTTACTAAATACAATGTGTATTTACTTTTATTACATTTTCTATGGTAGTTTGTGTATATTATATTAGAGTATTTATTTTCTGCTTTAAAAATACACTGTACTAAACCTTAAACCCGTGTATAAAAACAACCTTGTAGGTTTTGCTGTAAAAGTGTGTGCACTTCACGAGGGGGTGCAGAGCGACCAATGAGATCTGAGTCCCGGCGACACTTGAAAAGCAGGGCGTAACTTTGAGGCAACTTTAACAGTAAGTTTGAGAGCTCCTCCTCTTTACAAGCTGACCACGAGCTTATATGTGCGGGATAGAGAGAGGCAGACTCTCCTGTTCTGGCTCGGCAATGCACGCTGGGATAATATATTAACAACAAAACACGCAACTAGGAAATCAGCCTTCTTTCTCTGAGTTTCAGACAACCTCTGAGACTAGCATTTTATATTTTATTATCTTTTGCACAAACCCGACGCCAGTGGCTAACTAAATCCTTTGCATCCTCCTAAGGATCTAGGTCGGTCCGCAAATGAGAGATCATATGAAACTATCTACTTCCGAAGAAACAGAAATGTCTGCAAACATCCTATCCGCGTTCTACGAGATCGACATGCTGTACAAGGTAACGTTCCTTCGCTAATTTAACCCACAACTAACGTTACGTGTATCATATCTCTGCTGGGATTTTATTAAGGTGTTTCGAGAAGTTTTACTATTATAAAGAACTTAATGCATGTCTGAAACGAGTACATAAATAGTTTTGCAACTACTATGCATTGATTTTTAACTGTTTCTCTGCACAGCAGGAAAAGAGCCTCAACATGAACGCCATTCACATTAACAGCATGCTGGATAAGAAAGCCGTCGGGGCTCCGGTAACAACCTCAAGCAGTTGCGCCAACAATTGCAACTCGTACGCGTCAGGATTCTTCCGTCGAAACTCCACTAGCAACATGGAATCCACGACGAACGGCAACAAGTACCCCGCCAGCTCTTACAGCAACATGAAGGAAAACGCCGCAATGACTAAGGAGAACAAGTTTCACGACCGCGCCTACAGCAGCGAGAGCTGTGAACGCGGCCAGCAGCAGCTGCAAATCCTGCAGCAGAAACCGGGCTCACAGATCAACTCCACCCGCTACAAGACGGAGCTCTGCAGGCCATTCGAGGAAAACGGCGCGTGCAAATACGGCGAAAAGTGCCAGTTCGCGCACGGCTACCACGAGTTAAGAAGTCTGTCTCGCCACCCAAAGTACAAAACCGAGCCTTGTCGCACTTTCCACACGATTGGCTTCTGTCCGTACGGCCCGCGCTGCCACTTCATCCACAATGCCGACGAACGCAGACCAGCACCGACCAACGCCAACAGTATGCAGGGAGAGTCCACCAAGCCCCCCAGGGGGGAGTCGTTGTGCGGCTACGGGCAGCACCAGCAGGCGGCGGGATCCTTCAGGAACCGACCGAAACTCCACCACAGCCTTAGCTTTTCGGGTTTCTCCAGCCGCCACCACCACCATGAACTCGACTCGCCCCTTCTCACAAGCCCCACGTCCCGCACTCCCCCACCACCATCTTCCAATGGTTCCCCCAGCACCACTAAATTCTACGAAGACGTTCTCTCGTCAAATCGTTGCCTTGGCAACATTGCCTTCTCTTTCCCCGACCAAGACCTCAAAACTCCGTTTGCGCCGCTGGCCGTGCACACGCACAACGGTTACTATGGGGACCTTCAGGACAACATGGGCGACGGCCTCGGCTACTTGCAATCCCTCCACCTGTCGGAGTCGCCAGTGTTCGACTCGCCCCCCAGCCCGCCGGACAGCATCTCGGACCGGGAGAGCTACGCTAGCGGCTCGCTCAGCTCCTCCGGAAGTCTCAGTGGCTCCGAGTCTCCCAGTCTGGACGGCGGGAAACGCTTGCCAATCTTCAGCAGGCTGTCGATTTCCGATGATTAATCCGCTTTTATAGTGAATTTTGGATTCGTTATCTCTCGCTATTCTCCCGTTAGATATGCAATTCAGCAATAGACTTTAATATCGAGGGAGATGGATTTGTTTGTCAGACTCTTGACATGGCATTCGCCTGTTTGAACTGCTTGATGGCATTCCACCAGTGCAGTTTGTTGCATTATCTTGGTCTTTTTGGACCAACTACTTTCCAGATTTGTACAAAAGACTTGTTTTTGTTTTTTGTTTTTTTTGGAACGTGAAAGACAGAGCGGTTCCAGATTTTCCTTTTATCTTGCCAAGAATATGCCTTGACAAAAAGTATACTAGTTTTCAAAGCATGTACTTCCATTCCAAAAGTTTATCCAGTTTCGCGGCGCCACCCAGTGGTTCAGTTGTTTTGTGCAGTTTGAAACTAGTTTGGTTTGTTGGGAAATCATTGCTGATGGTTGAATATATATATATTTTTTAGCTGATTTGTGTGATTACATAGCAGTGCATAACTGTCTATAAACTATTTAACTTATTTATTTTATCTTGTGAAAAGTATCGGCCACATTGTTAATTGTGTCCATACTGTATTTATCGATTATGATGAAGTAATAGATATATATTCTTCTATGTTTAAATTAAGATCGCCATTATTAATCTACATAAAGTGGAGTGTATGTTCTTTTCACAGTAATATATATTTTTGTTTGGTCTCTCTTTTTTGTTGCTTTATTTTATTGTAAATGAGTAAAAAAAATAATTTAAGAGGTTGTATGTTATATTTATTTCATTAATTTTGTTACCTTGTTTACCTTCATTAAAAAAAAATTTTGATTTTTTTTTTTTTTTTTTTTTTTTTTTTTTTTTTGTGTTTGTTGGGATGTTACTTTTTTACTAGAGTTTTTTTTTTTTACTTGTTTTGGAGAATTATTAGATGTTTCCCTTTTGGATATGTCTGTAGAATGTATAAACTGTATTTTGGCAGAGGACCGTCCGAACGTGTACTAGCCTTAGTTTTTCATAGAAATTCACAGATTTCAAAGATCCCAAGTACATTGTTTAACCAAAAAGTATTTTCTCTTTCTTATATTTACACGTGTATATGTTAAACGCACGGAAGCCACGTGCATGAGAATGTAGCAGTCAAGTGCCCCAGTATTACTGCTTAGTGCCTGTGGGGATTCACCATCTTACATTGCCTTATAATTAATCAAAGTATTTTCATACATGTTATTGTTTTGCAACAAAAGGAAATGAATGTAGTTTGTAATTTCTTGGAAGATTGTTACCACTTATCGATGGAGAGGATTAGAGGCTTAGAGCAACAATCTGAGTTGTATTTTTTTTTTTCTCCCTGTTCCTTGCATTGTTTTGCCATTTTTTTGTTCTCTTGCTTTCCTATGATATGGTAATGGTCTGAATCTTCCAAACTTGCTGGACGGGGAAGAGTTTAAACACATTTGAGATTGTACATAGTAGGTACAGGGGATTCTCACTATGTACCTTTTTTGACTACTTTATCAGAAGTAAAGCTTTTTGAATGTAATGGGGAAAAAGACAAAAAGAACAGGATTTGTAACGTTTGTTTTTGGGGAGGCAGTTCACTACAAATTGCGTGTAAGACTGTTTAGTACTGTACATTTATTTTTTTATTATTATTTTTTTTTTTGTAGTTCAAACAATAAAATAATTTTGGAAATAAAAAATGGAACATTGGAATGGAGTCCATGTGCTTTTCAATGAATATTTGAAGCTGTTTTGCAAGTCATAGTTGTGTATTAGCTTTTAAAGTCACAAGCCTCTTCTATTCTTGTTTTTCCCTGAAAGCAATCTCTCTCCTAACCCTGACAGCTTCTGCATGCTGAGTTTGAGTCTGACCGCAGTGGTCTGTATTCTGTCTGCATGCTTCACTGCCTGTGAGAGGTGTTGCCCCAACCTAGAAGTTTTGTTCTCCACGGCTGACTAAGTCTGAACTGAATCTGTATGCAGTGTGAAAGCCTGTTCAATGCGTATTTCAAACAATACATGAATCATGACCTGTTTCCTTGGTTTGATTATTCAATACCGTTTGCAAAACACAGTGTTTCCTTAATTAAATGAGAAGAAAATGACTGTTCCTTCATAAAAACTTTTAGTATGGTGCCATTCACATTGCTCACCATTCATAAATGCCCATGACACGCACTCATGCAGTCTTAGACGTGGTTCGGGTTGGTGTCTACATAATAAACATCGCAGGGCATTCATGCCACCTTGATTTAGTTTAATCATTCAATCCTGTTTGTTTTTGCCAGTGTTTTGAAGCACTGCAGCGACTGGTATCTATCACCACCACTGAAGTCATACATAAATTAGGTAAGAAAGATAACAGTGGGCAAATATTTATTGAGTCTCACTGTGATTTATGATCTCTAAAACAAAACACAGCGAGTCGATTAGTGCCAAATGGGCCGTGATCTGTTTCTCCATTCGCCCGTCAGGAATGTGTGTCATGAAAGTGCCTCAGAGTTGTAAATCTGCACGCTTTGTCTTACATATGTCACTGGCTGCAGATGGTTGAGTGTGTATGTTTGTGTGTCAGAATGGTAAATGCTCTGTCTGCATTGAGCTTCTACAATGACAGGAAATGCTTTGACTTCTGATTATGGCAGGAAAGACCCGGTTCCTCCTGCCTCCCATTTCCAGTCTCTCTCCTGCTGGTTATGTCATCTTTATTGGTTTAGTCAGTCAGGCATTTTTAAAGTTTCTATTTGTGCCTCAGTGTGTTTAACAGGAAAGGTTGGAGAAGGAGGGAGTGCCAGATTCATAAAAACATTGTTCTCATAAAAAAAAAATGGTATTTATATTACATGAATGGTATTGATATTACATTAAAACGTTGTATGGCTGCATCTATCTATCTATCTATCTATCTATCTATCTATCTATCTATCTATCTATCTATCTATCTATCTATCTATCTAT
>JAOTRC010000011.1:6665052-6675735 GCA_027497675.1 Cyprinella lutrensis | reverse complement strand
ATGAGCATTTTTCGGGTTTTTGCCGGTGTTTACATGGACGTTCGCGACCGGGTTATTGCTAATATCCCGGTTTTGAATGGGTTATTGGCTGTAAGTAAACGCAGTGATTGACTCCTCCCTGATTTCTCGAATCAATGAAAGTCAAGGGGTCCAGTGGTGTTTTGTACCTTAATGACTTTCATTGTTTGGACAAAAACAGTTTCAATTCACTTTTAATTCCTTTTGATTCATGCCTTATGAGTTTTGACTCATAGCTTTTTTATGCAATCTGTAGTAGTGGTCATTCAATGTATTTGACATTGACTTATTGGCCAATGCCGATAAGTTTCAGTTGGCTGATATTTCAGAAGCAAGATGTTTATTTTGACAGCTCTGAGAACTGATATCAGTGTGTGAGTGTGGGCTTTTATTTTTTGCATAGAGTGGTGAAGTGATGACTTGTTGGCTAACTCGTAAGTTAGCATTGCCCTTGTTCCTTCGACAAAAGCCCTGTAGGAATTTTCTATTAGATTTTGTATTATTGCAGAAAATAAGCTGTGGCTTACAAAAGTTTATGATTCTTTCTTACACGATTTTTTCATTATGATAATCTTCACAAATTAACACAAATTTTATGAGTTGTAAAGCATAACAACTATCGGCAGAAATAGTAAAAGGCTAAAAGTAGGCTATAAACAAACTACACCACCATTGCATGTCTTCAACATCGCCATCACTAAGCTTCCGGCAACTCTTTATTAAGGAACAGCTTCCCTGAAAGATTGAGTTAGAATAGTTTGATTATAAACACATTGAGGCACACACTCAGTCAGAGTGCTCAGACTCAGGCACTTATTCTCTGCACTCAGTCTAGATGCTTTTTTTCCGCTTTAAAAATAAAAGGTATCATGCAGCTGTATGTAAAGTGACCCATATTTGGTTTTGGACCTTTGAATATGTATACAATATACTCATGGAGTCGCATTAAAATCTCCATATCTCTGGGAGTGAATCTTATCAGGCCTTTAAAATGAAGATATCAAAATAAATGTTTGTTAATGGAACACTCTGACTTTTTTGGGACTTAAGCTTATTCACCATATCCCTCAGAGTTGGATAAGTCCATACATACCTTTTTCATCTCTGTGCGTGCTATAACTGCAGGTCCTGCGGTTATCACTCCACCCAAGTAGCAGTGCTTCGTCTTCTAAGAATATAGTTCACAATATTTATATGGTTAAAAGGTGGCTGTTTCTCAAATGACCTTGTTATTTGTACACTCTGTGACAATACAAATCACAACATGTAAATAGGAAAATGTTTGCGTTATTTTGTCACTTATTTGGGTTCGTATGCTAGCTGTAGCCATTTACATCCAGTCTTTGTGCTAAGCTAAGCTAGCGGTGAGTGTGTCAGACAGAGTTACAGCACGCATGGAGATGAAAAAGGTATGTATGGACTTATCTAACTCGGGGGATACAATGAATAAGCTTAAGTCACAAAACCGTCAGAGTGTTCTTTTAAAAACCAAAATATAATAAAAGAATATTAAGAAATCTTTAATACTTCTTACATTACAGGTATGGAAACCTGAGGTAAAAAACACAAGAAGTGATTTTTCCCATTTTTGAAATGTCACTGATTTCTAAAGTTGATTTATTTAACTAATAAACCTACCAATCTCTGTGTAAAAACAAAATATGATGCGGCCATCTTTCTAAAGTCATTTTTACCACCTGTAATTTGGCTCCAAATCTCATATGAAAATTGTCATTTTGATCCCCCTCTACACAGTAATGGATTACTCAGTCAATATACGTCCATTACATTTAATAGTTTGGCTTTCATCACTATTTATGCTTGTCTTGACATGGATTGACCCTTGTTTTGAGCTTGTTTTCACCACACACCTTATTTCAGGCATTTAACCAAAAACCCATTGACTTTATTATGATAGAACCGGAAGTGATATAAACTTGCCTGGGTTTTGGCCCTCAAAAATGTCATCCCTGCAGAACTATTCATTAGTTCACCATCTTTGTTTAACAGTTGTGTCCTTTGGCTAACTTGCTGTCTAAGATATCAGTATCATCATCAAAAAATGTACAACGGTCGGCCGCTAAGCAGTAGTTCATATTGATAGATCAGTCAGCATTCATGGTCACCTGATTTTGAGTTCATGTGTTTTTCTAGTGGGACAGTCCGTGTTGAAGGACCAGAGTAAGGTTCGGCGCTTGAAGCAGTCTGGAGAGTCCTTCTTACAAGACGGCTCTTGCATTAACGTGGCTCCCCACCTGCACAAATGCCGCGAGTGCCGTCTGGAGCGCTACCGGAAATCCCGCGAGCAGGACTCGGACGATGATGACCCAAACGTGGCCTGCCGATTCTTCCACTTTCGCAGGTGAATAAGATTCAGACAACTTCTGGTACGACTAGCTTAACTCTTGCCTAAGGTATGACTCTGACATCTTGACTTGTGTTGTAACAGGCTGGCTTTCACTAAGAAGGGAATCCTTCGTGTGGAAGGTTTCCTGAGCCCCCAGCAGAGTGACAGCATGGCAATGGGGCTGTGGCTGCCCTCCATCGCGGTACATGAAGGACTTGACCTGGACACGTCCAAATATATTTTAGCAAACGTGGGTGACCAGTTTTGCCAATTGGTCATGTCAGAGAAAGAAGCTATGATGATGGTAGAGCCCCATCGTAAGTAACTGTTTAAATGGTTAATCTTCACACTGATCAACTTATCTAAATAAATCATAAGAAAGTATCACATAAAATCAAACACTATTTACACATATACAAGTAGTTCTTAAAGTTCAACCAAAAATGAAAGCTCTGTCATCATTTTCTCACCCTCATGTCGTTACAAACCTGAATCAGTTTCTCTTGTTGTGTTAAGCATAAAAGAAAATTTGAAGAATGTTGGTTTCTGGTGGCCAGTGACTTTTTTTTTCTACTATGGAAGTCAATGGGGATCAGCAACTGTCTGATTACCAACATTCATCAAAATGTGTTCTTTCATGTTCAACAGATGAAAGAAACTCATACAGGTTTGGCACAAAATGAGGGTGAGTAACTGATGTCAACATTTTCATTATTGAGTGAGTCATCCAAATCAGAATAAAAACAAAAAAGGAACAATTTTCCTTTAATACATTTCAAGATTCCACTTAGTTATGTTCTTCGTTTCACGTTGGAATTACGCATTTTAAAGTTGTGTTTAAAAATTGACACATTAATGAATTGCTGTTTTTGTTATCTGAGCAATTAAAAAAATGATGTATCTTCCATCATTGTTGTGACATTTCAGTCTTCATTCATGGAATATAAGCTGAACAAATTTTTCATAAAAAAATGTAGGTCCCTTTTTATATTAAGTGACTTTAAGTACTATGTACTTACATTGAAACGAATAATTTGATGAAATGGACTTATTGTGTACATGTATGTTTTTGCATTGTACTTGTATTTTAAAAATACCAGCATGTAATTACAGCTGTAACTAATAGAGCCAGACTGATTTATCGACTGGCCGATATTATCGGCATTTTCCAAACTATCGGTATCGGCAGTTATAATGGCCGATAAATTAATATTTCAAAAATACAATAAAAACGGACGAAACACGCTTGAACCATGTCATGAGAGTTGGAGTTGTATAGTTTGTCCACCAGAGGGCACTCTACATCATTCCTGTTGGCAACACTCGTTGAGTTGGTCACGAGACATACATTGCTTGAATAACAATTAAAGTTATCCCCATGAGTTCTCTTAACTCAAAGAAGCATGGCAAAATTTATGATTATCATGTCCAGTTTTGCTGCTGTTAAATAAGAGGAGAGTGAAGCGGAATTAGCTAGAAATAGTTACGTTACGTTGTTACAGTGTAGTTGACTGTCCTTTTAACTTTTGACAATGTCACTGAAGTATTTCTTTAATAGCGCGTGACAGTTATAGCAATGAGACGCATCATCTCTCCCTGGCCTGTTATATTGAAAATGTATATTTTATAATTTGCAGTATGACGTTAACCATTGCTAAATTATGGCTCATCATAGACTAGCTAACCACAAAGCTAGCTAATGCCACTGTCATCAGTGGAAGACCGTTAACGTTAACATTAATGAGCTTTGGTTCCTCTGTCCTGTTGCGACAATAAAAGAAACAAGTTTCTTTTTAAAATATATTATCATATTATTTTAGTTAAAACTCATACATAAATACAAATAACTAATGTTACGGAAATCTGTTAATGTTTTGTTGCGTGTTTCTGAAAAAAAAATATCGTCTGATATATATATATCGGATTTTAAAACCAACAAATATTTGTATCGGTATCAGCCAAAAATCGGTCGGGCTCTACTGTTGGCTATTAGTTACACCTACATGTCGACCTCAGATGTGATGTGGCGCCCACAGACCGCTGCCTTATGGCACACATAACTGGAAACACCTCAGTTATCGAAGTCATCTGAACTCTACAACACCGTGAAGCCAAACCCCCTTATGGAAGAAGAACGCCGTCATGTTTATCAGGATCAACTAAATGGTCTTCAATGAATAATTTATTTGATGCATGCCGGTCTGTTATTGTAGGGAACTCAACTTTACATTTTCACGCCCCTAAACATGACGTGGAACAAAACTAACTGTGATTTGTTGCTTTACATGTCAGTCAGATGACCTCTTGGTGGTCGTTGGGTAATGAAAGTAGAGATCGAGTCCAGACCTTCTGCCTTCAGTCTGAAGATCTGGCTACGTGAGACTATAGCCGCGTTTTCACCGCAATTAAAAGGAACTATTTATTCCAGGAACTTTCGGTAACGCTTGCTTTTACAGTCCAGTTACCCATATAAACACTATGTACTTATTTTAGTAACTACAATTACTGGGTAATAACTAGTACTAACCCTGAACCTACCCCTTAACCTACCCCTGTTCCATGTACTTACCTTATATTAGCAGTACTTTCTAAGTAAGTACACTGTAAGTACTGTACTGTAAAAGGAAGCGTTACCAAACTTTTATCATAGGAATTTTTTTGCCCCAGACCGGTTGCTTTCTGCGTTTACACCGCGGACTAAAGTATTGGGAAGATTAGTCTGGTGACGTTGAACTGGGTGCGACTGCTCCTCCCAGTTTGCGTGTTTGCCACAAGTTTTTTGAGTGTGTTATGAGTTTTATGTATGGAAGAGATTAAAGCTTTTGTGTACGATCTTTTGGTTTACTAACGAGGTAATTAACAAAACAGCAGAAAAGAGACGAGCACTAATACTAAAGTGTATTCAGAAAGCTTGTAATGCTAGATATAAAAGTAGACAACGTTTGTTATCAGCTATAGCGGACATTGACCGCGAGATGGATGGGACGAACGCGAGCCATCGGGCAGAAAGAACAAGATTGGTAAGAACCAAGAAACTCAACCAATCAGCATGTTCAGCGCACAAGTCCCACCCTGAAAGTTCCCGAACTCTGAAAAAGTACTACCTCGCCAGCAGGAACTTTCGCCAGGGGGGGGAAATTTTACCCGGAACTTCATTTAGGCCCCATCCACACAACTGCGTTTTCGTTTAAAAACGGAGAATTAAAACGAATACAATCTCCGTCCACACCAGTGTTTTATCTGTGTATTGAATTGATCTCCGTCCACATTAAAACAACTGAAAATGCGAATCATGTGACCATTCACTAACACTGGGCATGCGCGTCCTGCTGTAAACAGTGGCTGACGAATCAGGGAAGGATACGTCATGACTGATGACACCCAATCATAGAGGCAAGCGTCAGCCTTGCGTCATCTCTAAAGTCCTCCATTTTGTCCCGTCTTTACTAAAATGCCCCCTCGGAGATTCAAAATGCAATACGGAGCTGCAGCGTTTCTAAACTTCTCCATTTTAGGTCTTCGTTTTTTCTGTTTTAGCCTGAACGGAAGGTGCAAACGTATCAAAAGGTCTCCGTTTTACACACCGAGTACCACCCCAAAGTTCCTAGTTCCTGGGGAACGTTCCTGCAGTAGAAACGCACCCAGGTGTTCTGGGTGGTTTCTTAACGCTATTGTTCGCCAGAAAATAACTAATTCTGATCGTTTAGAAAAGTATAGGATACCTCTACTTAACAAGCCATACAATTTGTGGTTTAATTGTCTGTGGCTAAAACGTTGCAGTAGTAGTTACATGGCAAATGACTAGGGTTTGTTTAAATTGCTGCCTATGCCCATACACAATCCTTACAAACTACCACAAGCTCGCGTCTTCCTACTGTGGTGTAACATACTCTCTGATCCATGTGCACACCCCTGTCCCTCATCAGACTCCAATCCCCTGTTTGTGCTGATCAGGCAGCAGATAATAGGATCAACAGCTTTCTTCAGCAGTGGCAGAAGCATTGCTTAGTTGCTCTTGTCTGGCTGCCTAAAAAGAGAGAGGCGGGGGTGGGGGGCAGAAATCAAAACAAACAGCTATCACCACACAATAATATCAGCTTCTCAGCCTCTCTACATAGAGATACGCTCTATACGCCTGTCCCTCTCTCCCAACTTTTAGGACAACATATGAAAACTGTGTATGGCCTACCATGTGTATCTGTTTGGCTTCTGGTCCCTCCATTGAATTACACTTATAGGTGCAGATGCATGCATAATCATCAGCTGCAGCTGTGCAACGGGTCAGCGCCTGGCTTTTCTGAGGTGGGGGCTGAAGGAGTTGTGAAATTCCTGCAGACTTCCAGACACAGCTTTAAGCCAGCCCACTACTCTACAAACCAATGTCACACAGCGTAACGCTCCTCCCACGCTAACGGACAGCTCTCTCAGCAAAACTCGACTCCTCTCCTGGAGAAAAGCCCTCCGCCTTTTGTCTTAAAGGGAGCTTAGCCTCTGTTTGGCTTCGAGTTCGGCACCCGATGGATCTACATCACTGAGAACTTATGATAGACATAAATATGATATATACAAATTTAAAAGAGTCTCCTAATTATAAACCTGGCCTTATAGACGTGATGACGACTGACTGGAGGGAGTCCGAATGTCTCGGTAGAAGCTCTGTGGATATGGAATGGGCGCTTTATTAGCGTGGTACTACCGGTAAATCAAAGCTCAGCCCTTCCTGGAACAGCAGCAAACCTTTTTTCCCCACTGAGCACTATTACTGAACAATCACAGGCCAGCCATGATAATTAGCAGAGTATCTCCATCTAAACGAGCGCCTCTCTCTCTCTCTATCGCTCTCAGACCTGCTCCCCCCATCATCTTTCACTCCGTCTCATCTCTAACTGATGTCTGGAGGGACTTATGGAGTTTGGGTGTGGCGCTCTGGCATAGAGGTTAAGCTTCACTGTCCACAGATGAAAGATATAACCACGGGCCGTACCAATAGTGGTAAAATGCTCCCTTGCGACTTTAACTCGGAATTACTCGGCACTTTTATTTGATAATAAAAAACAAACACAATCTTGCTGGAGCCAGGGCATTCTCAGTCTATTTGTTTTTGATGATTGGAGTAAGTTACTCTGATGAGGACAAGTCATGATATACATAATAATTATTAATGGAGATGGTAAGCCGTATTGATCAGGATTCAGTACCTTTCGGTATAGCTGCTACGGTTGAATCCCCCTACTACGCATTACTGTGTTTTGTTTTACTGTGTTTTTTCTTTGTAGACATTTTCCTTCCTCACGCCCCAGCTGATCCGGTTGCATTGCACTGAAGGGAAAAATATGTAGAGAGAGTCCAAAATCCAGACGTTTTGTACTGGATACTGGGCCGTGCTTGGAGTGCAGTCAAAGCGCTGTTAGCATAGCTGAGTTCTAGGCTATAGTGAACAGATGACAGAATGTGTGAGCATGTGTGTGTGTGTATATCTGTGCATGTACAGGGAGTGTGTAAATGTGTGCAGCACACAGTTTGTATAGTTTGTGTGTTTAATGGAGCGAGACCAGCACACTGGTGCTGGTGGTGCGGGGGTGAATGTTATGAGGCCTTTCTTGGGTAAAGATTCCCCGTGTGATAGTGACGGCACTTTCTTCCTCTCTTTCCACGGCCAAGCGGCATCTGGAGTGGATTTTGTGCGAGCAGACACCGAAGAACATGATTACATTCAGTTAACTGTGCTCTAAACTGATTATGCATGTGCCAAGCTAATGGACTACATTTGCAAGAGGAAAAATAACATCCAATCAATCTCAATTACCCCAGATTGTACCGGCCCCTGAGACAAGGAAGGTAGCCAGCCTGAAGCTCCTCCTCTTTGCTTGATAGGCCTGCCTGGAAGACCTGCCTCTCTCCATCCTGTCTGAAGCGGAGAACCAAGTCTCCAACTCAAGACTGACATGAGACATGCTTACTCAGCATGAACAAGATCTCAAATATCGAGTGAATGTGTCCTCTACACTTCAAGGTAGTGGTGTATACTTGTGTATATAAAAGTGGTGCTAGAGAAAATTGAAGGACGAGACATGAGTAATCATGGAGGATATGTACCCTTAAAATCAACTCATTGTACAACGATGTACTGTATTTCTAAGTGAAACGGCACATCAGATGAGCACCAAATGTAACTATCGGGGATGAAAAGTGACTGTATGACAGATGGTTGGAGGTGTCGGACTGAAAAATAAAAGGGATCGGTAACTTCAGAGGCATTTTGATGAAAGATTAATTGGAATAATTGGAATAATGTCCACAGATCAAATGTGCACAATGAAGTCTGGAATGTATACTGAGAAAGCAATTAGGGTCTTTTGATTTCAAATTCACTTTAATATACATAGGTTAACTCTGTGTGGCAACTATCTCTGATTTTGCAAATTGGAAGTTCCACGAACAATTAAGAACTTGAGAAGCCTAAGCTTTGCGATGACCTGGGTATAGTTGTATGGCTTAGCGCTGCGCGATTTGGGGAAAATGTCATATTGCGATTATTGAGGTCAATAATGCGAATGTGATATAATAAACAAATGGTTTCATGTGTCATCTTGCTTCATTCTCAAGGAAAATGCACACACAGATTAGTGGCAATGCTGAATGGTGTATTTCTCAACTCAGTGTTTTCAAATTAAAATAATATTTTATAACAAAGTTAAAAATAAATAGGACAACGAATAAAAACATTTGTATGCTCATGAAAATAAGATATTTTGAACAATCTGTCCAGACAAACGGACATTTAAGTGTGTATTGTGATTGTCAAAACATTTGGTCACTAAACAGAATTTTGTTAAGTTTAGTAACAATATGTTAAAATGTTTACATGGTACAATGACTGGTAGGCAACTGTTTTTATTATTGCTTGATATTGTGATTGGATTCCGATCTTGATTCAATATCAATTAATTTGGATAAATATTAGATACAGAAGTTGTATGTTAATTTTTCTCAAGAAAAAAAAAAAAACTCATATAGAGTGCCCTGTCAGCTGGTATTATTATTAAAGATTAAAAATAACAACTCAAGTGAAATATAATTTTGTTTTTACAAGGCTATAATAACAATGTTACAATATTTTAATGACACAAGTAAAAATAGAATAAATATTTAATATAGCGCACATATTTAGCAAAATACGCCTTTCTATATATAATTTCTCTAGCCAACACACATGCTATCAAATTGCTTTCCTTAGGTAAATGTAACGTTATGTGACATAGCCTATTGTTCTCCGGCTGAAAAATACTGATTGATCGATATTATGTATGAGGCGTAAACATTTCGGTAAGTTGTACAATATCTTATATTTTTATTTAGAAAGCTGGGTTTATAATTGCTGTGTCATAGAAGTGCTTGTTATGGAATTGTGTGTGTGTGTATAAAATTGCTGTGTTATTTTTGCTTAAAGCCGAGAGTCTCATACAAAATTTCGTTATGCGCGAGCATAATGACAATAAAGATTCATAAAGATAAAGATTAAAGATTAAAGATAAAGATTAAAGTTCTTTCAACACACCTATTGTTCACAAGTAAAGAGTAAAGCTGCGTCCGAAATCGAATACTTCCCTACTATATAGTATGCAATAAACAGTACGCGAGCAGAGTAGTATGTCCGAAATCATAGATTTCGAAAAAAAGTAGGCGAAAAGTACCTGGATGACCTACCACTTCTGGCGAGAAGTGCGCATACAATGGACAATTTACTATCCCATGATGCCACGGTAGAGGAGTTGTTGTCGTTATATTTGAAAATGGCGCTAACCAGAGATGCGGCAGTAACGTTAGGAGATAAACACGGACACAAATGCGTATCTCTATTGATTAATTCATATTTATTTATTGATGGTAATATCACAAGCAAATAAATGGCCTTTTCCTTGCCAAAAATCAACATCTGTCATTATTCATAGGGGTTATGTGTGTGTTTTAAGAGGTAAAATTTATTAGGTAAATAAATGTTATTTGAGAAATTCCGCAAAACGCATGATCTGCGAGCAGCTGACCGACGACTCCTCTTGATTGTCAGCTCGGACGACTTAAAATCGCAGATGAAAACAGAAAGCATTACTAAAAACAGCGTGAAGTTGGCGCAGTCACTGGATTGAGCTCTTTAAATTTTCGCACTGTTGTAACAGCGTATGTCACGCGACAACAACATGGCGCATGTAGTACGTCCGGACTCATTCATGCTATATAGAACGTACTTTTTTAACGGTCGCGAAACACGTTCTTATTTAAATGTAGTACCTATTCAGATAGTATGTGATTTCGGACGC
>JAOTRC010000011.1:6645891-6657590 GCA_027497675.1 Cyprinella lutrensis | reverse complement strand
AAAACGAAGCATTGAGAACTTTGTAAGTGTACAGACCGTTTAATAAGAAGATACGTTATAAAGACAGTTCACTTCATTTATACACAGCAGGAGCCATCTTAGGAAATAGTCTCGATAAGTCGATCCCCGAACGCCGTTCATACAGTTCAGCTCACTCAGCATGACGTTCGTGGTTTGACTTATCGAGACTATTTCCAAAGATGGCTTCTGTCTGTATACATGGAGTGAACTGTCTTTATAACGTATCTTCTTATTAAACGTTATTACAAAGTTCTCAATGCTTCGTTTTGCATGTTTGGACCCTCATTATGTTACTGTGTGAGTGTGGGGCTATTTTGATTCTTGTTAGTGGTATAAACTAGCGATTTCTCTTTATACTTAGTCAATGCCCCCAGTACTAGCATTATACGCTAAACAGTTTTTAGAGATAAAACTCTTTACATTCGATTGTCATGAAAACAAATCTCAGATAATGATTGACTAGGTACCGATGATTTATTAGACTTAAGGTTCATTGTTCGCAGGAGTTCTCCTTTAAAGTCATATTTGCTGCTCCAAATAGCTTCTCAAACTGCAAAGTGAACTTTCTGAGAGCTTTTCTGCTAAAGTATTCCGGCACCGTGCTGAATCTCTTGCGTGCGGCTGTGAGGAAAAAAATGATTTTTTTTTTTGGTATGCGATTCATTTTTGTCCAGCTTTAACGTGTTAAAATATTTAATGCAATTAACGTAGCACCCCTTCTTTCTGTCATCCTTTAGCTAGGGTTGTGATCAGGCTCTTATTCACACAAATTCTTTAAACCACTCATGCGCGACAAGACAAAAGAAAAAGTGTTGTTAGTGAATGTCCTCCTGACACGCATACACACACACAAGACACACAGACAGAAAGCCAGTTTGCCAGTATTGAGTTCTCTTTCGCGCTTGAACGAACAATAAGACACATTTTGTTGAGCATCCTTGCAAGAACAGTCTTACATAAGTTAAATAAAATCTTAAATAGAAGTAAAAATAGTAGTGAGAAAATTAGATGCGTGAGATTCTGTCAGCATCGGCAGATCTTAAAGTGACAGGAGACATTAATTCTGTCTGTCAGTAAAGTTAACCTAAAGAATGCTTGTAGATTTGCTGAGGATTAATCTATATTTCATTTACAATTTATGCAGTGCGGACTGTTTTATAACCTTATTCAATTTCTGTATGGTACATGTAAATGACATTTATTATGGGTTTAAGTGAGCATTATTTTAAGATAAATTTAATATAAATTTAAGGTTTGTGAAGCCTAATGTTAAAAATTTTGGGGAAAATCATTTTCATTGAGACATCAGTAGCTATAATATTAGTGATACTGGATTTCATTCATAAAAAGCTGTCATTGAGATGCAATTCTAAAATAAATGGTACCATTTGAAGATAAGTCCGACATCAAAAACCTTGGAAGTGTGCTCTACGTTTGCTGAATCTTTCCATGTAATTCCATCTTTCTGTAGAATTGACAGTTCATCTACGAATGGCCCCAAAAATGTGAGTATATAGGGTTTTTCCCCCAAACCAAAGACAAGGAAGACAGATATTTTCCTTGCGTTCTCTAGGCTCAAGCTCTAGAGCTTGGCACTGTATGGACCAGATCTGGTACTTGGAGCTCCTGAACAGAGGGATTCCATCACAGTTCCAAATTAAAGATATGTTATAAAGATATGTTATAAACTTTATAACATGAGAGTTCAAATGAGTGTGCTGCCGGTGGATTAAGTACAAGATGCTGCAGCTAACTAACTTTATACAACATGACATTAAAATATCAAAAAATATATGATATCACTTTGTCTGTCATGCAATGACACAGAAATGTTTCAGAACGCTGGCCCCTCCTTGATGCCATGATTGACAGGGAGGGGTCGTAATTGGCAAGCAATGCTTTTTACATTTCAATTTTTAAACTACAATTGCAGGTCTTTTTTTCTAAAATGCAAACTCAAGTTTTTGTTTGCAAAAAATGTATTTAAGAATGCCATGTAATGTGTTTTTATCTTTGCTCCAAAAAACAAAAACAAAAACCTTTTAGAAAGTTCTGCCGACGAAATAGACATAGAAGAGATGAGGCAACAATATGACAAAGCAAAAGTAAGAGTTTACCAAAATATTGCACAACAAATGATTTTTTAAAAATATATATTTGCCCTATGTGCGGAGAGGATTAACTCAATATTAGCATCTAATTTTTGACAGAGGTAGCTTTTAAAAGCTTTTGCTTCTGAGGTCTTCATTTATTTACATGAATTCAAACGAAATTACTAAATAACTTTTAAAAAATCATGTCATGAATGTCACAAACTCTCATGCTAAATCAAATGTGCAAATGATTCACAATTTAAATATTAAACCAGCCATTGTTTCATATTAAGAAGCATTTTGGTTCAGTAATACATTTTGACTGAATTATAACAAAATTGATTATAGGGAAAGTGTGATTTGTGGTTTAATTTAAAAAAGTTAGTTTGCTGTCAGATTAGAACAAGCTAATGTTGCCGTGATAACCTGTCATTCATCCATCTTTTGTTTATTATCACTCCTGGATACTGGCCCATCAATAAATACTCAGGAAACACCCACCTTGTTAGCAGTACTTCAAGCTTCAATCACTTGGTACGCTTCAAGCTTCAATCGCTTGGTAAGCTCTCACCTTGTTGGTCTACATGAAACAGAATACTCTATGCCAGTGAGTCACAACTCTGTTCCTGGAGCCGTGCCAACAGTACACATTTTGGATGTCTGCCTTGTCTGACTCATTAATTTCTGTCTCTACTCACGAGCTGATGAGTAGAATCAGGAGTGTTTGATTAATAAGAGTTCAAAGGGAAGATCCCGCACACTATTGGATAGTGTACGGGATCTTCTTCTCTTTGACACATTTTCAACTGATTTTTTTTGGTCGTTTTTTTTTCCTACGCACCTACCAATTGCAGGTGTGCGATGGTTTTTTCATTTTATAATTAACGTGTGATTAAAAATGCTCTTTGACGCTATTGTATATAATCGTATATCTCTAATCAAACTACAAAAATGGCCAACCGTGAACTCAGCGACCTGGAGAGCGGGCGGAGTATTATTTAAAGGAGCCGGTTTAAAACGGGTTGCTCACAGACGCACATCAGAAAAGGGGCCTGTGGAGCTATAATAATGAGTAATAATAATTGCAGTTATGCTTTATATAGACCACAAATGTATGATTTATATGTAAAAAATTGATTTAAAAGCATGATTTGTACCCTTTAAATTAAAACCTTTCCCTTCCAACTGTGGGACAGTCGTGCACAGAGTGTCCAAGCTGTGAAGCAGAGAGACATGTCTCATGTTTATGAAGGAGAGACCATTTCTAAAGTAGGTGTGAGGGAAAGATACAGGTCTTTACCTGCACCTTCATTATGGGTAATTATATATTTCAATAGCCTATAGCGAATTGTCAAATATTCAGGTGAAACATACCTTGACAGGTATGTTCATAATTGTATTGGAATATGACAGTGGTAGTTATGGTTGAAATAGTACAAAAAAGTAGACATAAAATCAATAAACATGAGGAATGTGTTTGTATGTCACCATCTTCTGAACACATGCCAATGGTGTAACTAAAGAATGCCGTTAAATATCAAACATTGCTAAACACACAGCAACAACTCTAAAATGTGTGTTACAGTCATGTTTAGTGCAGAAAAATGACCAAAATATCTTGGCTCTGTTGCTAAATCTAGTGAGCTGCCTTTCTGTATACTGCTTAAATGCCTTCTAAGGTGAAATCCAAATTGAAAAGAAACCTCTTTTTCGACAAAGTTTTGGACGTTTTGGACCAGAGTGCATGTGTGCTGTACCTTCAAGACAGAGTGGAGCAGTCAGGGTGAAATCTTTCCTCTGTTTGGGCTGGATCTTCTGGTATCTAGCCTCTTGAAACTGCCTCACCCTCGGCTCCAATGCATCTCTTATCAGAGAACCGACTTCCTGTAAATACAAACAGATACGTGTTTGCGTACATATTTGAAATCTTGAACAAAGACAAACCTCCCAAGGTGACATTTGTCATAAAACTTTTATATGGAGCTCAAATTTAACTAGAAGTGCTTCATGTAGTGTTAAACCTGGGAGGGAAAATCATTCAACGCCTTTCGGCTGTGTGGGCCAACCAAAACATTTCTTATAAAGGCAGGAGGAGGATAGGGGGGGATCCCCAAGTATAGCTCCAAATTCCAGATTTCTGGAGTATCAGCCAATTAAAGTGTAAGAGGACAAACACAAACAAACAAAAACACACCCTAATTCCCGTACCTTCCTGTGCTCTGCAGAGAACCAGCTGGTATTGTCTTCTTTGCCTAAGGGTAGTATGTGAAGATCCACTAGCACTGCGAAATTCCCACACTTTGAGAGAGAAAGAAAAAAAATGGGGGTCTTAAATACAACAAAAAGTCATCACTGAGCAGATTAAATGACACCTCTAAATCCATAGCTGAAGGCAAGTCACACCATCCTCTTCCGTTTGTCTTTGTGCATCTGCTTCCTCCCCTCTCTGCCAACCACGTTTACAAGCTTTCTAAACGCACCTCATTAGCATCATGTCAGTAACCAGATACACTTGATCTCAGAGACGATGGTGCTAAAACTAAAGACGTACAGAGGACTGACACAGCCAAGGATTTGCAGGCTTTGCTAAAGGATGACCTCGCTAACCTGCTAGTTAATGGAAATGTGACGAGAAGAGGGCCAGATTCAGGGAGGCTCCAGAACTTCGTCCAAAGAGTGGAATTATTGGAGCGCTACGTCAGCACGTCAGGGACAATAAGTCACGGCGAAGTAGGAGAGCCAGAGCAGTCGCGGCCGTTTAAGCACTTGTTACATCTCCACTCCACATTGGCCTGATTATGTTTTACACATGAGCGCAAGAACGAGCCAGTCGCTGTGCTCCGGTCCACTCACACAGGCCTTTCCTGGACCACCCGCAAGAGGACGAAGAGGAGCCAGCGCTGAAGCATGTCAACACCTGAGCTCAAAGCTAGATGTGGCCGCAATGATGCAAGAGGGACGCAAGCTTGACAGACAATAGGAGAAACGAGCTGATGATGACATCAGAGGAGAGCAGACAGAAAGAAATTCCCCTTTTCAAGACACAGTCCAGAACACATTCTGAGCACTACCAGAGTGCCTGATAAAATCCTGACAGAACACGAATGAGCGAGTGTGCTTTAGTGGGCCCGGGAGAGGAGCTAAAGTGGCTCGGGCCAGGCGGTAACGCTCTAGGTCCGTGTTTCTCCGAGGCCAGCAGGGAAAGGATGACGTGAGAACGTGAATTAGAAGGGTGTGTTGGGTGAAGCCCATTGTTGAGCACCGCTCTATGGCTTCACTAGTTTTCTCTCTCTCTCTTTACATCTTTGTCTCTTTCTCACTCGTCACATAAGCAATGATTTATGCCTCCCCATACCGGTGGAATCTACAGCGACTAAGTAAACAAAAACTTCTCCAGCATTCTCGTTTGGCTTCTAACCTCCGAATTCATCTCCAGTCAAGCAGGATTACGGCACATTATTAGCACACAGACAGGCCAAATCGTGCTGCCAAATAGCTTTGTTTTTGACATGAAAGCATATTTTCCCCTAATTGCTGCTTTGTGTACATGAGGGTTAGTTTGATGGTGGCTGTGTTGAACTTAAGGGACAGGCTGCCCCCTTGTGTCAGACTATGGAAGTGTGTTTTTCTAAAGATAAGCACCAATGTATGGGTGGTGGTGACATGAGACAACTCTGTTAGGATCTGTGTCAAGGTTGTGTTTAGTCTCATTGATATCCTTACAGATACATTCATTCCAATATCCGTGATAAATCTCATCTGATGCAGCCTTGAAGCCAAGTTAATCCTTTGTGGTCAAGCGGGGACAAAAGCTAAAAGAAGAAACAGAGGAATCTTTATGTACGTGTGTGGAGGACAGCAGATCCTTTAGAAAACACTGGGCGGCTTTCTCCTCACGTCTTTGTGCTGTGCCCATTCTGCAACTGACCAGTGGTTTCGGCTGACTGCCTTGCACAATTACCGTGGCGTGGGAAAGCATAGGAGGGAATGGACAGGAACTGTCAATCAGGCGCTGAAAAGGAGCTTGGCTTCGATGATCCCATAATGCATCTTCTTACGCTGCCTCTGGAACTGCCACACTAATCGCATGCTGCTCTGTTTTTCTCCACTTTCTTTTTGAAATCCGAAATATGCCATTACAGAAGACTGTAGGAATGTTCCCAGTGTTTGAGAAGCATGTTCGCTCAGCTTTTCCAGGCCCTGTGTGACTATGGGACAGAGAGAAATCATCAAAATGGATTTGCCTAATATGGGGGTCTGTCTTTAAATATGAGGCAATTTGACATACAGTGATTGGAAAGAATAATGAGGTTCGGCTTGTGAAAGGATTAGTGTCATTGGTAGTAATGAGATAGTTCTCCCAAAACTGAATGTCACCCATGTCATCATTTACTTTACCCTCATGTTGTTTCAAATCTGCATGCATTTCTTCCTTCTATGGAGCACAAAAAGCTCATTGACTTTCATTGCATGGGACAGAAACTGATCTTTTCATTTGTGCATGAACTATCCTTTAACACCTGTTTGATTGGATGAAAGGATTTTGCACATTTAACAATTGTACTGTTTGCATAAATCGAAGCAAGTTAAACACTGTTGAATTACCAAGCTGCAATGAAAGAATCCAGAAGATTTGGACTCATATTGATTTTGTGAGGAATCTAAAAATAGTTCTTAGGCAAAATTTCACAATAACAAATAGCCATCCAAAATTCTTTTATTATGCCCGTAAACAAGAAACTCCTTGGCTGTATTTGCAGAGAATGGTATTAAAACATAAATTTTGCTAGCTACTTTTGCAACGGTTTTGTTGAACGCCTTAAAGAAAAGTCTTTCAGGGGGAAAGAATCTGCCAGAAAACAGCTGAACCAAGAGGTGATCTCTGAACTAAGCCGCTAGCTTGCTACACAACCACTGTTAAACAATCCCTTGGCAGATACATTCAATTTCTCTGTTTGCCGAGTAACAAATCCTTTCACCATTGTGCAATGACAGTCTTGACAGCTCTGTGTCACATTCTAGAGGAAGAATGATACTGTCTATACCGGGAAATCTTTTGCAGATATTATCTTATTGTATATAGGGCTTGAGGCAAAGAAGAGCTTTTTCTTTTTCTACATCCCTTCGTTTGTTGATCCTCGTTGAATACACCTGAGGTTTTCTGTAGGTCAATAACCTCCTGATTAAACTCGTTCTTACCTTTCGCTCTTTATCAGATCAGCACGGCCTGCCAAAAACACACTACAAAGGCCCTGGAACCAAACAAACAGTAAAACAGAACAGTACCAAATCAGTCCCTGCCGCTCTGACCGAAGACACGGAGACATTAAGCCGTGCTATTTTCTACTCCCAATCGCTAAGAAAACACACGAGGCAAGCCGGCTTGCTTTCGGCTTTTTGGACTCCTGGCTCTGCTCTGCATCACTTGCAGTTCCCAAGATGCTCCCGTGTTACCTTCTCTTATCAGTTTCACCCTCCCTAACTAAGATTTCTCCTGCCCTCACTCTGATTAGTGTCGGGCAGTGGGCCCAGATGCGTTTGTGCAGCAGTTGCCTGTTCGCCACCACACATCCCTGCCCTTTTACCACTGCTATCGCTGCTGTGAGAACCAGACCCCCTTTCTCTGCACTTAGCTCCAGGGCTAACATTAACCAGCCACAGATGTTTATGCTGGGAGAGAGAAAGAGAGAATGAGAGACAGAGGGCAGCAGAAGCAGTCTCACTCAATAAAACTCCCCCCTCTGTCTAGCTCTGTCTTTGTCTCTGTAAGAGCAATGCAGGTCGACGAACAGTCTCCGGAGCCTAAGGGAACTCTTCAGATCTATGGGTGTTGCCTGTTAAAAGTTTAAATCTTTGGTCTTGACTTGCTGATTTTGATTGGCGTGAGTCACCTGACATTCCTTAAAGAGGGTCAACATTAGCGTTGTCAGCAAGAGAGCCATGAGGCACAAACAAGTTTAACTAGATTTTTGCATGCAAAACTCAGCACATTGATGCTAGTGTGATCCGGGTGGCTGCTAGGGTTGCTGCTATGTGGTTGCTAAAGCCTAGTTCAAACTACATGATTTTAAGCCCGATTTATGCATGATTTGCAAATCGTAGAGCTCGCCGACGGGTCAGGGTGTTATCGAGTGCAAATCGCGGGCGATGAACGCTCGCCAATCTGTTAGTATGAAAGAGCCAACAACGCATCAAAGACGCTCGCAGACATGTCGCCGAGCCCAGAAAAATATCTAGCATGCTAGATATCCAGAGCTGTCACATGACTCAATGATGTCATGAGCTACAGCCAGTCAGAGCAAGTCATGGGTTGAGGTCACCGGGTAAATCTTATTTTTTCTTTTTTTGCATTTTTCCTCAGAGCAAATCACTCAAACAGTTTGCAGCACTAGTTTCTGTCTGACGTCCATATTCACTTGTTGTGTTCTTCGTCTTCTTCACTAGGTATTGGCGTGCTTGCTGTTTCACGTCATTTCCGGTTTGTTTTATCGCGTGATTTTTCGTGACAAAACATGGTTTGTAGACAAGATAGAATCGTTGGGTGACAGAGTTGTTGTCTACTTGTTTAGTGCGTTACCTCCTGTTGCGGATCAATCACATTGTGTAGTGTGGTGTGAACAGCTCAACAACTTCAACACTCCTGATTTCACAGTAGTGTGAACTACACAGTTCAGCCGACGTTTTAAAATCATGTAGTGTGAACTTGGCCTAAGGTGTTCTGTGGTGGTTACTTACTGGCTCAAGGAAAAATTGCCTACCCCCAGCTCTCTAAGATATTCTCTAGATATGGCTCCCCTTCAGTGAAGATCTATGGCAATTGACATAGCAGCACACCTCTCTTTAATAACCCAAACGAGACATCATTCAAATTCTCAGCGTATCAAATCTAATGTGGGATGAGTTATGAGCTTAAAGTCCCTGTAAAGTCAAAATTAAGTATGTGTTCATTTGTCACACCACAGAAAAATTTGTTATTAGCCACCCAGCCAAATTTGAATGATAAAAAAAGCCGTCAAAATCTTGAAAAAAATGAGCCATTTTCTCTGCTCTCAAATGCTGGGGGCGTGTCCGCTGGCTGCGCTGAAACCACGCCCACTCGAGGGGAAACCTGTCGATGTTGATATTAGCTGATAATGCTTTCGGGACGGGAGGATTAACGCTGAGGCGGGAGATAGTCGGTTCAGCCCCGTTCACCAGTAACAGCGGATTATCAGTGAATCCCAGTTGTCTCTGAGGAAAGTTTATAAAACGATCCCATGTAAAAAGATCACTACAGATGCGGGTGTTGGTGGTGATCCTCAGTACGGTGGCCGAGAGGTGCAAAACAAATCACAATTATAAAAACAAAATAACAATTCAAAAAACACAACGACAATTCAGAAAACATAATAACAATTCAGAAAACACAACGACAATTCAGAAAACAAAATAACAATTCAGAAAACACAACGACAATTCAGAAAACACAATAACAATTCAGAAAACACAACGACAATTCAGAAAACACAACAACATTTCAAAGAAAACGGAAAAGGTAGGTACATTTTGAGATTGGCAAACTTATCGCTGATTGGACGAGACACCTGTCAATCAAGCCTTACAGGAAGTGAGAAACGCGTGCTCAACTTTGTTTTGCTAAATTCGAAAATGGAATACATTAAACACTACTTTGATGAAGGACATTCATATGCCGTGATTGTGGACATGCTGGCGACATACCACGATATTAAAATGAGCTTGCGCTCTTTAAAAACACACCTGAAGGATGCAGGTATGTTCAGAAGATATAACTATTCGCCTATAAACGATGTAAGGAATGCTATAAGAGCAGAGCTGCGTGGACCAGGACAGTTGTTCGGCTATCGGAACAACAGTGGTTAGCACTTCGGCAGAAACACAAGTTACGTGTTAAACGTGATGATGTTATGCGGTTGCTGCAAGAACTCAACCCACAAGGGACAGAACTGAGGACACGTCGTAGATTCGTAAGGCGTACATATCACTCCATGGGACCGAACTATCTTTGGCATGTTGATGGGTACGATAAACTAAAGCCATTTGGTTTCGGCATATCCGGATACATTGATGGTTTTTCTAGACGTGTCCTCTGGCTTACTTGTGGGCATACCAACAATGACCCTGCGGTTATTGCTCACAACTACACGTCCTGTGTACAACGCCTTGGCGTTGCACCCATGAGACTACGAACAGATTGTGGAACAGAAAATGGGACAATGGCAGCAATACATTGTAGTCTCCGCCATCACCACACGGACTACTATGCTGGCTCGAGAAGTCACATGTATGGCACATCAATGAGCAATCAACGCATTGAATCTTGGTGGTCCAGCTTTAGGAAAGCAAGGTTTGTGTTTATTTCATATTCTTGAGCATTGAAGAAACGTCAGTAAAGTGATGCGTTAGTTATACTATTGCAACTAGTATATTGTAGTATAAATAAATTAAATAGCATAAATTTCAATTTAAAAATAAATCATAACATGCAAAATGATTAAAAACAAATTTGACATCATTGATGTATGTGGACGTTTGTGTTCTAGGGCTCAGTTCTGGATAGAACTCTTTGGGGACCTTAGAAATGAAGGACACTTAAATGGCAGCAATGAACACCAGTTCCTGCTTCAGTTCTGCTTCCAAAATGTTCTGCAGGCAGACTTGGATGTATGTGTAGAACTTTGGAATAAGCACAGGATTAGGCCCTCTAGACTTGCAATGTGCCCTGGAGGGGTACCTAATGAACTGTATCATCTACCACACAGGTCAGCAAATCAAAAATCTGTACAAATTGCATTTTATAACAGTGATTTAATAAGCTTGTTTAAAATACACCACTGCAAAAATCACATTGTATAAACGTGTATACTAAATACATTTACAAACAATTTAACTTTCAGGTATGGATCAAGGGACTGTGGCTTTGCAGTTGATGACAGCGAGTTAAGTGCTTTTCCTGAGTCAAGGCTAACAACACAATTATGTGGCGATAAAAACATCCAGGAATATCTAGAATTTGTAATGGAACACAAACAGTTACAGTGGCCAGAGAATTGGGAGGAAGCATTACAACTTTACTTCACAATGAAGGAAACAGCAGGTCTATGAACACGAGTGTTTTAAAAAGGACAGTTGAAACCAAAGAGTACAACCTAGGGTTAACTTATTAAAAAAGGAAACAATTCAAAACAGAATGTGACACTGCAAGAATTGTGAACTGAGAATATAATACATGTAAATTGATCAAAGTTCACTTAAAGTGTTAATTCACCCAAACTGATATTTCTGTCATTAATTACTCTCCCTCATGTTGTTCCAACCCCACAAGACTTTCGTTCATCTTAAATCTGAAAGCTGTCTCTCTCCTCAATAGGCTTCTATGATATTGAAACATACCGGCCCAGAAAGTAAACGCGACGATGTATAAAATAGTCCAAGTGACTACAGTGGCTCAACCATGTAACAGAGCAGTGATTCTGTGTAGTACGTCAGAACGTAGGCTCACTATTGGCCGATGTTGGTTGTGTGTGACATGGTAGCCTACGCTCTAACGTACTACACAGAATCACT
>JAOTRC010000011.1:6233660-6246451 GCA_027497675.1 Cyprinella lutrensis | reverse complement strand
GCGGCCCCTCGATGAATTGCAGTTTAAGTCACTTCCGTGTTGGCTTCAAGAGAGAGACGGGGAGGTTGCCCCTTGGTGCTGAAGCGAGTTTGGATGCACTTCATTTGCCATATGCGTTTACCGATTTAATTTTCAATAATTGTAATCGAGGTAACGTGTTTGATTAATTCATGATTAAGATTTTAGCCAAAATTGTCCTACTTTGGAGAAGAGTTGTTGTGGTATAGTAGGCTGGTGTGTTGTTGCCACAATGTCGTCGAATGTGGCACGTCCGTGACAGGTGTGTATTTCCCTCATATTGAATATAAAACGCATAGACTGATATTTTTTCTAATTTCTGGACTGCTTTATTAAGGGACTATGGATAAACAGATGTTTCAATATATTGCTATTGAATGCCCCCTACAGTGCAATTCAGCTAGGTATACATCTGGTGAAAGTCACCATAGCTTGTGTAGTGTAGACCCAGCTCCCAACCCAACTTTGAGAATAGATTAACGGCGATATTGTTAACACGTTAACACCGATAACGGCCCACCACTACTTTTTACATAACGTTTCAGCTCCACACAAAAGAAAAGCACACACAGTGCATCAACATAGAGATAACCAAGGAAATGCTGTGTCCTTGCCAGGGTGATTTAATGAGGTTCATGTTTGTGCAGTCTGGAGCTTTGGGAGAAGAAGATACCCCTGTGTACATTAGATTCCAGGTAGTTGTGTCTACAGACAGTTGACCCAATAATTTGTCACAGCCATTGTGATGTCACCACGTAGGCTTTCCTCTCAACACTTAGAAGCTTGATTCTAAAATAGT
Organism: Cyprinella lutrensis; assembly: GCA_027497675.1. NCBI lineage: Eukaryota > Metazoa > Chordata > Actinopteri > Cypriniformes > Leuciscidae > Cyprinella > Cyprinella lutrensis. The sequence continues at coordinate 6,245,634 of JAOTRC010000011.1, read as the reverse complement.
GGAGAATTCAGAGGCGGGCTGGAGGGAAGCCAAATTGCAACGCTGACTTTGCGGGTGCATGAATAAATGATTTTTCCAGCACTGGATAAAACCCTTGTAAGCTATTGCCACTGTTTTAATTGCCTCTGCCACACTATGCATACAGACATTTAGACTCGGGGGAAAAACTGCACATGAGCAAATAAACTTGTTACCAGTGGAGCATTTTTCTATGGCACCACCCATTTTACTCTGCAACTCATCGCCATATGTTCTGGGCAGATTTTCAGGAAATCTTAATTATTGCTGTCCTTCTTGCTTTCTCTCCTATTTACTTGTTTTTCCTCATATCTGGAATCAGGATACCATTTTTGTGTAGTAAATTGTATTTTCTTAATAGTGCTTTTGAAAATACTGATTAAGCAATGCATTTAAGGAACTTTGCAAAACCACTAGTGAATATTTGTAAATATTATGTATTATATTTTATATATTCTAATTTATGTTTTAAATGACTTAAAAGGTGATTTAAGTCATCCTTCTCTGGGTGGTGTGGAATAATTATTCAGAAGACAGATAGCACTTTAAAATATCTAATAATACATCTAAAAGTGTTATTTCTAATAGAGAAATTGGATCTTTTCGTCCATTTACGTCAAACCCCTTGCCAAGAGAAGTAGCTATGGACTTTTTCTTTAATTCACTGTTCAAATTCAAATTCAAAATAGTTTTCTTGGCATGACTGTAAATAATGCAATATTGCCAAAGCTTATAAATGAAACATAAAAATAATAGAATAAAATATTTGAACTTAAACTTAAATAAACAAAATTAGAACATGTTTGAACATTTGATACCACAACATGTACACACATACACAAACTGAGGGTCACTGTGGTTCGACAGTAGGGAACAATACACACAATACACAATTCACCTGCTGTCTCTACTCAGTTTATACTCAACATTATAGCTTGTCCACAGCAGCTTGAGCTTGATTTCCATGGGTATTTCTCATTTCTTATTTGTGCATCCTTGTTTCTTTTCCTCGCATCTCAGCTCCAGCCCCCTTTGGGAAAATGAGGATGAAGGAATAGAAGGAAATCTTATTTTAATATAGGCTATTGCAATATTCTTGATCACTTCAGTCAAGCGTCACTTCAAAGCGTCATCAACTGTGCTCAAGGGATCTGCCTGTATGTAGCTGAAATTAAAAAAAACATAATACATAATAATAAATCAAGATTCCCTTTAAATATGTGAAATGTATGTTAAGTATAGATCAAAGACCACTTATACTGTACACATAAAAATATTTCTTGTTACTTTATTAGTATAAAACAATTATGATCAAATTATCACCTTGCATTCATGTACTTTAAGGTGCATGAGCAGTTTGTTTCATTGCTCACAGGTTGAAAAGGATGCAGTGAACATTGTTCAGTTAGTTCAAAATAACAAAGAACAGTTCGATTAGTTGTCCATACACTTTTAAAGTGAGATGCAGTCATAACAACTGGAGCTGACATAGTGATTTGAGGGCTCTAAGCAATTCCAACACCCCATTTATGCACCCTTTTTGCAGTCTCTCTCAAAACACTCGACCTTTTTTCTACATAAACTGTATGTCAAATCTCAAATGTCATCTGTAAGTATTGCATTTTGTCAATGTGAAATAAAATAATGAAATCAAAAATGTACAAATAAAAAGTAAGTTAACCAGGAAGACAAATTCCTCTGATTATTATCTGAACATATTTTTTTATCAACCCCCCCACTAGGTTCTATTCTTCACCCGCCCTCTCCCGCTTAACAACCACTCTGTGTTCACCCGCTGTCTGCTAAGAATGATTTTCTTCCCGACCCGACAACTTTTGCATTGACTTTGCTCTAACGTTTTACTCGAGCTTACTCAAGCTCTTGCTTCAGCTTTTTCTAACTCTGTTCACTGTGGCCTATCGAGCTGCTGCTCGCTCATGTGCAGAACTGATGGAATGATCCACTAATCCATGATAAGGGGGCACCAGATTCGTGTTGTTGTTACAATTACCTTACACCTTGATGAGTAATATCCTGAGTATACAACACTTGATAGAAAATGTATGCATCTAATGCAGAAGCGTGTTTAGGAGGAGTTTGTGAGGATCAGTGGTTCACAAATCGGATCTGAGTTGCGATACACAGTGTGGAATAATTTTAGATCAGATTCTAATCGCATACAAAACTAATTGGATTTGGACTGAGAGTGTGAGCTAAATTTGCGAGTTCTTTTCAGTTTAATGGCATTCTTCAGTGCCGCCAATATGGCCGACTTCTGGATTGATGACGTGTTGTGAAAACCCTCTATATGTCCTCCCACCAGTGCTCTCTCTGTCTGGATGCACTGAAATTCACGCTGGTTAATGTGTTTTACATGCCGGGAGAAATCAGGGTAAGGGGCAAACATCGATCGGTTTATCAATAAACTTATGACTTGACTCCGATAAAGGAAAATGGGTTAATGCGTTTACACGACCACATGCATTGTCAGTTTATTCAGGATAATTGGATTAAGAACATGCATGTAAATGTGCACACTTCCCTGAAAGTGAAAGTCACAGCAGAAACGGACTGAGGAGCTTTCGGCATCTGTCTCTGCATTGACAGCACAATCTCTCAGAGCCGACAATGGATATAACGGTATAGCAACTATATTAATTCACTGGCTTAATATTCCTCTTGTGGACCTACATTAATGAGAGTGACAAAATGAGAAGAATATTTTTTGTAAAACAAGTTGTGGTATGTTTTTTCCTACTATGGAAGTCAATGGGGACCAGCAACTGTTTGGTTACCCGCAATCTTCAAAATATCTTCTTTTGTGCTTAGTTAGAACTTTAACATGTGATGTGAATGTATACTCCGTGTTGTTGAGACGGAGGCGCCAGAACTGCAACTGGGGTATAGAACGCACTGTAACGCAATACTATGATATTTCATTCAAAACAGATTGTAGAGACATTTTAATCATCCACAATCAAAAATCATGATATCACACATCCAAGACATTGTTTTGCTATGTCAAAGAGACCCTGTTTTTTCCACAACGTTTCCAAAACTCATTTGTTTGACCTTCCTGTGGCTGATGAACTTAGAGTGATTAAAATTTTCTACACATTTAAACCCAAACGTTTATCTGTGCGCTGCACATTTTATGGAGAACAGCTATAAGCTCTCGCTTTTGCAAGACCTCCTTAGGAAAATTAGCCATGATTTTGTGATCATTTATTATTTGTATCACCTTAGTTTTACTAACAAACGCCTTTGCTAACAAACCAACGACTGAATAAAATGCAGTTACTGTAGAGTAGCTCAAGCTGAACTCTCTTTGGAAATCTAAAACCCCATCATCTATTTGTGCTCTTGAGTCACAAGTTCACCCCCATGCTACTGTGCCTTGTTGTCTGTTCTTTATCACATTTGCGTTTCCCTTTTTGTTCAGCTTCTACCACAACCAGCCATGTGGCTTACTGTTCTGCCTGTGAAAATATGCCCTCGCTATTGTACAGGCAACAATCCAGGCCTGGAAGTGAGCACACCTTTTATCGCTGCAATAGCTACAACGACATTTACTCTAAAGCTTGAGAGAGCCGCCATCAGGATGTGTTGAGTGACGTGAGGTTGCTGTTATGTTTTGCAGAATTATTGTAATGTAAGGCTAAGAATGCCTGCACAGGCTTGCTCTGGCATCCTGTGGGAGAATAATTGCTCTAGGGGCTGTGATAAAGTGAAGAGAAAGGATGAACCATTTTCTGTATGTGAGAAAGGATGTCATAGAGGAGGCCTTGAGGAATTTTATGAAGGCAGAACGATTGCATTATGAATATGAATGTTTAATAAAAAAGGTGGTGATGCTGATGCTTGAATGTACAGGAGAGGGAGATAGATTGTGCCATTTCCTAATGGGAGATTTGCATTTTAGATCACTTATTACATTTGAAGAAAGGTTTCTGGCTCATCTGCAATATCTTAACAAAAAAGAGGGCAGGTACACATAAGAGCAACAAAAATTGCTATATATTAGGGCTGTGCAAAGATTAATTTTGATTAACTGCATACAAAACAAAAATTTGTTTTTATATATAAACACAAACTTTTTAACACCAACACAAACAAAAACAAAATATATATAATTCAATCATTTGAAATAAAGCAAATAATTCTTGTTTATTTTATTAATTCTTATTTATATAATAATTCCTATTTATATATACAAAATAATTGTACACTGCAAACAAACATATATTATGTAAACACAAACTTTTATTTTGGATCTGATTAATTCCAATTAATCTTTGCAGTTTCAAAACTTCCTCATTAGTCTTTTTTTTTTAACCAAGCTGCCAAAATGTTTTGTATTTCCCCCTTTTTTATTACAAAATAGAGATGAATACATCAGCACTGCCTGTTCACCCAGATCAATGCCTAATTTATCATCATCTCCTCTTTGTTCCACCCACTGGCACAGGAGAAAAAGGACAGATGATTAAAAATGATCACTGGGCTAAAAATAGAATTACCTTCCAAAGGATCCTAATGCTAGGCAATTAGCTTGCCTTTAGCAAATGAGTTGTAATGTCATAGGGTTGCATTTGTAACCCCAGTTTCCTGAGAAGGAATAATTCTTCTGTTTCCTGAGAAGGAAACTAGAGGCTGCGTCAGGGTTACATACGTAATCTTAAAGCTGCCGTCGGCAACTCTGGTTGATTGAGTGGACTTTGGCAACATTTTGAATGTTTACAACTCTCATGCCCCTTCCCCACTATCAACGAATACCCTCCCACAGAGTTTGTGCTCTTCAGTGCGCGTGCTGTATGGTATATGCGGCAGACATGGTCATTGTACATTTTTTATTGCTTATACGTATAACAGATGTAGTCAGATAGCACATGCAATAACAGTCACCTTACTACTGTTCTAGTAAGAAAGATAGAGTAGCATTGATTCTTCCAAAAAGTCTAACTTTATCCCTTCATCTGGACCTGTTCTATCAACATAATGTTACGTTCACACGGATTTCAGTGCAAACAAAGCTAACGAACCTGCCCACAAAGTGCTAATGTTAGCTATCCATACCAACACATTTGAGCAAACATGCTTCGATTACTAACATAACACTAAGAAATAAAGTAACTGCTTGATAAAGCACAATTACCTGTCGAGAAGAAATGTTGCAAGCTCTGCATCCAGCTCAAACCCAAATAAATCACGTAATTCTCTCCATTGTTTAAATGCTGTTCCGATGTGTTATCCTGGTTTTATTACGGGCACGATCAATTTCTTTCTGTACTTCTTTTTTTTTCAGCAGGTGTTCTCTTTTCCTGTGTGGTTTTTGACCTCCTCGCTCTTGAGGTTAACCAAGGAATTGGAAACTTTTCCACCATCACTCTTCGCTACTGCACGAACTTCAGGCGTGTGCATGTGATTGACGTGTGCATGCACGACTTGTGATTGACAGTCATATCTCACACCCCCCTGCGCTGATTCGACACAGTGAACCGGGAGCGGGGGATTTTTTGCAAAACAAATAACACGCTCCAGGTGGAGTTAGAAGCTCGTATTTTTTTTTCTTTTTCTAAAACCACTTTATTGGTGTTGTTCAGTAACGTGCGGTGAAGTCTTGTCAAGGGTAGGCTGTGACATTGGTATATTGTGGCAATATTGCATCTTATCAGGGGCGAAATTTGCTGCTGCGATCGGTGACGCGGTTACAGCGTATCTCATTACAGCGTGTATTACAGCGTGGCTCACGCAGTCTTCACATGCACGCGCGCTTCAATCTGAGACTTTTTGTTCGTTCCGGTGAAATCACAAAACAAAAAATGCACACAAAGGTCCCTGCTTAATATAATACAACCATTGATGAACATATTCGGTTTTGATACATTGATACATTTGATACATTTAAAAACAAAGTTTAGCCACTATATATTCGTTCAGGTAATTTAGCAACCCAAGTTAATATCAGGCATCATCACATCGCTGCCTGCATTCAGAGTAAAGACAGAATCGCGGATTGAGTGAGAATGAGTGGATCACGTGATATGAAGCAGTCTCGGTCTCTGCCTCAATGTTGATAATTCAAGACAGCATGAGAACTGACTGCGCATGCGCAAATCTCCGTAAACTACGGTCTATGGACCAAAGAGGCACTGCGAACCTCTGCCTCAATGGCCGTGGCCTTGAATTTCCTGCATGAAACAAAGGTTTTTAGGAGCAAACTATGGCTAAAGGAGTATTATATGAGTATTCCTGATTTTTTTTGTTACAAAAATTAATATTTGGAATAAAATAAATGTCTTTGGTGAGGCACTGCCTACCCTGCCTACCCTGACCGCACGTCCCTGCTTTCAAGACAGCCAATGGACCTCGCGGAGTGTGTGCAAAGACAAGATCAGCCGGACTAAAACCAAGTGACTCCTGTCTCACCTCTCTACAGGCAAACAGCAGCCAGGGAACTGCATCTGCCCAATCTTTATCAGTCTCAAGGCAATATGCACGTAACATGCCCTTCAACGTTTGATAACGTTCCAGTGCTCCCTGAGTCTCTGGATGATAGGCACTGTAAACATTATGTTGTATGCTAAGCTGTTTCAAAACACAGGTGAACACACGAGACATAAAATCCGACCCCCGATCTGTCTGTATGATTTTGGGCAGACCAAACACAGAAAAATTTTAGCAACTCTTTTAACACCACTCTGGCAGAAATTCCTCGCATAGAGATAGCCTCCGGAAAACGAGTAGCTGCACACATCATTGTCAAAAGATATTGATATCCACCTGTAGAACGTACCAGTGGACCAACAATATCAACAATGACATGGTCAAATGGCGGGGCCACCACGGGAATGGGATACAAAGGAGCAGGAGGGATTTTCTGGTTGGGTTTACCAACCAGCTGACAGACCTTGCAAGTTTTACAAAAACTAACTACATCCCGCTTCAACCTCGGGCAGTAGAAGTGTTGACTAACACGGTTTAATGTTTTGGCCACCACCATATGACCAGCTACACAATCATGAGCTACACTCAAAATTGTATCTTTGTATTCAAGTGGCATCACAATCTGATGAACAGAGTTACCATGTTCTGGAACATTATAACTTCCTCATTAGAACACTGTCCTGAAAGAAAAAACATTGTGGTTCTTCATCAATGTTAATATCAGATGAGACAAAGTGGAATAAAGGGAGTAGTGACACATCTGCTTTTTGAGCAGCAATCAATTTTGTGCGGGATAAGCACGCAGACTCCGACATGAGTTCATTAATTTTCCTATCAGGCTCAGATAGACCAGTGACGGATAATCGCTCTACTGACTCAGGAGATTTTTCAGACTCAAGATTCACAAAGAAAGAATCAGACAGCTCATATTCAACAGGAGAAAAGGAGCGCCCCTCTTTCCTCGACAGCGCGAGTAATCGCGCATGCAGGAAAAATATCCAAATTTTTCTCAACACTCTCATGGGCAACTACCTTGCCAAGCACAGTAATAACTTGAGGGAGAACTTCCGAACTCTCTCGATGCCAAATCATTGCCCAAAATAAAGGACACGCCAGGAATGGGTAAAGATTCACGAACCCCAACTGCAACACAGCCGGTGACTACACAAGATTTTAACATGACTTGGTGAAGTGGAACAACAGTAAAGCCCATCTCAAAGCCACGAACTAATACACTAGTGCCATTTTCCGTTATTTTTGACAAAGGCAAAATCCCTTTCAAAATGAATGATTGTGCAGCACCAGTATCATGCAAAATGTGTACGGGAATGAAATTCTCATCACCAGACAATGACACAAAACTGGGCTTAGGAAATGAACCTACAGGCTTATATCTGTCTTTAAAAATACGGTGGGTCAAAACAAATTTATCTGCCAAGACAGCAGCTTCATGCAGAGAACTGACTTTATGTTCATCGAGGTAAGTAGCTACAACATCGGGCAAGCAGTTTTTAAATTCCTCCACAAGAATCAAAGCTCGCAACTTTGCCTGGCTTGTCTACCTCACTTGACGAACACCATCGATCAAACAAAGCCTCTTTGTCTCGAGCAAACTCGATATAAGTCTGATGTTCGGTTTTCTTACATCGGCGAAAGCGCTGTCTGTAAGCTTCTGGAACTAGTTGGTAACAACTAAGAAAAGCTGCCTTTACCACACCATAGTCTTTGCTTTGCTCAAGTGAAAGCGAAGAACACACTTCTTGTGCTCTACCAGTTAAAACTGACTGAATTAACAAAGTCCATACTTCTTTCAGCCAATTTAAAGTTGACGCAACTTTCTCAAAATGTGGAAAATATTTCTCCACATCTTTCTCAATGAACGGTGGTACAAGCCTAATGTTTTTACACACATCAAAAGACCCGGGGTTACTGAGATCAATATTTTCCTGTCTAGCTTTTAACTCTAAACTTTTCATTTCCAACTCATTCTCAGAGACTTTTAAACGTAACTCTTCTCTCTCATTTTCCAACTCTCTCTCCCGAATAGAAAGCTCTTTCAACCGGATAGACTCTTTCATATCAACGGGAGGCAAAATCCTCTTCTCCACCAAAACTGGTAGCAGAACAGTTCTAATGCTGTCTTTGAGACGTTTGTCAGAAGCGGACAACTCAATCTCATAATAAGTAGCTAATTCCAAAAGTTGCTCTTTTTTAAGCTTATTAAACGCCTCTACAGAAGGGTTTTCAATAAACTCCGGAGCTATAGACATGATTAATATAGCAAAAATCAAAATAAACAAAACAAAATACTAAAGGCTGCCACACAACTACAAAGGAAGATAAGGAGAGAAATCCCCAAAATGACCATAAGACTTTACCATAACACCACCACGCCACACTACTGACAAGTTTAGGGAAAGGCTCGACCCACTAATAGGCTAAAAAAAACCCAAAATCACTGCAGCCAACAAAAGTCTAACCCAACCTCATCCTGTTTAAACACTATTTTAGGCAGTGCACTAAAAAAACACTAAAGCGACAAACTAAATAAGCGAGTACCAGAAAACTGGGAGATTCACTGCAACACCCCAATCCCTACTTACCTATCCAACAAAACTAAACTTAGCCTCACTAGTCTTCAGTGGATCTCCCTACCCGGTGTACATTAAACGTTAAACTCGTGAGGACGCAGCAGACCAATTGCGCAGTCTACCACAATCCCCCGAAACGTACCGACTAAGGATACCACCAAAAATAATGAAACTAAAATAATAAAGTGGCAGACTCTGTGTCTGCCCGGTGACTTGAGGTGCACGCTCCTCTACCCAGAAAACTATGGTACTCACCAGCAAGTCGGTCACAAAAAACTACTTCCTACCCGCTTCGAAAATGGACGAGCCCCCAAATGTTATGACCAGGCACACTAGCCACAACATAAAGTGACCGCAAAGTCAGTTTTACTCAGTTGTCTAAGGGATTTATTAAACAATAAAGTAAATTATACAAAACTGAATTTAGGAAATAACTACAACTTAATCAAAACATAACATAACGGGGAGATCAACAACAGGCGTGGTGGCCAGAGCACAAGTCTCTCCCTCCTCTTCTCTCCATCTGCACAAAGTGGCTCAGCTTTTAAAGGGTGTCTCTCCGCCCACTCGTTACTGAATCACACCTGCGTACAATAACAAATGAAAGACATACTGCCAAGCAGCCAAACATTAGCAAAGGAAACAGAGGAATGTAACACACCCCCACACCAAAATGGTGACTAACATCTCCATAATCACGGTCAGAAACTTTTTGCACCACCACATATGGGCCACTAAAACAGGCTTGTAGAGCAGATCCAGGGATGGGAAGTAACATAAGTACTTTATTGCCCCCTTCAAAGTGCCGATCAATGGTTTTACGGTCATACCAATTTTTCATCTTGTCTTGTGCTCTCTCAAGATTTTCATGGGCTAACTCAAGGGCTCTGTGTAAACGAGAACGAAAATTTGACACATAACTCAAGATGTCTTTTTCAGGGAGTTCACTGAAAAACTGATCTTTCAAGCAGTAATGTGCGGTGAAGTCTTGTCATGGGTAGGCTGTGACATTGGCATATTGTGGCAATATTGTGAACGTGGCATATTATCAGGGGCGGAATTTGCCGCTGCGATCGGTGGCGCGGTTACAGCGTGTATTACAGCGTGGCTCACGCAGTCTTCACATGCACGCGCGCTTCAATCGGAGACTCTTTGTTCGTTCCGGTGAAATCACAAAACAAAAAATGCACACAAACGTCCCTGCTTAATATAATACAACCATTGATGAACATATTCGGTTTTGATGAAAAAAAAAAACCTATATGATTCTGGATTAGAACCTAGAACCTCTGACATGCTTGGCATAAGTTCTACCACTTGACCACTCAAACACTTACGTTAAAGTGTGGGATATAATGGTAATATTTATTTACGTGATTCATACATTTATAGACACATACGCGCACACAAACCTGTCCCACCCACTTTTTAAAACAAAGTTAAGCCACTATATATTCATTCAGGTAATTTAGCAACCCAAGTTAATATCAGGCATCATCACATCGCTGCCTGCATTCAGAGTAAAGTGAGTGGATCACGTGATACGAAGCACTTCGGGCATGAGAACTGACTGCGCATGCGCAAATCTCCGTAAACTACGGTCTATGGACCAAAGAGGCACTGTGAACCTCTGCCTGGCCGTGGCCTTGGATTTCCTGCATGAAACAAAGGTTTTTAGGAGCAAACTATGGCTGATGTGAAGTATGAAGAAGTATGATATGAAGTATGATATGAGTATTGCTGATTTTTTTTTAACAAAAATTAATATTTGGAATAAAATAAATGTCTTTGGTGAGACACTGCCAACCCTGCCTACCCTGACCGCACGTCCCTGAGCCTAACAGGATGCAATAGGGATATAACGTGTTTTATTAAGCACTCATTAAACACTTTACTACCTCTAAGCCTAGGCTACTTCATTTTTGTTGTGTATCAATGTGATTTGATTTGTGATACCAACAGGTAGGAATTACAGATTTGAACCAAGGACTTTGAAACAAGCATCAAATACGATGCTTCCACACTAGTGCCTGTGCCACTGAAGTCATTAGGACAAATTGCACATTTATTCTAAACTTCATTGGTGATCCGACACAATTTTTCCAAAGTTTCCTTGATTTATATGTCGGTTTATATAGTCGGTTTTTAGCCTATATTGTTTTCTGCTTGTCATACATTTCATTCGTTTGTTTGTTAAACAGGCGATCTCGGGCTGGACTGTTGTTTATAAAGTCATATTTTTAAGGGTTTTTTTTTTTTTTGCGGCTGTGGTTAGTGGCGAAAGGCATCTGTTTTTTCTTATTTCTGTTAGAGCATTCAATTATGTAAAGGGCAGCTGTAGTCTAACGGTTAGAGAGTCGTGCTTGCAAACCTAGGATTGGGGGTTCGAGTCTCACCATAGCCTTCCCTCTGAATAGTTTATAATAAAATAATGATTACCCTTGGAAATAACCCCCCCCCCCCCAATAAAATAAAAATGTTATTGTTATGTTTAATAAAAAAACATAATTTAAAACATACAATGCTATGCTGGTAATTAGCAGCCTTTTTATTTATTTACACAGAAATTATGATAAATTAATTTATTTTATAAAATTTCATAAAACTGGGGCCACCCCCTATAGTACCATCTCAGGGCTGCCCAGAGAGCCACGGCTACAAGCCATAGGCCTATCTCTACCGCACTATTGGATATATTGCTGTCTATGATTTTGAGAGCCATGAAACTGCAGCGTACACAGAGTTTATAAAGGTGTTTCCTAAATGGGTGAGATAAATAAATGGTTCTCATAAATGGCTGATTTAAAAATCGTATCCTCTATTGAAATCAGTGGAGGTTTAAACCAGGAGGTTTAAGTCCTGACTCAAGCTGAAAATAAAAATACCATGGAAGTGACAGTTGTCACTAAACTGTTTGG
>JAOTRC010000011.1:6215113-6225528 GCA_027497675.1 Cyprinella lutrensis | reverse complement strand
GTACTCTATCTTTAACACACTTTCAGATGCTCATTCATGTTTATTTGGCGCTGTGACTGGTATTATTAACCCGGAAGTGAGATCAGCGCTGCTGCTTCTCTTGAGCTGCGCCAGAGCGATCTCACGCCACAGCGCCAAAAACGTTATTTATGTTTTTGAATTTCCAAAGAAAATGGACGGAATTTGAAAATTGAGAGTTTGTTTCATATCAATAGTAACAAAGAACAAAGATTATTGCGCTTTTTTGGATGCGCGCAGCCGCGATACAATGATCCATTCATTCAAAAGAAACAGGATGACTAATCGATTCTTGAGATTTAAGAATCGATATCGGTTCGTAAAAATGAGACTCGATTAATATCGAGTAATCGATATTTATTACCCAGCCCTATAACGGATTATTGAAAATAGTGGTTATTGGATTTTGCGAGGTGGACATTGACCCTTCCAAAGCGGAAGTTCGAAACTACGCTTGTGCACAAAGCCCATAAGGGTCTTATCAAGCGAACCGATCGCTCCTTTAATAAATAAATAACAAAGTTTAAGTTTTATAAGCTCAAATGCTCGCCTTGCTCTGTTTGTGACTCTCCTGTTCGAACTCGTTCATCAAAACGAACGAATCTTTTTCCGAGGCGTTTGGTTCAAATCAATTAAATAAATGACGTGATGAACTGATTTGTTTTTTTCCATTGCCCCGTGTCTCCGTTGCTTGCAGATGACAGTCTCGATGCAGAGGACCCGGATACACGTACACACTTCTCGCAGTTCTCCTACTCAGCCAGTGTGCGGGAGTGACCACACCACCCCCACCACTCCCTTCCCCTCCCCACCACTCTGTCACCCTTACCAGCAAACCGGACGCCCCTCACACACACAAACGCAAACTCGTACAAGGACACGTGCACCAGCGACCCAAGCCTTCTGATGAAGCGGGTTCCAGGCGGGAGCACGGCATCTGTGAATGATCTCGAACAGGTGGTACCCTCTGGTCAGTCCTGGTTTACGATTGGCTTTCCACCCAGCCAATCGTAGCCTGACACTACACGCTGCAACACAATCCACCAATCACTGATTAACTCTCAACCAATCAAGCACCATCGTGGAACACCGCTCAGCACCAGCAGGTTTCAGGACACGCGCTAACACTCAACACTGGACTACAGGACTAAAGCCTCTTGTAAACACAACTATTGAACACGCTCGAAATCATCTCGTGGGGACAAAAGAAATCAAACCATTTGGACTTTTCCCCCCCCCACTGATTGTTACAGTTTTAAAGCCATATTTCTGCAATTGTACAAGTGCTCTTTCTGGAACTAGCTGTTACCAATAGTGTTTCTACAGCGGGAGGACCGATGATGGGGTAACACCGAAAGGAATAGTGCTGTTTCTCTGCCTGGGTAGCGTACCGAATGCTGTGCGTGCGTGTGCGGACGGACGGACGGATGCGTGTTCTCAAATCTACTTCTTAAAGTGTGTGTGTCTTTGTTTCAATTTTTGTACATGGGCATAACGTTGAGTAGTGGACCGGGGTGGGATTGTTAGGGGTTTTGGGAGGCTCACACACACACACACACACACTATAGATGTGAAAATGTTTGTGCTTTAAAGGGAAAGAGAGAGGAAGACATCTCTAGCATGTAAACAGGGAGGTTGTGAACCTTGAAACCGGCTTTCTGGAGAGGCCTTTTTCCAGTTTTCATCCGCTGCCCCAGAGGCTTGATGTTCCAAGGTCAGTGTATCATAGAAACTCTCCATCATGTTGTTTTCATTCTCTCAACAGTTTCGCAGGCATTGATGTTGAAGTTTAGAGACAAATGTATAGGCAACAACAACCAAAAAAAAAGAAAAAAAGAGGATTGTCCTTTGTCCTGTTATTTAACTGCAATAGCTACTGCGTCTGAAGTAGCAAACGGGGGAAACACGTACCTTGTTGTCGCAGCCTTTTCATTTCTCCTTTTTTTTTTTTTAATTAGTGCAGCAAGACAAAAAAAAAATGGTTAGGATGTCTGAGAGGAAATGTTCTACTTGATCTTCTCCAGATGTGTAAGGTAGGCGTGCTTCTCCAGACAGAAGCTGTCACAAACACACCGCTTAGATGTGTGAGGTGTTATTTTGTTCTTTTGCCTTTTTAAAGATTCTTCATGTAAGGAACTTCAAGCTATTTTTTTTTATTCTTTATTTTATTTGGATCATTTTTTTTTCCCCTTCATCTTTTTTGTTCCATTCAACTACTCCCTGAAATTAAATTGTCTTGATAAAATATATATAAAATTTATATTACAGTAGTAAAGTTTTTCTTTTTGTTTGTTCGTTTCTTTCGTCCATTTTTATTTCCGTTTTGTGTGAGTGTGCGCTTCATTTGTGCATGTGTGGGTGTGTAATAAGGTAGTCACGTAGTCACAGTATATATTTGCAACGGGAAATGAAAAAGCTCCTTTAAGATATGACGATTCTTCTTCTTTAAACATGATATATATAATACCATCCCTCCTCCATAGACTTACTCATACAGGAAGGTCCGCTGGTTTCAACAGCAGGGCCGGACTGAAGTCGCATCATGCCCCATTGCCGTCTAGGTTTTGAAACAGCCCATGTTGCCTTGACTGAGAGAGACCGCTAGATGGTGCCATTTGCCTGTCATTAGATAATACATTGCTCCGTACATGAAAAACAATTGTGCACTCTCGGTCGTTCACAACATTAATGATGCTACAAGAGAAACTTTTGGGTGAGACATGAGGGGCAAAGATCTGAATCGGTCTGCTGTAGTGGTTTCACCCATCTTTCTTGTGTGTGTATATAGCTACCTGTTTGACAAATCAGCTTTGAAGTGAAATTACTTTGCAACTTTTAACCATCGACTGTTCTGTTCTGAATGTGATGAACAATCACGAATGTCATCATTGATGCACAGTTTGTTTTTTTTAGTGCTGGGGATGCAAACGTTAGGGGAAACTTGAAATATGTCAGCAAACTTTTTTTTTTTTTTTTTTTTTTTTTGCTACAGAGTGCTATGGGTTATGCTTTGCTATTAGGACATTCATGCAAGTAAATTCTTTTACCAAAAACTGTATGTCTGCCTCTTTTACTAACCCAAACAGTGTGTGAAATGAACTTAGTGGACAGCAAAAGTATTCAAATATTTATATTATTGAAGACGTTTATACTTCAAACATATTTTTCAAACGTATTCCACACCTTAATATCTTCATAAACTTTATAGAGGAGTCACGAATGTCTGATTAGTCCAACAACGGTGAGTTTGCATTATAATTCTGCTTGAGTAGTGTTCTGGATAATAGTTTGCACCTAATGGCACTCCAAAAATCTTTCATGGGCAATACATAAAAAATACAGGGACATAGTGTTTGCGTGTGTTTGGATTGGAACTCTACGTTTATAAACCAATGATATTTTGCACTGTAAAAATGAATACGCTTTATCTAATCAATAAAATTGTGGCAATAGCAATATTATTTATTTAATTTAAGAAATTAGAATTGGGTAATAATCAAATTGATGTCTGAATAACAGACAGACGTCAATGATTGATCAAGAACTATTTATATTTTATTGCCAACATTGAAGACACCTGATGTTAACAAGCAGAATTACTGAAGGAGAAACCCATAATTTTAAAACAATCCTAAAACAAACACCGATCGCCATAATGGTGACTTAAATGTATGTTTGTTTGTAGGCTATAGCCTAACTGACGTATTGTTTTGACCATACGTCAACATCCGCCGTTTTAGGGTACTCTTTAACGTCGGTTAGATGACGTTATCGGATCCTAACCCTACCCCAGACCAGACCTAAACCTACCCCTAAACCTAACTGACGTTAAAGGTAAAGCGTCAGTTGTATGACCTCCCAGGATCGTCATGTAACCGACGTTAAAGGGTACCCTAAAACGGCGGATGTTGACGTATGGTCCCAAAACGTCAGTTATATGAAGTCTTGGGATGAGACTGTATTAATTATACCAAGTATACCAATTAAGTATACCAAAAATACAATTTAAGGGTATTTATGTTAAGTACATATTTGTAGTATACTTAGCATCAAATTAGTGTATTTAAAATATAATTTTGGTATAATTATTTTTGACTAGGGTGTAAATTGTACTTATTACTATAGGAACAGTTTTTGTCCAAAACACTACTTACTCTACAACACAGTCGTAAAAAATATACAGTATGTACGATACATGGACTGAACCAACACCCCAATGTAGATCCTTATAATCTATTGAGTCCAAAATGAAAGAGCGTCATGGATGGATCATGGATGTTTCCACATCAATTAGGAGGAAAAGTGAAGGGTTCTCCATAGTTCTTATTTGAGTTTTATTCAATGATTGACATTATAAATATTTATTGCCCTTGTGCCATACAATCAGAGGCAATTAAACTAATGTTAAAATGTTAAAGAATGAATGTTGAAGTATTGTTGCGTCTAATATTTATGAATGAAGATTTTAAATAACTTAATCTCAGTTTAATATCAGTGCATCAGTAAAACTCAAGCAAACAGTATTTTGCCACAAAATGTGTAACTTAGTTGAAGCTCAACAAATCAGACAAGATGCAAATGGACAGGCTACATGTTTATGACATGCCCTCATCTTTGAAAACCTTAAACAAATATGTGCAAGGTAAAATAAGTATAAACTATTTGTTTAAAAGGATATACTTACTCTACATCTGTTTGATACAAAAACATTTGATAATGTTGGATTGCCATGTCCAGAGAAAAATCTAGGTCCAGAAGCAAAACCAATTAGGCCACAGCTCTGACAGATCAACAGATGCAGAATCTCCATAACTGCTGTCTGTTACTGATGTAAGAGGGGATAAGATTCCAAAGTTGTTTTTTTTCTTCAAGCATGATTCAGTGAAGCTCAATTAAAATCCTGTGACATGTTTATTCCTTGTCATTGCATGTTTCTTTGAACTCAGTTCTTCAAAGACATTTATAGATACATGTATTTATAGAGAATTTTAAGGCATGCTGATTTAACTATCGGCCTATATGTTTTTTGCCATCAATTGAGGCAAAGCATTGAAGCAGCGTCAATTCTGTCAAGCTGTGGGTTAAAGTCATAAGTCTGACTAAATAGCACACAGGATGTGATTATGCTTCACTTTAGGGATTTGGACTCAGCTAAGCAGTTATACGTTAGGCCATCATGTCAATCATTTCTCAGTTCAGGTGGCACTCAAATTACCATTATCTGGGACTCACACAATCGTATCGACCTGCAATCATTCAAGCGGGAGCTTGTCAAAATGATGCTATTCTTTTAACACCTGTTCTATCAGAATTTACATTTTCCAAGTATCCATCTTGAAATTACATGCCAGTCAATGCCCAAGTATATTGAGGAAATGGAAAGGACCTCAAGTGTTTTGTGCGAGGGAGAAAAAAACATGATTAATATGTCAAATCAAGTTTTTATCCCATCTAAACCTTTCCATGCCCATAACACAAGAGGTATTGGACACAACATTCAGGATGTAATGCTCAAGAAAACTAAGAATAAAGAGGTTTTGAAAGCTGGCTTTATTGCGGACCTGTGAAGGCTTGGCTTTAGCTCCCGGCAGATCGTGTTCAAGACGTTTGACAAAAATCAATAAATGAAAATGAGATTTTATGGATTGCACAACACTGAATTGCCTATGCATAACATTCAAAAGCATCAAGGTGAGGCAGAACTTCAGATATATTTAGTTTGGACAATGTTTTTAATGACAGATTCACCATAGCTCAAAATGCCAAACACATTATTCTGTGAGCAGAAAGTAGGACAGTCCTAATTATGCACATAGTTTTTTTTTTTTTAAAAAACAAATAATATAATACATTCACAATTTAACATCTTCAGTATATTGGCATTATGTTGAGAAAGTTTGGTATGAATCGTATGCCTTGGAGCAGTAGTTAGTACAGTTTGATGAGAACAATATGGGCCCTATTTCAACGATCTAAAATGCAAGTGGTAAGGCGCAAGTAACTTTGTGGACGGATCCCGGCGCTGTTGCTATTTAACCGGTGGGATAAATGCCTCTTGCGCCTGGCGCAAATCTAAAAGGGGTTGGTCTGGAGTAGCTTCAGTATTCATAGGTGTGGTTTGGGCGTAACGGGAAACAAACCAATTAGAGCGTCATATCACATTCCCTTTAAGAGCGTGATGAACGAGGTGCGCTTGTTCTGTGGCACAATACTATTATAATGGCACATTTACCAGGCGCGCTTCAGAAACGGTTCACAGCCGAGGAGATCGATGTTCTCGTCAGGGCCGTAAAAGAAAGAGAAGTGACATTGGGGATGAGACAAACCCACCCAAATTAGCTTCGGTTAAACATACACATGATAATTTGGGTAAATGTGTGAGCTTTATGCCTATTTTTCCCATTTTCATGAACACAACAATAATTTCCCTCATGTTTATATATTTTTCCTTATAATAATGTATATGTAAATGCATCTGTGTATAAGTAAAATGCATCTGTGTATCTGAGAGAATCATCTACAGTGTATGCGCATTGTTCAGACTCTGTATTATGGCCAAGCATGCACGCTTAAAATAGCATCTAAATGAACATGCAACGCGCCACTGATTTTATACCGTTTTTTTTTTCTATTTATTGGCACAATTGTTTTCTGGAACTGCAAAATAGCACCAGGGATTGTTTGCGCCGACACACGCCTCCTTTTTGCGCCGACCCGCCCGAGGAGCGCTAGTTCATTTTCTAGTTTACCGACGTGCGTCTGGAGGGAAAAAGCCCGCTTTGCGCGAGTGCAAAATAGGAATGATAAATGCGTCATATTGATAAAGTCAATATGTATCGAGTTTGGTGACTCTTGGTAAATCTAACCCCCTCCTCCGTGCCCATTTCAAAGGCTTTGCCCATGTCTACTGGCTGACATCTCTGATGTCATTGTTCAGTTCCAGTTGTGCAGCCCGTGCAGCAGGGCAACTCGGTGACTGTGAGACGGCATAGTTGCGGGACAAAACAGAGCTGTTCCATTCTGATTAGAACATCAACCAGGTTCTCCCCACTCAGTGAGAATTCTGTTAAATGTGCCTATATTACATTGAATGTAAAAATAGAGACACCGTCCACCATAGTCACATGTTTGCCGGGAGCAAGAGCGCTTGACATCAAAGCAAATTTTAAAGTGCTGGCTAATGCTAATCATGAATTCTTTAAAATATTTTGTTATGTCGACACTAACGATGTCCGACTTTGCCAGTCGGACATCACTAAAATCAAGATTAAAGAGGTGTGTGAACTTGCAAGTACTATGTCAGACACTTGTAATTGTGAAATACTCAAACCGCTTGTCTGGCACCAACAACCATGCTCAAAATTCCTTAAATCACCTTTTTTTCCCCATTCTGACATTCAGTTTGAAATTCAGGAGATTGCCTTGACCAGGACCACACCTCTAAATGCATTGAAGCAACTGCCATGTGATTGGTTGATTAGATAATTGCATTTATGAGAAATTGAACAGGTGGTCCTATAATCCTTTATTTTGACAAATCTTTGTAAAACAATTATAAAAAAAAAACTGTAAGAATGTAGGGTACATTTTAATTTCAAGTTAACCACACAATGTCCAAAAACATATAATTGAGTTTTGCATTATGTTATGATTGAGGAAGGATGAAGCGGAGAGTGAATCCATCTGCAAGCACTTTAATAATCCACATAACAAATAAAACAGGATATACTCAAAACTATAACTCAGGACAGGGAACAGCATAACATTAAACAACCACCGACAGCAAGCAACTGAAACACAGGGGTATAAATACACAGACAAACAAGCTGAACAAGATAACGAGGGGGCGTGGTAAATAAGAAACACCTGTGACCCTAAACCTAACAACCAATGAAAACATAACACAAGGTAAGATCACATGACTAGACTAGAGGATCACATGACACAAATCCCAAAACACAAAACCCAAACCGTGACACATTAATTCATGCATTGACTTTGCAGATTCATACTAAATGCTGCTTATTGCTCTGCAATTCCTTTTAGAAAAGCCCTTTACTTTTTTGCCGAGGACATAACCCAGGGGATTCCTTTACATGAAGTATCTGACCTTTAAGATACTACTAGTGTTAACAATAGCCATTCTAATTTAAACAAAATGGTGAACAACACAGTCAATAGGGCTACATAAAGGGCAGTGTGAAACAATGGGTTATACTGAGGAGCTAAAGACTTCAATTTAGAGAGTAGCATCCCCTCACACTGCTTACAGCACACCTTTCCATTTGCAAAGTTTCCCATAATTAATGAATGACAGACTTGAATTTCCACTCATTCAGAATATTAAGGTGTTTTTCAACACCCTGGAGTAATGCAAATTCATGTTACTATGAGTTATAATTATTATTAATTATATAATAATTTAAGCTCAGGTTATCCATTTTTAATGGAAATATTCCATTAAATGTACATTTACAATGTGGAAAATAATGATAAAAAAGCACTCAGTGGTACCTACATTTCTTTTCCCAATAAAATGTTCTCTAAAACAAGAACCCTCAGACTTAACAATATAAGGTAAATTAAAGGGATTGGATCTTATGAGGTCTCATGCGATCTTAAACTGTTAGATGCCTCAAATTCTAATGTCCTTAGTACAAATACAGTGATATTTTTAAAACCTGTTACAACTTCCCCTCGATTAGACATTGAAGGAATGATGACTTGCATTACTGCCATATCTACAAATTAGTTATATATGCAAAGATTTAATTTCCTGAATATTAGGATAGAGGTGGGAGATATACCAAGGATAGTCATGCTAATGAAATAGAATGCCATTGAAAGCACTTATCTCATCTAATAATAAAGAAAAGTCAATTTTGTCGAAGCAATATAAAGTAAACATCTCAACTCGGACAATAATCCTGTTTTGTCATTATGAAATGAAATTCTCATAATTTCATCTCAATCACAGACTATATTTGCCTTTTTTCTATCTACCTTTATGTTGTACAGTGCATTGTTCTCAGTAATTGTGTGATTCCAAGATAAAAGAGCTGCATGTGTTGCTTGGAAAAGTAAGGTATTACCTTGCTATTATACATTCTATGCCATCGTGTCCCAAATAACAGTGTCTTGTCTGACTATTGATTGACATGCCATACGCTGCACATTTTCACTTTGACACACTGGTGTATTTGGCTCTTTGACAAGGTCACTCTTAAAAGAACTGTCGCATGGCTTTTGGCTGCAAATATATGCAGAATTTTGTTTACGAACCACTAGGCTGAATCCACCTTAGTAGTTAAACATCTGGGCTGGTAACCAAAAAGTAGCAGGTTTAAAAAGGATTGTCTTTGAACGTAACCCTTGAGCAAAGCTATGATGCTGCATTCTAATCCAATTCAGATGTGGGTAATTCCTACATGATATTTCAATATGCCTTGAGCACTTAAAAGATGACATTTAAGGAAATCTCAATGGTTCTGTAGGTTTGCAGATGTCCAACTGGCAAAAAGAAGTGAAGGATAAATGACAGCAGTGCTAGTATTCTGCTGGTGTACAATTATCAACAGAGAGGATCATTTGCTTATTTTCAAAAAATGTGAACAGTTTAATATCAGTCAAAATAGCAACTTTGATTTTAATGAATTCCATTTGCTCAAAATTAACAAGATATACGAATTGACTATTTACATTTTAATGCAAGTTCCTGGTACAGCCACTTTTCATGATTTAATAAAATTCCATTGGATACAATTGTCTCTCACTCTTTTCTTCCTCATTGAATATCTTGTTTCCATTAGAACCATACCTTATTAAAGTCTGCATGGAATCCAAATTAATCCATGCTGTCAATACAAAAATAACTTGTTTAAATCATTAGTGATTTAAAGAGATTAAAGGGGATAAAGAAAATAAAATTCAATTCAATTTACTTTTATTTGTACATCAAACACAATATATACAAGTTTAGCATCATAGAGTAGTACACGAGAGTCAACGCATTCTCATCCTTTAACGTCATATAGAACGCTATATGCAAAATGGCGCTATACTACGCACGTGGCACCCATTATCATTAATATAACACGTGCTGTGAGGGCTAAGTTTAGATGTGGAGTAGGGTCTGCGTGTCATATTCACGCTAAAGGATTTATGAAGTCTTGGGTTCGCGCGTTATATTAACGATAAAGGGTGCCATGTGCGTAGTATAGCGCCGTTTTTGCATAGCGTTCTATATGATGTTAAAGGATGAGAACGGGCTGCGAGAGTAGATGTTAAAACTCTGATTTGTACTCGGCTTTCGCCAAAAGTAAGCACAAACTAAGCACTGGATGGAAATTACTGGATGGAACAATGGAAATTACTACTCTCTGATGCTAAACTTGTGT
>JAOTRC010000011.1:6184604-6196369 GCA_027497675.1 Cyprinella lutrensis | reverse complement strand
TAAAGAAAACAGTTACAAACTGAAACAGGAAGTGCTTCTGGGCCAGTGTTGTTTACATCTTGTGAAATGGTCTATAAATAAATGTGACTTGACTTAACTTTGCATTGCTATCTGCGATCGTGTCAAAAATAAGCTAAATTTCCATGTGAACCATCAAAAGCGGTTGTTAAGAAAAGTGTTTAGCTGAATTTTTGTACCATTTTTGTAAATGCGGTCAAATGAACTGGGGTATTTGCCTTTAGCTTGTTAGTTTGTTTAGACATGCTCTTTAGCTGAAAAGCTGGAATACACTACTCGACTTTAACAATCTGAACTTTTAAAACAGTAGGCGTCATACACTTGCTGACTTTGTAAATAGTTGCAGAGAAAAAAAAAATGGGTATCATAAACTAAATAACTTGCATTATAAACACCACTCAGAAACATGTGCTTTGTTGTCAGAATGAAAACGTTATCTCTGCATCTGAAATCGAATGGTTCCCTACTATATTGTATTCGAAGAACAGTAGACAAAAGATTCTAAAGTGTGCATTCGCATGGACAATGTGGCAGATGAATTTCAGAGTGTAGACCTACTTTTTTTAACAGTCGCAAAGTAAATTTAAATTTAAATGTAGTACCTACTCAGTACACGTATTCAGACTTTTTGTGGTAAGGTTTGTGTTCTAAATCGGCTCAAAATATCAAACATGTTTGATATACTCCGACTGGATGCAATCAAACTTTGAAGTCTGGGACCATGGTTCGTTACACGTATTTCTTTGAAATCTGTCAACTCAAATCTGCAAGGCTGGCTCTTATTCTCGGACAACTAGCGTTGACTTTTCCAGACTGTAAATCTGAGCAAAAAAGGGCAAAGTTTGTGTAGTGTATTCCTGCCTTAACTTGATCGACCAAGTTAGTCTCATGCAAGCTCGGCCATCAGCACATTGGTTTCAGCAGTGTTGTTATTATTGTTCTATAGTATTTACAGCACAACAGCATTATAGCAGTTTTTATAGCATTTCTCGGCTGTTGGCTTTGAATAAATTACCTTTGTGGAGCAGCTCACATTCTTCTCATCTCTTGCAAATTTGCATCCGTAGCAGACAAACATGCCAGTCTGAGCATTCAAGTTGTGGTAAAGCCAAAAGGACAAATACTTCATTAACACAGTGAAACTGGAGTCAGTCATTAGGCTACCTAGATACAGTGAGAAATCTGTTTCTGGCACACACAGAGGTACTTATTACTTTTGGCTTGCTTAGTCGAGGATATTTAATATTCAACAATATATTTGATCTGTGTTGTACTACTTTCATGTTATCACTGTGAAGCGGCTTTGATGCAATCTGTATTGTGAAAAGCACTATATAAATAAATGTGACTTGACTTGACTTGACTTATGGTGATGATGGGAAAGTACTGTGGTACAAACCTAGTTTGTACTACTAAACAATTACCTATTTTTTTTTTTTCATTTTCTGACGTCCACTAGCTAGAATCTGACTAGAATGTTAATAAGTTTAAAGGAGCAATACTCAAGAGTAAGAAGACTATTCAGTGGTCTTATGATGTTCACCTTTAAATGGTTGTTTCGCAAGGTCTTGCCTGCTTCTTCAATGAGAAATGTATTCAATCAATGAAGATGGAGTATCTTATTGAAAGCTAGCTGCCTAATGGCCATGATAAAGAAAATAAATAAATAAAACCCCTTTAAAAGTACGTAAGAGGAAGCAAGCAGGTAAGGAAGGCCAATCACTAAGAGGGTAGGTTGATATTCTTGTTACGTGTATTGAGGATCAACACAGGCCTTCATTAAGTAATGTTTAAAATGTAGCCAACTACATTTGAGAATTGTTCATTCTGAGCTAATGAGGCAGACTGGTCATTGGTAGAACCATTCAGTACTACATCTTTAATAAATCATTAATTGGTTAGTTGTGACTGGCAACGCAAATCGCCACGTAACCTTGAAAGATTTCCATCAAGAGTAATCAATGCGAGAGACTTGAGAAGGAAGTGGAAGTGCTCAGGTGGAGCAGAGAGGAAAAACAACTGACCCGTTCAGACCTTAAAGCGCATGGTTAGTTTAATCTGTAATTGTAAAATAGGCTATTGTAGTTTTGTCTTTGTTTACTTAGTTGTTGTTGTTTTTATTTTTTTTTAGTAAAACTTTGGTTACAAATAATAATTAATCTGCCAAAAAAAATGTGGTAACTATATTTTCACTACAATAAAACCATGGTAAGTTTCCATAAGGGGAAAACAAGACTCAATATAATGCAGTAATATGTTCTGTATTTTTTAACATTAAGATATTTTCATGATGTAGTTATTGTACTAATTTTGACTTTTAGGCAATTTAGAAATATAGTTTAAGTAAAAAGTCATTTTTAGATAAAACATTGCTGTAATGTAATACTCATGGTCGTGTGTAAAACACGTTCTCATCCTAGGGCGTCATATAGTGACACTTTTGAAATTTCATCTATAATCCAATGCACATGGCACACTTTAGCGTCAATATAACACGCACAGAGCTTTGTTCGGTTCTGGTAGGTTTAGTTCTGGGGTAGTGTTAGTGTTACACCACTAGGCGGAGCCCTCTGGCCCATATATATCTGCGTCTCATATTGACAATAAGGGGTGCCATGTGTGTTGGATGTTAACGAAATGTCAAAAGCTTCAGTATATGACGCCTTGGAATGAGACCGTGCTGTAATGTAATTCTCTAATAAGTGAGTAACAGAAAGATATCAGGGAAAATTAAGAGAATGAAAAGGAAAATGGAAGTGAAGGTGCATTTCTGTTAATTATTTTGCATGGCCCCAGCCTAAAGAATTTATACTTTTTTATGTGATGGTGATGAAACAAATGGTTGTCTGTGGTTTCAAAATTTGTTGTGGGTGTATGAGATGGCATGGGATGAATGTGAGATTTCCTGGCCTGAAATTTTGTCCCATTCCGCGTCGACTCTGGGCTGACTCTTCCAGAACCATATTTGCTCACACTGTGATTGAAAAAAATGAGATCGCTTTTGATATGGGCTCTAATAAAAACTCCAGATGCTTGGCCACACAGTTCTCATTGGTTAAAACACGATAACCTTCCACCGGCCAATGTTTGCACATGAAGTCAAAAGATGATGAAAATGCTATAAATGCCCAGTGGACGCCTCACTGTGGAGGATGGAGATTATATCAGTTCATGAGCTGGATTTTTTTGACCTGTAAACCCTCTTGGAAAATGCAGTCCTTGTAAAGTCATGCTTGAATAATCATATTACATTGGCAGAGAAATTGCAGGTAAGCACTTTGCCAAACAGTTATTATCTAGCTGTGATGCCAGCACTCAGAGAATTTTGTTTGGATTGACATTGCTGCAGAATACAAGTCATTGTTCAATATCTACTGTTCAATACTACTGCCATCACCACGACATACAAAAACACTTTAATTTAGTTCCATTCCTTTGTTAATTCACTCTTAGAGCTTTCACACAATATTTCCTTTTAACAAAGCTGTTTTGTTTCTTCTGTTGTCTTTTCTCTGTTCAAGATGTTGTAAGTTTATTTTGACGTCTTGTTGTCACGTCTGTTTATATCATGTGATATATTGATCTCATCGTGTGTGCTGGTCATGTGTTTCCATTGTTTTATTTGTTATGTTTTCATTGGTAAATCTTGTCATGTATTTCTACTTTTTTTTTGTAATTGGTTTTCTTTATCATGCTCGGGTGTATCTTGTCATTAGTTCATATGGATATATATAGGCCACTTGTTGCCAAGGTCATTTGTCTAGCTTTCTTTGTTCATATAACCTGTTGTTGTTGAGTTTTGGGAAAGTCAACATTAGTCAAGATACGATTTCTAGTTTGTGTCTGGAATTAATTTGTTGTATATATGGATCCCAATTGTTAAGTAGACTGCAAAATGGGTTCCAACCTCAGCTTGCCGTCTGTGGAATAGTTAATACTTGTGGGAAAATGGAGATGTTTAATTCCCCAAAAATCTGAAGTTTTATGAAGTGTCGTTGATTAACCAACTCTAACATTCTACAACGTATGCATAGTCAACACGTTCTCATCCTTTGGTGTAATGTAGGTGACGCCATATGAGGTTTTGTCAAAATACTATGCACATGGCACCCTTTAATGTCAATATAACACTGTAATGGGTAGGTTTAGGTCTGGGGTAGGGTCTACGTCTCATTGACGCTAAAGGATGCCAGTCACCTGTATGACGCCTGGGGTTCTGTTCTCATATTGATGCTAATGGGTGCCATGTGTGTAGTATTTCAACAAAATGTCATATGGCATCACCTATATGATAGGTGGAAAGGATGAGAATGGGCTTGCATAGTTATATCACTGGAAATTCAGTAATCACTGTCCCAATGTGTAGTGAACCAGGGTCCTTACCAGTGCCTAGATTTGTGTACACAAATATTGATTCTCAAGTTCGGGAGCCAGGATGCGGATTGAGACACCCCAATACACACTCTGATATGGGGCTTCAAGATTGTGCTGGATGCTCTACATGTGCCTTGAAGCTTCAGTGTCATCTAATATCACTACTATGCTCCTGTGGCCACCCCATTAAAAATTTCCTGGAGGCACCACTGCTCAGCAGTGAGGGGAAATGAAGTATTCATCAATGTTATGTTGATAAGATATGCCACCAGAGATGAGTATCATGTAGAGGGCCTAAACCCTACAAAACAAGTCATGGTTGATTGCCTCTGCACATTTTTATTTTATTTTTTTACAGCTGCAGTACTGAAGTTCTATTTGTACACAGTGAAAGGAAATCAGCATTTGGCAAAGCATTACATAATTCTCCTCATACTATTTCAACAGATTTTACAAAGTCATAATATTTAGTATAACATGTGTCAAAGCAAGTGCAACAAGCCAAGGTTTGGTGTTTTTTTTTTTGTGTGTATTTTTTATCTGCGTGTGCGTGTGTGCGTGTGTGTGTGTGTGTGTGTGTGTGTGTGTGTGTGTGAGTATTTACATTTGGGAGGGGTAATGCACTGCCCCAACAAATGTGTCTGTTGCTGTTGGATGCAGGATGCTGTATGAATTACTCTTAAGGCCCATATACTACCCATAACGACATGCATACCTATTGAGAAAACATATTTTGAGGTTGAAATTTGAATTTCAAGACTGATGTAATACAATAAAGACTCTGGGGTAATGAGTTTCTGATATTGGATGCTTCTACACTGAATTACTTAGTTTCAGAATCATTCTACTGTAGAATGATCTACAGAGATTTGATTTTTAAAAGGAACCTGTCTCAAAATAAGCCATTTGCAGATTGTAGCTTTTGTGACGTCACAAATGATAGGCCCCGCCCGCCACTGCTGACAGACTCTGCCCAATATAGCATAGACCTTGTCCTGAGCTGTACACAGCCTGCCATGTTTATCTTCTCAGAGCGTTTAACAGCAGTATTTAAGTAAGAAATGTATTATAATTAAAGTTACTAAGTCATTCAATCAAGGGTAGTGAGTGATTTTTTTTGATTCATATTAACAGCAATAGGTACTATATATTGTGCTTCTTTCACTTTAATATACTAATATACACTAATATACACATGTATACTTGCTGTTTACGTTTACAGACATAACCGACTGTGTTTATGTGACTGTCTTTGTGTGTTTTTGACAGTTTAAGCGCATTGACACATGGAAAAGATCTTCGTTTAATAATCAAATTATGACAGGTCCCATTTGGGGTGGTGATGGTGGAGTGGATAAGACACATGCCTTTGGTGTAAGGGACAGGGTTCGAATCCACTGTGAGACACCAATGTGTCCCTGAGCAAGACACTTAACCCCTAGTTGCTCCAGAGGCGTGAGACCTCTGACATATATAGCAATTGTAAGTCACTTTGGATAAAGTCAGCTAAATGAATAAAATGTATATCATGGGACGCACCATTTGACATCAGCTTTCTGTGCACATGCTTTGGATGTGAGCACTCAGAAAACCATAAATCAGAAGTTTAGACTGATATGGCTTTAAAACACATGCAGATAATACACTTTCATGATGATGAAGAACTGCAATATCACGTGAATGTGACCACAATAGAGATGATAATTAAAACCAAACAGATGTTTTGTTAGTTTTGGCAGAGTATCCGAGGCACAAGCCCTCTTCTGGAAGGCCCTCTTATTTGCATTTAAAGATATATGCACAAAACAGCATGTTTTTCATTCCACTCAAAAATGGAAATTCTGGGGACACCTGAGACTTTCATTACATATTACATCTTGTGAAAAATGGCATAATAGGTCCCCTCTAAATAATTTGGTCAAAATATTGACAAATCAAATAAATCCATGTTGACAAATCAAATCTATCATTCATGTTCCAATTCAGAATAATCTATATTTGTATAGTTTTATTTATTTTAATGGCATATCCACACCTTGTGTAATAATCTACTTGTGAAATACCAGTAATATATTTCATTATCCCAATTCAATATCCCAATTCCAGACTAACTGAGCAATATTGTGAACCTCCTCTTTGGGTCCCCTGGTGGGGATTTTGTGAACGAGTGTCATATGTGACTGGGTTGTATTTAATGCAGCGGCCTTGTGGCGGCGGTGGCTAGGCTTTTTTGTTGACTACATACTGTACCACCCATAGAAAAGAGATGGAATCTGGGGGCAGAATGGAGTCCAGAGATATAATACCAGAGTGAACAAGTCAGATATAGGGGAGAAGCAATTCACTAAGATAGCGAGGTACTAATTCAACTAATAATTTACATGTGTTGTAGCCCTGACAGAGAGAACCCTGGGGAACCTGCTAAGGGATTTCACCAGAACAGTGGAAAAAAAACTATATAAATGAGGAATTTATCAACTGGCCAATAAAAATATTTTTTGAGTGATCGGATAACTTGTAGAACATCTCACTGCTCTTAACCTCTCTGACCTCATAGACTTGAGAATCAGAACATGGGATTTTGTTTCTGTCTCTTCCAAAAGTCTTCATTCGATGTTAAAGTAACCTAAATTTTGTCGAAGAGAAACATTTCAGATGTTAAAGACATGTTGAGAGATGTTAAGATGTTCTTTCCTATGGGTATAACCTCTATCCCTCACAGCCTTGTTCCATATCTCTTACCGGTACATGTCCTCATCCCATTTATGCAAGTACCTGTCAATGTACTCACATTCGCAAAAAGTATAACATTTTTGAGTTTGAGTGAGCAAGGGCAAAATGTACAAGATACTGTATTGCTGCAGGAAATGTTAGGTGCCATGCAAAATGTAATTGCTCATTACAAATGTATTGAAGTAAAGACTGCATATACTTCATCAAAACTGTAGTCAAGTAGAGAATAAAAGTAGAAAATAAAAGTTAAATTAAACAACTGAGATCACCATCTTTTTTATTAGCTTTGAGCAATAAAAATTTCCGGTGAGTTACTGCTATCTTGATAATCACCTTTCTGTTCAACCTCTTAAGTGGAAAATGAGCTGTATTCTGGTTTTACATTGGTCTGAGATAACACGAATCATCTTTAAATAGTTCCATGAACTTCGGTGAATTTTTAGGGTCAAATAACCACTGTTACATAGTTTAGATCTCTAAGGAATGTGACCAGTTTATAAATCTGGGATTTCATTGAAGGACATTAATTTTCCTTCACTTAAGAGTCACAGCGGCTGGTATTTGTTACAGAGGAACCCTGTTTTATCTCCAGCTATCTAAATCATTAGGGTGGTGTCAAAGGTGAGGCAGTACCATAGAGTTATATGACAGTTCTGTGCAACGTGATCTCATGAGAATACGTATGTAATTGTACGTAAAGTGTCGTTCTATTATACGTATATATACGTATATATTAAATATATTTTGGAAAACTGCAGGAACGAATGAAACAATGACCTGTTTCTTTTATGTGAAATATTATAAATATTGTGGATCAAATTTGAGTACCAAATTGTCGAACATTGACAATGCATTTATAATTTTATTTTCAGGTTGTCTGGCTTCATGTTGCCATCACCCATTGTGAGTTCAGGGTCGATTTTGGCACTGTGGTTTACTACGGATTTCGCAGTGAGTGCCCAAGGATTTAAAGCAATCTATGAAGGTAGGAAACTGTTTTTTACCTTACAATCCTATCTTGCGCTTTAAAAATGTCTTTTTTTTTTGCCCCAGGTGCATTTGCTTATTTCTGGTTTAGCCATTTGCATTTGTGTTAACAGGATGGCAAACAGACGTGCTTAACCAGACTTTTGACTATCGGCATAACAATCTGGTCCTTGTAAGCATATTCTGTACAAGAACCGCCCCATTAGATAAGAATAGACATTTTGACCATTATGTAAAGCAACCAGCCACATTTTGTTTTGTCTTTATGGGCCAGTTAGGGGAGGGAATTATTCTGATATATGACTAGCTGTACATAAAACAGAAATATGTGTAGACCATAGAATTTCATAAAATGCTGTTCATAACTCAGAAAAAGAAAAAAAAGAAAAAGAAAAAAAGCAGAATGTGCATTCCGCTAATCGATATCTAGTTTATATAAAAAAAAAAATAAAAAAATAAGATGTGGTGCCACTAACCTAGCGAAGTTATAGGCATCCAGAAACCAAAGAATCACTCAATGTATTAGCACAATTTCAATTTAGTTTCCAGTCAGTGTGCATTCCAGAGTGATGCGCAAACCCAACCACTCCTGAAACAGAGCTATTTTCTGCTAGCTCTGTCTAGTTTTGTGTGTGATATGCATGAGGCGGTCATTGAACAGCCTGGTCTGTGAGTGTACCATCTGGGGCTGAGAATAAATAGCATGAATGTTTTTGTTTTGTTTTTTTTTTTTAAGATTAGGTTGGATTAGTGCATTTAAACACTCTAAGGAGCTGCTCTCTCTGGTTTATTAAAATACTGTCTTTGTCCTGCAGTGTTTCATTTTGTTTTCTAGTCCTCTCTAGATTGATTGTAGAGCTCAGGGAAACTAGATTTACACACCCTGCAAACTCATCAATAAGTGTTTGAGATTAGTTTAGGGATTAAAAGAGGCACCCCAGACTCAAGTTGATGTAATTTCATTTGTCTTTGAAACCTATAGGGCCATTCGTTTAACTCTAACAGGGAATGGTAGTAAATACTATATTCTGATCCGCAACTTTCAACTCAACTTTGCATGTTGGTGTTGCACTGCATGTACAGCTGCAAAATGACTGCAGAAATACAGTTTTATCAAAAAAAGAAAAAAAAAAGAAAAGAAAAAAAGGGGGGGGGGGGTATAAAATAAATGTTGACAGTTTAATACAAAGTTGGGGCTTGGTGATCTGTTGGTCGGGGATGCAAAACAAGTTCCTTAGCTTTACTTCAAAAGCAAGGCAAATATACCTTTTTTCATTTGTATGAGCTATATCATTGCCAGGATCACACTAGCTTCAGAGATTAATATTGTGTGAGCCGTTCGAAGGGCACAAGTCATAAACCTGCGACTTGTGAGACCCTATGGTTATGAATGATGCACAGTTAAGTCACTTTTCTGATTGACCTATCTATGAGGAGATCTATTTTTATGCTTTATTTTTCTTTTAACCTCGTCTTAAGCATGAACTATGGCAGTCATCATTTACATCGTAATTGCCTGAGGTCTTTTTAGGTGATAACTACGAGCAGCTATGATAGGCTGCACTGGCAACGTCTCAAGCATTTACTTTCATCTATTTTTCGGTGTCAGTTCTATGCCTGAAACACATCTATTTTTTGACCATATGGTCGTCACTGAGATGATGCTGTGGGATGCTGATGCGTTGACAATGTGTGCTTTGTACGTGCTGTGTGACAGAGATGTTTCTTCCCGTGCAAAGTATTTTTATCTGCTCTTATGTCCACAATTAAAGGGATAGTTCACTTTGAAATTAATTTTCGATATGTTTTAGCTTACCTCCAGGGCGTCCAAGATGTAGGTGTCTTTGTTTCCACAGTACTTTCAATTTTGATATTTTTTTTGGTAAAACCGTTGTTGTTTGTTGAGGGGGGTCCACCTCAAAAGAGCAGTCAAAATGAAACATTATTTAATGACTCGTAAATGTAAGTACACATTGATGCCCTAAGACACGAAACGAGTGGTTTTTGTGAGAAAACGAATCAGCAGCTCTTCCATCTCAAACACGTATGCTGCCACGGCCCGATATGCTGTTCAGAAATATATTAGCCCCTATTTTAATCATACTATTTCTCAACCGTCTCAATATCGACATGCCCCGGTTTGGTCCAGTGATTTTCTTTCTCTAATACACATTAGTCCTGTCTCATAGCAGACTGGCTCCCTCGGCGACACTATATCCATTACAGTTGCACTCAGGAATTAGGCCATATACATATATATTTGAGAGAATTGTGGCCACGGTGCTTTAGCATTTTTAGTTTATGTTTAAGCAATCCCACAAAACTATTTCTATGCTCCTCTGTTCTCTCTTCCAATTGTAATGCATAACATTCACACACACCAACAGTTCAATATTATTTATTTCCTATGGCATAAATTTGCTTGGATTCATGGCATTTTCTCTAAAGAAAATGCAAAGATTTTTTGCAGTAATATCTTCGCAACCGCCCAAGTGGTCAAAGACCCCAAGGTATGGCCCGGATTGTCTAAGCTTGTTTATTGTAAAGCATGCAGATGATTTACTGCTCCCTGGTCAAAACACGCTAAGTAATGAAAGGTCTGTTAAATTTCCACCCGCTTATAATATTTCATATAAGCCTTTGCTTATTAAAAAGACAAAGGGGAGGTGGGCTTTATTTTTCATAATCAGGCTGAACCCAAACCTGCAGGAATGTGATTAAATTTGTTTTCTGCATACTGTTCAAGGATTCCCTCAGCATTCCCACAGACATAACACACACACACAGACAACACTCAGAAAAACAGCAAAACAGGGATGTATTACCGAGGTTAGACTGTGTCACATCTGTCGGCAAGGCATCATGTGTTAAAAGCAACGTCCCCAAAGTATCAGTGTCCCAATAAAACAGCCCAGTGGTAAGTGATGCCGTAGGACTTATGACCTTGACCAGATGGTAAGATTGCTCAAGGATCCTGCGTAGACTAAATAACATATTCTGAAACGGACGAAATGCACTTCATCATTCAGTAATGCGAGCGCTTCGCAGAAATAGGCCTGCAATCAAAGTGTTTAGAGTTGCAATAGATCAAAGCTTTCTTTTTTTGGATTGAACATTCAATGTTTGGGGTGCAGGAACAGCACAATGAAAAAAAAAACCTCGCCTCAAGAAGCTTTGTCAAATCACTCTTGGTAAATCTTAGAAATAAACAACCTAAAGGTTATAGAAAAGGGGGGACGTGGAACGAGGATCTTTCCTAATGTATTCCCAGGGTGACGTGGTGAAATGACCCAAGCGCTGTACTTCACGTGGTTCAGCACTCTTATGTGCCAGATGGCTGTGGAAATAATGCTTCTGTACACCTGCTATTAAAAGAGTGCATCCTGGCGTACAACTACAAGAAAGATTGGGGTTTTTATTTCACAAGAAAACTTTGGTATTGGTTTACAAGGTTGCATGGTACGAAAAAAAAATAGGAATATAACGTTACGGTAAGTTGGTTAGCGTAGGTTTAATAGTGGTGTGGGTGTGTGTGTGTATTATCAACCCAATCTCACGACCAAGTCGTACGAATTAGACGAATGATTAAAAAGTGGCTAATTCGTAACAATTCATACGACCTCACTCGTACGAATTAGTACGATTTTGCTAAA
>JAOTRC010000011.1:6023036-6039223 GCA_027497675.1 Cyprinella lutrensis | reverse complement strand
CCAACCTCAGATGCGTCATTCTTCAAAACTAATGGAAAAATAAAATTGAAATAAACGTTGTTTCAACGTTAGGAAAGCAAACCAATTTTCGATTTTCATTTAGCTTTGAAGAATGCAAAGTCTGATGTTGAATCAACGTTAATTCGATGAGCAAAACAATGCCAGATCAACATTGTTTTGATGTCATGAAAGACGTCATTTCCACGTTGATTCGCTTTACATAAGGGTCACAGACCATTGGTAGTTCGAAGGCGTTTACCAGTCTGAGCAAATTTTCCGAAATGTTCGCTTTGGCAAGCTGTTTCAACTCCCAAAAACTCCACACGAACTTCGTTTTGGTCTTATTATGTTCTTAATGACTACGCAACAGTTCATTCTTCAAATTTTTGTGATTGTGTAATATGACACCAAATGTAAAAAAAGAAATGTTCAA
Organism: Cyprinella lutrensis; assembly: GCA_027497675.1. Taxonomy (NCBI): domain Eukaryota; kingdom Metazoa; phylum Chordata; class Actinopteri; order Cypriniformes; family Leuciscidae; genus Cyprinella; species Cyprinella lutrensis. Next base: position 6,038,790 of record JAOTRC010000011.1, on the reverse strand, counting down.
GAGGGTTAACCTCATCTTGAACTGCAGGATTAAGTCTTAGAATCTTGATGCCAAACTGGATATTGTATTAACCTGAACCTTTGTCGCAGGCTGTGGTGACTGTCGGTCTGCAGTACCTCACTACTTCACTGGAAACCCTGGCAGACCCAGAGAATCCTGAGAGCGAAAGCGAGGGGTGGCTGCTGGAAAAGAGTGTAAAGGAGACACTTTCTAGCATCATGACGAAGGTCAAATCCCTGTGTAAAGGCAACCAGGTACAGGAGGAAGATGCAGAAGCAGCTCCCACATAAAACTGAGAGCTACGGCCACTCCTGCCCCATCATGTCCGTAGCCACTCCCACTTTTGGGAGAAGGAACGCATGAATTGTTGATTAAAATGTTCTCTCTTAAAAATATAGGTGTATACGCATACAAATATGACCAATACACCTACAATTTAACGAGATTCCAACTAAATGTGAATGTACACACTACAATGTAAATACAAATGAACAAGTTTATTTTCTAATATTTTTAAACTTAAATATATCTGTACATGTCCTGATATTACCATCTACCCTTTCTGATATTCCAACCAAAAAAGCCTCACTCACTCTCCACGTTCATTTGTAGTAGCATCAAGTTTGACCCTTATATTTCCAGTTTATTTATTGGTTGAGCGGATGTTTAACCCAACAGCCTCACACATGCAATAGCATATATTTCCCTATAATATATTTTTGATCCTAAAGCCATTGTGTGCAATGAAATCAGAAATGACCTGTCTTGAAGGGGGGGTCACATGGCAGCTTTTATCCGGCAGCTGAGGAAAAAGCATTCCGTCACCTCCCAAAACTTAAAGGGATGGAAACAGTGGCACATCTTGCTTTCTACACAACGCTGCCTTTAACAGGCCTTAGGTTGTCTGACGATCTTCAAAAGCATGTTGATGGTGATCTACTGGAGAGAACTCTGTATCAATGGGGAAACTCACGTTCGCCATTAATGTGTGTAGTTCTCGGGTTAAATATCTGTCTCACTAGTTGAAGAGATGTGAAAACAGGCTTTCTGCCTCAACTTGCACCATTTCTGTTGGGCGCACAGCTATGGGACAGTTACAGAAGTTGTCAAGAGAACCAAATGTAAAATAGTCTAGTTGATTGTGTGTGATTTGTTAAGTCAGACAACCCAACCAGTTGTATTTTTATTCCTATAATTTCTGTGAATTTTTAACTTTCACATATACCTTTCTGTACATTTGATCTTGACTTTGCAGTAATGCCAGTTTTTGTGGATGATGTAGCTAACTCCATTTGTGAGATAAAGATATTCATTGAGACTCAGCATTATTCTGTGGTATTTTTCTTTTGCAAAATGCAGTATACACTCACCTTATGGATTATTAGGAACACCAAACTAATCCTGTGTTTGACCCCCTTCCGCTTTCAGAACTGCCTTAATTCTACTTGGAATTGATTCAACAAGGTGCTGAAAGCATTCTTTAGAAATGTTGGCCCATATTGATAGGATAGCATCTTGCAGTTGATGGAGATTTGTGGGATGCACATCCAGGACACAAATCTCCCATTCCACCACATCCCAAATATGCTCTGTTGTGTTGAGATCTGGTTACTGTGGGGGCCATTTGAGTATAGTGCACTCATTGTCATGTTCAAGAAACCAGTTTGAAATGATTCAAGCTTTGTGACGTGGTGCATTATCCTGCTGGAAGTAGCTATCAGAGGATGGGTACATGGTGGCCATAAAGGGATGGACATATTCAGAAACAATGCTCAGGTAGGCCGTGGCATTTAAACAATACCCAATTGGCACCAAGGGGGCTAAAATATGCCAAAAAAAAAATAACCCCCACACCATAAGACCACCACCACCAGCCTGCACAGTGGTAACAAGGCATGATGGATCCATGTTCTCATTCTGTTTACGGCAAATTTAGACTCTACTATCTGAATGTCTCAACAGAAATTGAGACTCATCAGACCATGTCACATTTTTCCAGTCTTCAACTGTCCGATTTTGTTGAGCTGTTGCAAATTGTCGCCTCTTTTCCTATTTGTAGTGGAGATGAGTAGTAGTGGGGTCTAACGTTATTTCGTTCAAAGTTGCTCTTTTGTCAGCTTGAATCAGTCGGCCCATTCTCCTCTGACCTCTAGTATCAACAAGGCATTTTTGCCCACAGGACTGCTGCATATTGGATGTTTTTTCCCTTTTCACACCATTCTTTGTAATCCCTAGAAATGGTTGTGCGTGAAAATCCCAATAACTGAGCAGATTGTGAAATACTCAGACCCGCCCGTCTGGCACCAACAACCATGGCATTTGGTATGGTAATGTTTGGTATGTTAATCCTTAATATTTTATTTGAAAAGATGCAATAGGATGTAATTTATGGATGTTACTTCAAGGAAATATATTTATTTAGAACACTCTATATTACTGACCACATTTAGCTTTGGCTAGGATGTCATGCAGCTGTGTTACACGACTTGCCATAATGATAAAAAGACAAAAAAAGTCAAAAATAGGGACCATAAATTTGGCCAATGCTACACCTGAAGTGAGGTCATCCATGAACTCACCTAATGTGATTTTGGCCAGTAATTGAACTCGGAGGGATGTCAGAAAGTGAGGCTGTGTGAACACAAACTCACTGTGGCTTAAGAAGAACAAGAGAGCGGGGAAAGAGGAAACCTGGGACATGCTTTGACCTTTCTTTGCTTTTTATGGGAAATAGCCTTGAGCTTAACTAAATCCCCTGTCAGCTCTACAGGAATTCCACCTGTAAATGCAATCTTTGCTGGCATTCTGATGAGCATTGTACGTGTGTTTAATTTCATAGGAATGTGTTAGGGATGTCAAAATTACTGCCTTTCGACCGCCTTTCGAACGGTCACTTCGTATTACTTATCTATACGCAGTACGGAAACTCCTTTTCCTCGATTTACTGAAGCCTACATGTAAAACGCATTTGCAGATGCACAGCTAGCACACTGAGCATCTGGCACACTCATAGGCTGTGCTGTAGCAACTGCACATCAATGGTGCAGGCGACTCTAACGTGCGACCAATGAGCTAGCCCAACATCAGAGCCTACCGAGGGGGCATGGCCTAGCCTATATAGACCCCCAAATTCGCCATTTTAGCATTTTACTCCTTCAGCGACAGTACACATGTCCCTGAGCTTTCTACTGTTTATTCGCCGTCAAACAAGCCTTTCAGCCTGAGCGAACTTCTCTTCAGCAGACTTCACCTGCACACTGCTGTCTCCTGACACTGTCTCAACAGTGGCTATCCTGCAACAGCCTATATCCTTTGTTCGAAAGCATTGTATTTTATTTCAGATACCTCGTTCATCCTGCGCCACGTGCGGAGGCTGTCTGCACGAGGCAGACCAACACTCGAGCTACATTTCATGCCTGGCGATCAACCACACGGAGAATGCACTCCCTGCCGGCAGATGTGTCAGTCAAGACCCACGAAGCGCTACCCGCTCCCCTGGGGTAAGGTCCGCGAGCCAGCGTCGTGATCGACCAGGTACCTCTGAAGTCGTCCTGGCATGAAGTGGAAAGAGAGAGGGCTCGTGTCTCACACTAGCTGGACCACCCTCGAAAAAAAAAAAGACAGCAAAACTTCCCACAGCTCCCTGTTCAGATCAGGCGACTGGGGATTTAATTATTGTAAACAGGCCCGCAGCACTAAGCGCGTCTTTGCAAACAAATGCCGTTTTCACCGTGAGAAAAGAGCGTGTTTCACAATCACAATACACAGGTTCACGACCCCCTCTAGGTGGCCCCTCCCTGTTGTAACACTGACTGCCCCCCGGGCAAAAGCCTGTAGTCAGTCAAACACTCAGTATGTGCACAAATCACATTATAAGGGTATCAGATCCCCCTATGTTTGGCAGCCTGTCCCATTCAGTTTGTCGAGCCCTAGCCACATGGGACACGGCCTGGCAAGTGATCTCCGGTGTGTTGAGTTGGGTCATAAACACTATTAAGCAAGGCTACTCGCTTCAATTCACTCGCAGACCCCCAAAATTCCAGGGGGTTATCAAGACATCGATGAGAAGCAGCGTGGGCCACGTGCTTTGCACCGAAGTTTAGAATTAATTTGCAAAAGGAGCGATAGAATCAGTCCCATGTATTCAGGGTATTACAGACGCTATTTTCTAATCCCAAAGAAAGACGGCAGTCTTTACAGAAAAAAAGGTGGTTTTTACTGATGTGTCCAACCTGGGTTGGGGAGCACTGCACGAGGGCAAGCCTGCCTCCGGCCTCTGGTCGAGCACGAAGCAGTGCTTGCAAATCAACTGTCTGGAAATGAAAGTAGTTGATTTGACCCTGAAAGCTTTTGTGTCAAACCTCAGGGGTCACCATGTCCTAGTCCGTATGGACAACATCTCAGTGGTGCCCTACATAAATCGCCAGGTTAGCCTCAGGTCAGACAACCTGCATGCTGTGGCGAGGGATGACCTCCTGTGGGCACAGGCCAGTCTGAGCTCTCTGAGAGGAGCACACATCCTGGGCGTCTAAAATCTAGGCACGATATGCTCTCACAGGGCAACACTCCCCTAAGAGAGTGGTCCCTGAACCCTCAGACGGTCAGTCTAATATGGGAGATGTTCGGCAAGGCCGATGTCAACCTTTTTGTCTCGAGAGCCAACACCCACTGCAGGGTGTTCTTCTCGAAGAACAGGGACGTGCTGGCTCATCCCTGGCCCAGCCACCTCCTTTATGCTTTCTCCCCCATCTCGATGATCCCACGGGTCAGGGAGAATGGATGCCCAGTCCTTCTGGTGACTCCTCTCGGGAAATCCAGACCATGGTTTCCGGAACTGGTTCAGTTGACATCCCCTGGCTTGTTCCAATATGGAAGGATCTCCTCACACAGGCCAACGGAACGGTATGGCATCCCCATCCGATTTATGGGCCCTCCATGTGTGGCTCCTAAACTGGTACCCGGGGACCTTCCTGACAGGGTCTTAGGCTGAATCCCAATTCTCTGTCTTACCCCTTCCCCTTAGTTTTGCACGTTCATGTGAGAGGAAGGACTATCCCAATTCTCATTTTGATCTAGGGGTAGGGGTAAGTTGAAGGGGTATATACCCCTTAAAACCAAGAATTTTCGCGAGCTTACTTGAAACCAAGGGGTAAGAAATGCACAAGTTTTTCGCTTAAATGATTGATAAAAAATATGACCGTCTTGTTTTGTGCTCTACACAGTTATGTACATATATATTTGCAACTATGTTGTTTATTGAAATGTTTTTAAAGTTTTTAAAAATCGCTACTTTGCTACACTAGGCTATGCTAACATAGGTTACATTGCTGATTTGCACAATCAGTCCCACATTTCAAGATCACCCAAAATGCAAAGACTGTAGCTGTGTAGATGGATAGTGGATGCCATTTCTATGGCCTACACCTCAGTGGGTCATGTATATTCTGTTATTTGTTACTGACTCTTATATAATAAGAGACAGACGGTCTCTGGTCTTTTTTTTATATATATATAATTATATATATTGGGTTCTGGCTTGTTCTGTTAGCTCAGGGGTCCTGAGTTGCAGTGCAACCAGTTACTTAGGGTGCAGCGTTTTGCACGGCGTTCACAATGTGTATAGCTATGCAATGCGAAGTGACTGTTCGAAAGGGAACTACTCAGTTACTATAGGAACCTCAGTTCCCTGAGAGAGGGAACGAGTATCGCGTAGCCGGCCGCACTATTGTAACTGGTGAAGTTGTCGCTTCAGTTGCGTAAACCTGATATAATGGCGATTTCTGGGGTCTATATAGGCTAGGCCACACCCCCTCAGTGAGCTCTGACGTTAGGCTAGCTCATTGGTCGCACGTCAGAGTCGCCCGCACCATTGGATGTGCAGTTGCTGCAGCACAGTCTATGAGTGTGGCAGATGCTCAGTGTGCTAGCTGTGCATCTACAAATGAGTTTTACATATAGGGTTCAGTAATATAGGGTTCAGTAAGTATAGGGTTCTGAGGTTAACGCATGCTGCATGTTAGACAACACTTCTTCAACAATTCTGATTGTTCCCACCTCCTACTCGTAAATAACTGGAATAATCTGGAACTTCACTTGAAATCAGACACCTGACTTGTGAAATTAGGGCAGATCGATCAACCCAACCTCAGCACTTCCAAGATGGCAGTAAGACCTGCTTCCAACGAGCCTATAGCATTGATTTTTCAAAGTGAACACCAGCATTGTATGCTATTTGAACATTGTAGTTATGTATTTATTTGCCAAATATTTGACACAAAATGCACTCGTTGAGTCATGGCGATATCCACATGTGATCCACCTGTGAAGGAGACATGTGATTGATTTTGAACACTGAGGTCAGAAGTTGGAGTCCAACTGTTGGACATTTCATCTATTCCGACATGGGTCTATGTAAAATAGGACTAATGCAGGAAACTATTGCAACAACAAAATAGTAAAAGATACAGCGTTTTGAGCCTAAAATTTGTCCCTATTTTTCACTAATAAAGAGTAAGTATACCATGTCAATGACCTTACCATTTGATTGTTGGTGTTAGAATTATCAAAAAGTGGGTTAGTTTGTATTTGTTTGTTGTGTGGTTCAGAAGATATAAATTTTTTTCCTAACGATGACATCACTTCAAGATGGCCACCAAACGAACCCCATGGGACATTAGTTGACCTCAGACACACACACAAAAAAAAATCTTAACTAGACACCATTAGGGTCCCAAAAAAAAAACGGGTACATGGGAACCTATTTCTCCTGCTAGATTACATAGTTATATTGGCTTTTTTTTTATTAATTTGGGGATTAAATTATCATAATGTAAAATATGTTAAATGTTTTAATTTTAGGTGTGATTAATTGTGATTAATTACAGAAAAAAATGAGTGAATTAGTTATTCTATTTTTTTTTAATTGATTAACAGCACTAGAACATATAATTATTTTTGTTCCTAATTGGTTCTTTGGGGGTTGTTCTTAGTATGTAATATTTAATGGGTTCACTTTGACACTTTTTTATCATGCGGTGTGTTTTTGTCAAGTAAAGTTCCCCCCCAAAAACGTATTTGGACACTTAAGCCACAATTAAAAAATGGATTAGATAACACAAAATCAAAGCAAGTGTCATTGATTTTTCTTTTATAAATAGGTACAGTAAGTCCAATATCTGCATAATTTCATGGTGAATACGCTTATTGCATCCAGATGTGTAATTGTCTTTATTTTCATACAATGTTATACAATATTTTTACTTTTTTTCAGCTTAAATGAAATGTAATTAGAATGATGTATAGGTGCTAATATGTTTGTCACAAATATCATAATGGGACTAAAATAGATTTTATTTGCTTTAAACAATATTATTCCAATTTGTTTCTTTAGATTTTTGGGTGAAATTTAACCAGAATAACTTACATGTTATTGTTGAAATTTTATAAACGTTCAAATCTGGTGAGATCCTTCTGATACACTGTCTTGGATTTGAATACCACACACACACACACACACACACACACACACACACACCAGTTGACTATCACATGTACTGTCTTATTTATTTGTTTTTGTATTCTTTTTTTTCTCTTTCACGCTCTTGCTCTCATGTAGTAAGCCAAGGGGGGATGGCTGCAGACATTTGTCCAGATCCGGGGATTCCTGAGAATGGGAAAAGAATTGGCTCCAGCTTCCAGTAGGTCCTCTTTTTTGTTCTCTTATCTGCTGCATTTATCCTTTTAACTGCATGACACGGCTTTAATCAGGACTGGGCCTGCTGTTTGACACGACTGTCTGAACTCCTATACCGATAGGCCATTACCACCAAGACCTTTGGTCACTGCTACTAAGTGAGTTTCTAATGCCCTTAACGGAAAAACCAAGGCCTGTTACATGTTCTGCATTTAATGTGAGTGATTCTGAAAATAGAAGAGACAAGCGGTTTATAGCTGTTTGACAGAAACCGTTTCATCTAACAAAAGAAGGAATGGGTCAGGAACATGGAGGGTGTGGGGCTGATGTGACTCATATAGCTGATCGTTCGCTGACGGTCATTTCAACTTCTGCAGGATCGGCGCCAGCATCCAGTTTTCCTGTGACGACAGCTACGTACTGCAGGGATCAAAGAGCATCACTTGCCAGAGAGTGACTGAAACCCTGGCGGCCTGGAGTGACCACAGGCCTATCTGTCGGAGTAAGTGCAAATATGGGTCTCCTTTCCCCTGCTCAGACACTTTCTGTTGGGATGTTGTCAGATCATGTTAAGTGAGATGTGTAGCGCATGGCAGCGGGGAGTAAGACCACAAAACTCGTAGGAACGTTTGTGCCACACAGATTTAACAAAGACCTCACTAGCACATGTAAATATGTCAAAGAACATGTCTGCTTTTAAATTATGCATTTAAGATATTTTATTGATGACTATAGCACTGTTCCAAAACCTTGGGAACTCCCTACTCCCTACACGACAGTATTTAAGACCTCAGAGGAATGCTTCCAACACAAAAGCGGTTCCAAAATGTAGTTAGCATTATAGAAATGTGCAGAATTATTATATTCTTATGTTACAGAGAAGTTAATTCCACAATGAATTGTGATAATTTTAAGTTGAATGGGGGAGGGGCATAGGTTTAGTGTAGTCATAGTGTTTTATTTATAATTAAAAGTATTCATAATTCATTAAAAGTCAATAGTTTAAATGTATTATACGGTATTGCCATTGCATACACTCTGTTGAAATCGATTGAGTCGAATCCCACAAATTGCAAAACATTCACTTATGAGATTCTATTTCAGGATGCATCAATTAGAAGGCAATAAAGAGCAGAGAAGCTTATTAGGTTTTGGAACAGAGCTATTGTGGATAAATCACTGCAGCGCAAGTTAGCACCCAGAAGCAGCTTTTAAATTAAAGTTTTTTTTTTTATCTTCTATTTTTCTTTGTCTCTTTAAATTTCATCAGGAAGAATGAGGAGTGATGTTTGCTTTTACTAGGCACTGTCATTCACTATATTCCTATATCAACAATAAATAAATAAATAAATAAATAAAATAGAAAGGATCTCCAAGTAGAGTGGGCTCGGACTGATATAGAAGAAGGTTGTCTGGCCGACTCATATGCACAAGAGATGGCCTCAACGATCCACTTTCTCATTCTCTGCTTTGATGCCGGGGAGCCCTTGCTGGTTGATGAAAAGATGAACAGCTAATTCGATTTATGCCACAGGGCAGCTCTGCGGACATAAGAATCTAATGCCTGAACTGAACATGGCAGATTGTATCTTTCCTGGTCTGGATCTCGGAATGGAGGAGAACAGAAGGCCTGTGGCACAATAGATGAAGAATGGGATCAACAACCTAAGTTGAGAAACTGGAGACTCTATGAGGTGGGCCCCCTTAGAGGCGAGGCCCTCAGCTTCCACAGTTCTGGGTAGGGGTGAAGAATTGACCCCCTTGAGTTGGACAGAAGGTCCCTCCTGACTGGAATCTCCCAAGGAGAGCCGTCGAGGAGAGACACAAGATCCGAGAACCACAATCTGGCCGGCCAACATGGGACAATTAAGGTGAGATGAACCTTTTCATAGCGAACTCTCTCCAAAACTCCTGGGAGCAGAGCGATCGAGGGAAAAGCGTACAGATCTATCCATGGCCATGTCTGAACCATAGCATCGAGTCCCAGAGGAGCAAGAAGTGTGACAGAGTACCAGAGTGGACAGTGAGACATCTGTGCCTGGCTGAACACCCTCCTGCTCCTGCCTACTTGGTTTTGGCACCATGGGATGTATGCTGCCCTGAGTGAAAGCAGTTTTCCCTGGGACCACAGGAAGATTTGGTGTGGCAGTTTAATCTCACAGTGAGTGAGTGAGTGACCTATATGTATTCAGTTTACGGCTGATATGATTAATTCAATGTGTGCAGGAGAAAGATGTGTCAAACATTACACTTTGCCCCTGAAAGCGAACCTGTGAACAAAAGTGTTGTGGAAGGATGGATACATGGAAGTATGCGTCCTTGAGATATATCACCACAAAACCCTTCCTCAGATCTAATCTGTGGCAGAATCTGTGTCAAGGTTAACATTTTGAACTTGAGCTGCATGGCTGACTGGTTCAGATGATGCAGATCCAAAATGCGACGCAACCCTTCATCTTTCTTTGTCCCCCATTCCCAGCAAACAAATTAAGGTTCTGGGAACGTTAGTTTTTTGGTTCCCAGAACGTTCCTAGAACTTTCCCTTAATGTTAAGGGAACGTTCCCGGAACATTCTCCTTACATTATAAAAATGGAACCTAAAAATAACCTACATGGAACGTTCCTATAACGTTCTTGTTTGATTCCCAAAAAATAACCTCATGGGATCATTCGGGAATGTTAGGGGAACGTTCAGTGTTTGCTGGGTATGCTTTGCCTACCAATTCTTAAGTTGTTCTGACAGGCTTGGGGGGCTATGTCGGGGCCTTTAGGGATGATGCAGCCTGAGGGGAGAGATAGCTGGCTAGAATCTCTTCCACTTTAGGCATCGCTCCATAACTGTGCTCTTTATAGCTAACTATCAAAGAATAGTGTGATGTTTGTGCATTATACACAAAGACTCACGTCCTGCTCCTCAGCTGGCCAGTTGATGTTTAATCTGGCACCAGCACGGAGAGTGTAGGAGAGTGAGGTGGCAAGTCCTCAACATCTCCTGACTCAATGATTGCAATATCTAACTCCTCAGGGGAGTCAACGCCTTAATAACGCCTTACATTGGGTGGAAGAAACCCCAGCCTGTGATTCCGAACCCTGAGAGAAAGCACTGAATCTAGCAGGTGATGGCAGAGTTAAGGCCAGGCCTTTTCTAACCCTTCTATTAGATCCAATTGTGATCTTCATAAATTACTGATTGCTCGCCATAATGATATACACTCACATAAAGGATTATTAGAAACACCATACTAATACTGTGTTTGACCCTCTTTCACCTTCAGAACTGCCTTAATTCTATGTGGCATTGATTCAAGAAGGTGCTGAAAGCATTCTTTTGAAATGTTACCCCATTTTGATAGGATAACATCTTGCTGGAGATTTGTGGGTTGCACATCCAGGACACAAAGCTCCCGTTCCAACACTTTCCAAAGATGCTCTAATGGGTTAAGATTTGGTGACTGTGGGGGCCATTATTACAGTGACCTCATTGTCATGTTCAAGAAACCAATTTGAAATGATTCAAGATTTGTGACATGGTGCATTATCCAGCTGGAAGTAGCCATCAGAGGATGGGTACATGGTAGGGCTGGGTGATATGGCCTAAAAAAAATCCCTGATTTTTTTCTGTCCCTACTTAAAATCAATCTGCTGATGACAATGAAATTGTTCAAAACAAGTTGTAACTTTATTTAGTTTATTGATTCATATTGATTCATTTAGTTTATTTAGTATTGATTCAATATCAGTTCTTTTGGATAAATATCAGGTACAGTAGATACGCTAATGTGTTGTGTTAATTGCTCTCCAAAAATAAATTACCTAATGCTGTACATACAGAGAGCCGTCTGCTGGTATTATTAAAGGTTAAAACTAACTCAAATGAAACATAATGGCCCTCATTTATCAAAAGTGCGTACACCAAATTTCCAGCGTACACCTTGCGTACACACCTTGCGTGAGAGAGTGTAAAAAGTGACAATTGCGTCTCTCACGGTGAATTTGTGAGAGTTGGCGGCCCTGCAGTTTCAGCTTGTAAATGTTTTCGGCGGGTGTGCTTCTGCTGCCACGGTCTTGTTCATTTGCCATGTTGTTAGCAGCATAGGTTGTTAGTGAATCTCTATCATAGCAAGCGCTGAGCGCGGTCGGAACTACGGGAGCCCAGATGGCCGCGTCGGCAGTTGTTAAAGAAAACTGATTTTCATTCAAGAAAATCGCCGCAAATCGCCGCAAACTACAAATTCGAGTTAATCGATAAAAACGATTTATCTCCCAGGCCTAGTACATGGTGGCCATAAAGGGATGGACATGGTCAGAAACATGGCTCAGGTTGGCCGTAGCATATAAAAGATGCCCAATTGGCACTAAGGGGCCTAAAGTGTGCAAATGAAACATCTCCCACACCATTACACCACCAGCAGCAGCCTGGACAGTGGTAACAAGGCATGGATTCATGTTCTCATTCTTTTTATGCCAAATTTTGACTTTACCATCTGAATGTCTTAACAGAAATCGAGACTCATCAGACCAGGCAACATTTTTCCAGTCTTCAACTGTCCAATTTTGGAGACTTCTTGCAAATTGTAGCCTCTTTTGTAGCCTCAAATTGTAGATGATTGGCACACGGTGGGGTCTTTTGCTGTTGTAGCCCATCAGCCTCAAGGTTGTGCGTGTTGTGGCTTCACAAATGTTTTTGCTTCATACCTCGGTTGTAACGAGTGGTTATTTCAATCAAAGTTGCTCTTCTACCAGCTTGAATCAGTCGGCCCACTGTCCTCTGACCTCTAGCATCAACAAAGCATTTTCGCCCACACTGACAGACAACACCAAATAGGATGATAAGACAAAATCACATAGTGCTTACTGAAGACAGAAGCTAGCATTGTACTGTTTGAGCATGCTTTATTCAGTAGTTTCCTGGTTTGTGACATCACCCCCTCTGATGTCCTTCAAAACCATTGGACTGATTTCAAATGCACTGCACAACGCAATCACACAGAGTTTTCCCACAGCGTCAATCGAAGCAGTGCAAGTTACTTTGAAAGGGAATGATACATATGTAATCATCACCAATGTATCCTTGTTTTGTTTGGGATGTTTCCACATTATATTCATTATCATGCAAAGTCACTGTTCACTGCAGGCACTGGTAATTCTGGCAGAGGGTGATGCATTCACATGGAGCCTGCTCTCATTTGCCAAAGAGTGCCAAACCCTTAATAAACAATTATCCAATTATCCAACAATTATTATTATCATTCAACATAAACTTCCCTTGTCTTTTCTATTTGTGTTACATTCATGGGACTGAACTGTTTCCTTACTTGTTATTGTAACATTGAGAACATGCAAATGTGTTACATTTTTAAAATATCCTAAAATCTCAAGTGACTACAAGTAAATATTTTATGTCAACAGAGTTTGGCTAAAATCAAGTTAAACAATCCCTGCCCTATAATGTTGAAGATCACATGTATTTGTTTAACATATTCTGCTTGAAAAATAAGAAAAACACCCCTTAATAAGATTATAGAATGTGAAACATGATTAACACTCCACTATGGATCATTAGATTTTAAATGCTTTCAAACAATCATTGTAAATAACTTGACTTGAAGGTTGTTTTTCAAAATGATTTTCACCTACATTCACAGTGCAGCATATGGTCAGACAACAGACAACTTGATATATGTTTTTGTGGACCCTTCTTGAAGGGATAGCCTACCTAAAAAATGTAATTGTCACCCTCATATTGTTTCAAATCTGACTTTTTTCTTCTGTGAAACATAAAATAATGTACTTTGAGATTATAAGAGGTAGGTAAAAAGGTAAAAAATCGTGTTTCGCAGAAGTCTTACAGGTTTAGAACTATAGTATACTCTAGACATAGTATACTCTGATTCTAAACCAGAGGTACGTGGAAAGATTTTAGGCTTATTTTTTGCTTGGGAAATACTGGATATCTACAAAATAAGCAAGAAATGAAGGAAGACACAGAATAATCACACTAGGGTAGCTTACATGAATTTTATTAGGCAGATACCCTGTACACTTGTGAAAGTTGTTTTAGTCATTTTTGTTGACACAAACTATTAAAATGAATATTAAACCTCACAATTTAAAAAAAAAAAAGCTAAACATGTAAAAGATTAAAGGTAAAATGTATTAGCTTAGACTAGCACCGTAGGCTATTCACTCATATTTGCTCTGCTGTATCCTTGTGTTACCTGATTTTCTGTACTTAATCAGGCAAAACAGCTCAGGTGATTTATCATATTACACAAACTATGAACTGTTTTGAAAATGTAAACAGTTGCAGTTTATATTTAACATTGAAACTTTATTACCCTTTCAAAGTAATCCATTAAACAAAGTTTGACTTGAGGACCATGCATTAATATTTTCAGTTCCATTCATTTGCGGGTTGTCTCAAGGACACTCCCATAACAGGGAATTCATCAATATCCATGCTGCATACGCCATCAAATGTGACTTAATTTATCAGAATATATTATAACTGAAATATATCTGAAATAGCTGAATATATTGTAACACTGTTCTATGAATTCTGCCCTACCCTCTGAGTAAAGTGTTCTGTCATACACGTAATAAAGCTGTTGGCATAGCTTTCAATTTTTACCATAACGTTGTTTAAAAATTAAGACAAAGTTTGATAAAATTTTATTAAACGTACCCTAAGAAAAGCTCTGTTAATAACACTCTGTCGAATCGACTTTCTGTGGGCGGGGATGCAAGTATTCGGAAGTATAATCTGTAGTTCCAGTCAGTCTCTCAATGTTGTGTAATCTGATGATGCTATGAGGAAACAACTTTTTCCTTGAAATACTGAAGCCTGATTTAATCATGCTATTGCCTTGCAATAGCCAATGGGATTCAAGCGCATGAATCTGGGGTGGCAATGCCCTCATAACTCTGTGCTTAACAGCATTTCTTCCAAAATTTTCTCCTTTAAATCTGCAAGTCTGAAGCCTATTTTCTCCGTTGAATCAGCGTCGATTGTACGCAGTATGACGGTACACAATTATTTTCGTTTCTATTCTCAGAAGTTGTGAATGTTACCAAAATACCGGACTGTACCGTACCACTATTTTGGGACCCTTCCATTAAGGTACTTATCTCAGTAGTCCAGTACCTAAAGGGTGGAGCTAGACTCACTGCAGAACGTTGATTGGTTGACAGAGAATTGTCACTTGCATGTGCTACAAGGGTAATCACAACACAAGAGGTGCCGCTTTGCTGAGCACACTTCACAAGAACATGCTGTGATTGGATTATGTTTCCCATAGCAGATGATGCAACGTTGAGAAACCAATATTGAAAGGGCACATCTCCAGTATGGTTTACATTTTAGGACATCTTCAGACCTCAGCCATATGAAGACAAGGCATCATGCCTCAGACTGAAAAGCTTCAGGTCTCAGGAAAAACAATGTTAGGTGTCAGGTATTGTACAATTAGGCATCAAACGAAACAGCCTCAGAAAAAAAAAAATGTATCAGACATAAAGGCCTTGGGTGAAACGGACTCAGACTAACGGGCATTTTTAACGAAAAGGCATCAGTCATAAAGGCATTCAGAGAAACGGACTCAGTTGGAGGTTCACATTTTCCCACCCCATGTGATGTCACATGTACACGTTTCATAGCTCGAAAGAACGTATATATATATATATATATACACATAAAACATGATATCAGTTTTAAAATCAAACATTTTAAAAGAGAGCAATTCATCACTGTTGTTTTTTATTATTTATTTTATTTTTTATTAGAATGCAAGTTACAAACATACAAGCACCACAATTCGCGAAACAAATATTTTACAGCGACAAATAAGTAAACATCAGAATAAAATTAATAATAAAAAATAAAAATAAATCAAAATAAGCTTAGCTTAAATAGACAGACTTACAAACTTCATCATATATAAAATGAGAGATATTTTCCTAATTTTCATTTGAACATTTTAGAGTTTATTTGAGTTACTGACATAGCTTTCTTATTTTTAACCCGTTTAAGAGACTCACAATATATATCAGTTTCAATTTGAA
>JAOTRC010000011.1:5748088-5762552 GCA_027497675.1 Cyprinella lutrensis | reverse complement strand
ATTTTGAATTATTTGTTTTTGCAAATTATTATACATACATTTGCATAAACATTACAAGTCAGCACTATGACATGACTGTAATCACACACTATTCATTTCAGAAAATTATTTATCAACAATTATTATTTTTTTAGAACAACAGATTTTAGAACAAAATAAATTTAATAAACCAAGTAAATAAACCAATATAATACAAAACAACAGCAGTAATAAACTGTAATGAACAGGAGACATACATGTGTGTGTTTGTGTGTGTGTGTGTGTGGCTGTGTGTGTTTGTGAGATAGAAAGTTCGTTCCATTTTGTGTTTATGCTCTAGGACCAGACCTTGATTTAAATGTAATTTTTCTTAGATTTATGCCAGTTTTGTTTGTTTTATTTGCCAATTTCTGTAAAAATGCTCTCTGTTGCAGTCACGACATGTGTGTGTTTGTGTGTGTGTTTTTGTGTTTGTATGAGATAGAAAGTTTGTTCTACTTTCTAGTTATGCTCTAGGACCAGACCTTGGTTTTTATGTGGAACATTTCAGATTTCTAATGGATTTACTTTTTTTTTTTTGACAAACAAAGTAAAAAAAGTCATTTTTTTCAATTTCCCATTAATTTTTAATTGGGGTCATTTTGTGTATAATTGCTAAATATTGAAATGAGTTTGCTAGCTATGGTGTTAGCAAATTTTCACTGTTCCACAAATACATTTTTTATATTATAATTACAGAATTGGCTCCTAAAGGGTTACTCCCCCAGAGTTTTACCGTTTTTGAATCCATTCATCTGATTTTCTTGAAAAATAAATATCAGTAACCAGACAGTCTCGTTGACTTCCATAGTACATCTTTTTCCTACTATGGAAGTCAATTGAGACCAGAAACTGTCTGGTTACTGTTATTCTTCTAAATATCAGAAAATCATCTGAATGGATTCGAAGAAAGTAAAACTGAACAGTTTAACTCTGAGGGAGTTGTAAAATGAGCCTATTTCCAAAAAAAAAGAGTATCCCTTTAAAAGACAGACAGAAATATGTTTATTTCAAGCAAGTGAAGCTTTACTTATAGAACTGAACTCATTCTGCAGTATCTGAAATGTTCCTTCACTCATTCAGGCCTGCCGAAAGAAAACCGGAGCTCGTTTTCTTGTCATGTGTCATTGTCTGTCCAGCAATGTGCAGTGGAGAAAAGAACTTTAAACAGAATTATCTGAGGCGGTCAGACACAAGATTGTAGCCAAAGGACAGTGAGAAGGCCAATGAGAAGGAAAGTTCACTGATGTCTTTGGATTGTTTTGCTGCCTCTGGCACAGGATGACGTGAATGTGTGCATGGCATCGTGAAATCAGACGAATACAAAGCCAATTTAGAGCATTATAGGTTTGTCATGGGTCACTCAACAGGACAATGACATCGAAGAATTTAAAAACACAAACGTACATGTCATGACGTAGTTAGGTTTTGGGGGCTAGAAATTAATAAATATATAAATAAGTATAATTAAATATAAAATACCAGATTTGATGGCACCTTTCCAATTTCTTCATGGACCATTGGAAGTGTTTGGTTGTGGATAGGAGTGTTTCAAGTGGCTCTCACAGACAAAAACAATGGAACTAATGCCTCTAATGCTTCAAAATAAACAATGAGAGACAAAAGTGTAGCATATTCGCAAGACATTAATCGCAATGAAGGGAACTGTGTGTACTTGACCTTTACCTAGACCAACAGAAACTCCAAGACACTCTATCCACAGGAAAATATAGAGCATAAATCATAACGTAAGCAATATAGTTTCATCCCAAGGCGTCATATAGTGACGCTTTTGCCAATGCGTAGACATCCAATGCACATGGCAACTAGGGCTGCACAATTTATCGAATTTGTAATCGTGATTACAATTATGGATGCCACAATTATGTAATCATTCAAAGGCACAATTATAAAAAGTCCACTTACAATATTCTGTGTGCTTAAAATGTTTTTTTTTTTTACAGCCATTTTCCCCCATCGTTTTAATTTTAGTTAGTGTAACATTATAATTATAATTAGCATTAAAGCAACACTTTCTAACATTGTTTACTTAAAATAATGTTTCCAAAATCGTGGTTCATCAAGTCGTAACAGGGTGAAAGGCACTTCTGCAGTCACCTGACGGGGTCTGTATCACTTTTACTGGCTCTATGTAACTTCGGGGTACGGGTAGGAACCCGACCACAAAAAGAACTATTCGACTGCTTTACATCAAGCAATATAATAGTCATTATTTCGTTTTTCTTCGTTTCTGATACTCTACCTTGACTGTGGACATTGTTCATTCTAAAGCCGCAGCTGGATAAACAGCAAGAGTGCGTGCGACGGTAGGCTAAATTATTTACGACAGCGGCAATGGACAATTTCGTTTCCAACCAGTAGGGCGAACGAAGAGGAAAAGTTACTTGGTGTTACCATAGAAAAGCATTGAAAGTTTTTCAGGAGTTTTCAGCCGTTTTATTTTGATATAACAATTTCCATGTAGTCACTTCGAACAATGGCATAAAGCTGTTCAAAACATCATTCATTGTAAATTGTGATAATCGTAATTAATATTCGCAATTATAATTTCAAGGCAATAATCGACAATTATGTTTTTTGTCATAATCGTGCAGCCCTAACTGGACCTCAGCCGCAGTTAGTCTGTAAGGGCAGGTGGGGTAGATGCTCATCCAAAGAATATACCTCTATATAAACTCAATCAATAATTTGTTAATATATTCAGCATTTGGAAAAATATATATATATTTTCGGATTTTCTAGAATATTTTATCCTTTCACAAAGTGTTGCAAAGTGAGTAGGATATATTCAAACTTAATGTATGGTTTCGGCAGGCATGTATTATTGTAGGGTACAATGGGGCTAAAGACGCACAGGGATAAAAGACGAAACCACTAGACAACACAAACTTTCAGCTCAGCACGTTTCTTGCTTTTGATTGTGGAGCAGCTTAACAGTGATAATAGGAACTTAAAGTAATAAAGATTGTTCTGGATTTACAGCAGCTGTAGGATAAAGTTATTATTCAGCTAAAGTTCATTTTTGATTGATCCACTTACATTACAAATATTATTGGTTATTAGTTTAGCTTACACTATAACTTTTCAACTAAAAACTTTAAATTTGTTCCGGATGACTTTGGTGACCGGTTGTTTGGTGCAACACAAGAGAACACAAATCTTGAAACAGGTTCCAAGCCGCAAGTTAAAAACAAAAACAAAAAAAAACGTTATCATCTCTGTGTAAACTTCAAAAACGTGAATCTGTGAAAATGTAGACTCATATGATTAGTCTATAGGTATGTGCATTTAAATATACATGTGTGAATCGATAAAACTATAGTCTATATTTTGAGATAAAGGTCTTAATTAAGAATATGCAAAAGTTTGGTATTTGGGGTGAAAAACACTCCTGTTGTTGGGGCGAAAGGTATGGAACAATAATTAACAAAAGGCTGGCTGACTTTTCAATTTGTTGACATGACATGGTTAGATTCAGATGGTAAATATAATTTATTATTAAATTGGGTGTCCTTCTTAGACATAATCACAAAATTTATAATGAAACCATCACTTATTTAAAAATAAAATATTATTATATTTTTTTATTATATTTATTTGTTACTACTGTAAATCTATATCAAATTATTATGGGATCTCATTAAATGCTGTCAGTATAATTACTTTTTTAAAATAATTTTGTTGATTTTTTTTTAATTGAACATAATTTAATGACAGTATATTTATTGATGTCAAGACGGTTTGGGTTTTGGCTCACTTTTATTGTTTCATGTTTTATTTAGTATTTTCGCACAGTCATGGTTAATGTGTCATGCGATTTCCTTATCCTCATGTGATCATGTAGCCTAGATGCCGGTCGGTCTGGACTCGATCCATTGAGGAGTAATTATGATCAGGCAAAAAATGATCGGGCCAATCAGATTGCCAGGGCGGGCTTTATACGATGATAGACAGATGATCTGCAGGGATGTGATCATCACGTAATCAAAGAGCGCTAACTGTTTTCCCCCAGAGATTACTGCAGCTGGAGAGTTGAGATGTATAGATTCCGCTGTCGCGTCTGTTTTTAAAATTATTCGACAGTGCATTAATTTTAATAGACAAACAGAAAACTGCAATCAAGGCATTTATCGATCGGAAAGATATTCGGCAAAAGTGTAACTTATCAGCTGGCTCTGACGGTCGCTAATTTAAGAAGATGGGACGTAATGAAAAGCATTTGGCTGTTGTGGTTTCTCCTTTTGACGCACTCATGAAGGACCAAGTGAAAGAAGCAACACTTGTTATTTTACTTCTAAAATAAGCAAGTTCTGTTGGTGACAACTATGCAAAGTATTTGACTTACTGCATTGCTCTGATTGGTTGTAGTTCTGTCCGACTGTCCAATTGAGAGCGGAGGTTTTTTTTTTTTTTTCTGGTTTGGTTAAGACACGCCTCATAATCAAAGCCTTACGGAGCGGTGTCAGACTCATATTCTGACCAGAATATGAGTATGACGAAGTCAGGCTAGTGATCATGTATTGTGCTTACCTTGTCTTATGTGTCACGTTTTGCTTGTTTCACTGTTTCATTGTGTTTATGTGTTTCTTCAATTCGTCAGTCCGGAACCCAGCAGTTTCTTACTTTTGTCTCCATCAAGGAGATCAATCTAGAGGATTATGTGGCAGATTTTTTTGCACTCTCTCACCTGGTGGATTTTAATGACTTTGCTCTGAATGACATTTTTCAGCATGGTTTAAATGAGCACCTAGCTTATTTAATGCCTCACAATACACCTCACTTGACTCTGGCACAGTATATAGACTTTTCTTTATTGCTGAGTGAGTCTTTTACTGTGTGAATTGTAGATGAAAGCCTGTCCAAGTCATGGCAGCCATGTCATGGCTGCAGATAAAGGCCTAATGGTTGGTGATTTTAATATACATGTAGATAACGAAAAAGATGCATTGGGATTGGCATTTAAAGATATTTAATGATTCTACAGTAATTATTGAACAAAAACTTCCTCACGTAATAACCTTGAATACTGGTCGCTGATGACTGATGGCTGCTCTATCAAGTCCTCGTCGTCGGTTAGGAACCTGGGTGTGCTCTTTGATACCAATCTTTCATTTGAAAGTCACGTGTCTAGTATCTGTAAAACCACCTCTTTTGTCTAAATTACGTCATATGCTCTCAATGAAAAATGCACAACAATTAGTTAATGATATCAAGGCTCGATTATTGTAATGCAATTTTGGGTGGTTGCCCTGCACACTTACTATCACAGCTGGTCCAAAACGCAGCAGCTAGAGTTTTTACCTGAACCGAAGTATGACCATATTAGCCCAGTTGTGTCAACACTGCATTGGCTCCTATTTAAACATTGTATAAGTTTAAAAATATTGCTGATTACTTACAAAGCACTAAATGGTTTAGCTCTGCAGTACTTGAGTGTGCTCTTAATGCATTATAGTCCTTCACGTCTGTTGCGCTCTCAAAATTCCAGCCAGTTAATAATACATAGAATATCAAATTCGACTGCTGGCGGTAGATAATTTTCCTATTTAGCACCAAAACGTGGAATGGTCTTCCTACCATTGTCCGGGAAGCAGACACACTCTTCAAAGCTCGATTAAAGACACATCTCTTTGCCCTATCATTGCACTCTTAGAAGAAAAGGTTCTATATAGAACCATAAAAGGTTCTTTTAGCACTATGTATTTGGGACACGAAAAAGGTTCTATACAGAACTTTAGGGTTCTTTGTAACCAAGAAAAGGGTTATATATGGAACCTTTTGGGTTCATTCATTATCATTTGTTTTGTCCTTTCCGGATTAAATATTTCATATCATTGACAAACTTCAAGACCCTAAAATGTATTTATGAATGCATGTTAATGATGAATGAAAATGTACATTTTATGTAGTTAATCAATATCTCATGAAGAGTGCCATTTCAGTTTTTCTCCTCCAAAAATCAGCATGATTAAAATGTGATATAAGTTACTATAGCAGTTTAATAAACAATAATTTAATTACAACTACAAAATCTTGAAGAATATTGTCATATATGAATGAATAATAGCCTATAAAGAACCTTTATAAGGGCTCTTTCTTGTCATTAGAATCTTTTTTAGCATAAAAGGTTCTTTGCAGTTGAGTAAAGAACTCTATGCTTCATATATAGAACCCCAATGAACCCTTTTTTTCTAAAAGTGTAGGATTGGGTACCGAAACGTGGGGCCGATAGGAAATAATCAGATCGAATAAGAACAAAAGTTTCGGTGCCTGAGTCTCTGTGTCATGAGGGGCACACACGCAAAGTCTCTCTCTCTCTCTCCCTCTCCACTTTGCGCGCCAATTATTCTGGATTCCATTAGATTTTAACTAATTTGCGGGCATCAATGGGCCGTTATCAATATGTGGGAGACTCCTGGAACGTCTGCTGATAGCAAGGGGATTAATGAAGATGCCGAAGACAAAACGCTCCAGGTTTGGCTGCATTTCAGGGGTAAAATTACGCATCAGAGCGCCCTCTAGTTGTGCCAATTGTCTGAAGCCCATATAGAATCACTTCAATCCAAAGACTGATGGCGCGGTAGCCGCCTTGCCGCTTTTATATCATGTAGCTAATGCAACATTTAATAATATAGATAAAATGTATTTAAGGGGGCCGGAAAGGCCAATTTAGCTCAAAGGGGAATGATTCATTGATTTGCAATGAATCTATGGAACCGAGCAAATGACTCGTTTGGAGTTCATTCGAACGGGCCGTAATTATAACCTTTACAAGGATATAAATACCAAATCTATAGTGAAACACTATGTCTTAGCAAGGTAACTTTAGACCGAACAGTACAAGACATTAAATGTGCAAACACAACACAAGGCAATTATCTTTTCAAATATGGACAAGACTTTATTAGCTATTCTAAACACAAAACTAAGGTCTAAACACAATCACACACACATTCATACAAGGCGCAGAGGAAAAGAAAGCGAGAAAGAGTGAGTTGAAACGGGAATGAGAGAAAGACTCAATGCACTTTACAAGACGTAACCTGGAATGGACCATCAATCATTAATTTAAACCTTTGTTTCTTTGAGAGGTTATTCAATTTACATTAAAGCACCAGTTCAGTTAGGGTCTGGAGTACATGCTTGTCTTTGCGTAGGGAATTCCCTTTTGTCATTGCTTCGAAGGGGGTTTCCCGGCCGGGTCCGCGTGGCTGGTTGTCTTTGAAGTGCCTGGATGGTTTCGCTGCCGGTCACGTGTGATTAGCAGGCAAATCAGATGTCTTTGGAGTTGAAAGTGCATGTAAACGTAACTTTGAAATGAAACTTCTACAAAAAAGAAAATAAAGGAAAGAAATGAAAGTAAGTCGAGTTGGAAGGCTTGAATGAGCTGTTTTAACCCCGGTCTTGATGGGTTATTTTGTCTGCTGGTCGAATTTGGTCTAGTCGATGTAGAAGCATGCGAACACGCTCTTTGTTGTTTTCAGAAAGAAGCGCGAACAGGAACACAAACTTAACAGTTACAAACTGAATGAACTGAAAGAACGAACGAACAGAACAAAACATGAGGTCTTGTTCCTTTGTTCGGATCTTTAACTTAAAACTCAGTCCAACCTCCCAGAAACTTCTGGCCAATGAGACCCTGCTGGCTTCATTTCGGAGGTGGATCTATCCTCTGCTGATCATAAATTAGGTATGATCTGTGATCTTCTCGCTTTCCAAGAGACCACATTTTAAATATTATAGATTTAAAGGAATACAAAACATTTTACACAGATTTCAATCAAGCCATCTTTTGAATTAAGAGAATACGATTCTTTTGATGATTAATATGTCATATAAGCAGAATACATCAACATATGAATTGTAGGAACACATAATAACCACACATCTATATTGCAGGAAGCAATAGAAAACATAAAATTGAATGTTTGAGTCCCTCAGTAATTGTTCTGAAGTGAGTTTATGTGTAAAGGGTGCAAGTCTGTGTTCAACTTTCATGTTCCATGAAAGGTGGTCTGTGTTATATCTTTGTCCCGCTCAACAGTGATGATGCTGGGGAGGTCAAAGGTTGTCAGGCCTCTTGGTGGACAATTCTTGGTGACAATTCTTCCTGTTTAGCCGAGTTAGAAAAAGGAGATCTGGGTTAAATCTGTCCAGGATCAAAGGAGTGCCCCCTTTCTGTGGCATTCTGTTGGTCTGCAGGACCAAAAAAAAGTCTTCTGAGGGGGGGTTTATTGTCCCCCAAAGTAGACCTTTTGGAGCCATCCAGTCAATGGACTGTGAGCTCCAGAAACTGTTTCTAATGGATCACATTAGAATTAATCCCATGAGAGATGAATTTGATTAAGTTGTGTTTGATTCGCCTCAATTCGTTTCAGTTGTCTGAGGTCAACTTATGACGTTCGCTTGGATTTTACATGCAAAAACATCTAAATGAATAATAGGCTATTTTCTACCTTAGTTTTGAGCCTAGCTCAAAAACGCTTGATTTTTATGGGCGTCTCGCATTGAAGATTTGGAAGTACATGCTCACTGCTGTGAGTGGATAACAGTTTTGCATATTATGAGTTTGAACTAACTCGTCAGTGCACGTGGGGGAAATAGTTTTGAAAACTTCCAATGTTGTAAAATGGCAACCGGAATTATTCGCCCATACATGTTCGACCCAGAGTTTGTGTGTTGCACCATTCCTGTCGGATCTAATATAAAAGGCGCAGCACTGTTTTTTTTATTTTAATTGGACTGCAAATCCAGTCTCGACCTGCGTCTTGTTCACAAAACAATCCTCATTGAAATGAAGTGAACAAACGGACAATGTTTTACTCGCATCATACCCACAATGTCACTAAAAATAAAGTTTTACCTTGCATTCTTATTGGAATTCAGGGGAAGCTTATGCAGTGACTGTCCTCTTCCACAACCAGGCACTGCACAATATTCTGTAAACGGCATGTTTATTGCTCGGTAGCTCGATCCGGTTTGTCATCACAAGGTAGGCATATATTATTTAGCTCTGTGTGTAATGCGTAGATCAGTTGGCATTTTCAGTTCTGGAACTTATAGGATATTCTTATAATATGATGACCTCTTAGATGTCAAAAGCTTAAGGAAAATTTGATTTCTCAGTTCATCACCCCTTTACTATACATGAAAACACTGCACAATGCAAATAATAGTGCTGGACTGTTTCAATTTGACTCGGCATGTAATTTTTGCTACTCCAGAGGTCTACTGGATCTTATATGTACATCTGGTTTGAATAATATTTTTGTTAGCTCTGATTTTGCATTTTCACATCATAAAAACATAAACCTCATTTGTAGTTTTTCAGTATCGATATCACCTCAGAAGAAAATGCTGACTTTTTGCAAAATCAAAGAAGGCTCTTAAAGAACATTTGCTCAACTACCCTTCAGCCCTTAACAATGTAAGATCCTCTTATTTCTTCTCTGCCATTAGTAATTGCACTTGCAGACCCAAATCACTCCTTGCTTTGGTTAACAAACTCACAAATCCACCTCAACATGTTATTTCAGGCTCTGGGGTGCTTGGGAATAGCTTTTGCAAACTCTTTTCAGACAAACTGAAGTCAATCACTGAATCCATCACCAAAAACACTCCTCATACAGATGACTAAAATTTAATGTTACCTGGTCCAGCTCACTCAACAAACCTTCTCTCTGCTTTTACTCTGACTTCTTCTGTTGCCATAAGTGATCTAATTGTGAAGTCAAATTCCACATCCTGCCGGCTCGATCCTACACCTATTGTTTTGCTTAAGATGTGTGTCCTTGAGGTTGCACCCTTTATATTTCGCATATGATAAACTGTAATTTGGCTTCTGCCATTGTCCCAGCAGAATTAAAAACGGCTGCGGTGACCCCCATTCTTAAAAAAAACAGGCCTTGACCATCTAAACATGGACAACTACAGACCAATATCCAATTTAACATTCTTAAGCAAAATCCTTGAAAAGGTTGTTGCTTTGCAATTGCAAACTTATTTCGATATAAATGGTCTATTTTAACCTTTTCAGTCAGGTTTTTGTCCATCTCACAGCACTGAAACTGCTCTTCTGTGTGTGGTTAATTCTCTTCTCACAACACATCATTCTCAAGGTTGGACATCCGGGACTTTTACTCCCATAATGCAGTGAAGGGTAAAACAAACAAGTGCCTGCCATTAAGCAACACTAAATCAGAAGATAAACAAGCGCCTAAAATAAATCTAAATAGAAATGTAATAATCTCAAATGAATTGACAAATATAGGGGGAAATCAAAGAATTCAAAATAATACCACTGCAGAGATTGCCACTCAATTTTCTGTTGCTATGTTATGACATTGCTATGCATAATGGTCAGCAGCTCTACACTGTTAAGCAACAATGAAATGCACTAGTTGTGTGGGGAATAAGATACATTTATGCAGTTAGCCTTTTTGGCTTTTTTGAAAAAAACTGTGTCCCTCACTGACATACTGAACTCATTACAGCCACTTTGCAACACAGTGCTTTTGAATGAACAGTTTTTTTTAATGAATAAAAAATCGATTACATTAATGTAATCAATGCTTGATGGGTATTCAAACATGACTGCAAGTGTAGGACACATGGTATGTACACATGGTGTTCATACCAGGGGATTTGATAAGGTAATTGTATATGTCTGGATACTCGAGCCTGGGCCATGCTTTTGGGTTGTTCTCCCAGGACTCAGCTGGATGCCGACAGGGACAGGATTGTAATGTTAAACCTTCAAGCGACAGCTTTCTGTGGTACCTGGTCAATGCAGGCGCTAGGAAACTGTCTATATTGATAAGACATTCTGTAATATAAGAAGAAGATCTATTTTCACATAGCTGCTAGCACCTTTCTTAGACATGTAATGTTAGCTGGTCACAAGGCGCTTTAACATGAGTGTTTTATTGCATTAACTTCTCACCACCGACATACATTTGCATACACTGATATCATTCATCATTAATATAAAGAAGTCCGTTAGAATCCATAACTGACATAATCTGTTTTGAAGTTCTGTTTTGGCAAACGCAGAAAATTGAAATAGTCTGGCGAGGTGGGGCCACGGGTTGGCATTCCCAGGATTGACCTGCTGCGTCTTCATCCATTGTTTCATCCACGGTTTCGTGTCTTATCTAAATCTGACTATGGAGTTGACTTTGGCGGAAAGCTGAAGGTGATTGCTCATAGGCTGTCCCAATCAGTTGCGCACTCACAATCCCAATATATGTAATTTTTTTGTAGTAGTAGTAATGTGTACTCATGGTTATGGAGATAGAAATGTAGTGGAGTAAAGAGTACAATATTTACCTCTCAAATGTTCTTGAGTAAAGTCATGAGAAAGGGCCCAAGCAACAATCGCTTGGCAAGATTGCCTAGCAACATTGCTCAAAAAGTTGCCCTGTGTATCATCATCTTGATAGGTCAGTAGCAATACATTGTAATTGATACGTAACTTAAGATTTAGCCAGTGTAGATAAATTGGTGATATATCACACAGCCATGTCAAGTAGTCACTAACTGAATGTTATTTTAATTGTTTTATGTGTGTGCGATCAGGTCTGATGACATTACCAATGTCGCTCTCGATACAGGCTATGTACATTAACATAATATTCAGTCACTGCATTGAGTGCATGTGGTCAAGCAGTGTTTACATCGGGTCAGAAAACAAGATGAGTAACACACAACACACATACAAACATATTATTACTGAAATAAGTCCAAGGCAAGGCAAGTTTATTTATATAGCACATTTCATACACAATGGTAATTCAAAGTGCTTTACATAGAAGAAATTAAAAAAAAACCAAAAGAAATCAGAATAATTAAAACAGTTTAGAATAAAAAAATTATAAAAAATAAAATACAACAAATAATTAAAACAATTTAGAATCAAAAATAAGATGAAGTACAGAAACAGTCGGATATATTTATATAATTTTTTTTAGTTTTCTAATTTATAGATACATTTAAATAAATTGTAATAATATTTCACAATATTGCTGTTTTTTCTGTATTTTTGATCCAATAAATGCAGCCTTGGTGAGGATTAGACACTCCTTTAAAAAACATTTTAAAAATCTTATCAGCCCTGAGCTTTTGAATGGTAGTATATATTGTGGCTCTGTGTCTCGTATCTTTTTATGTCTTATTTTCTGACAGACAGTTAACCGCATTCATTGAGTCAGAGCAATACGTCGCTGGTTGCACATATTTTTGTCTCCGCTTTGGAGTTCAAACTGGAGTTTATTTGAGATACATGGGAATGCACAGCGAAAGCAGCTGTTATTCGTGAGCTTGGCGTGGGGATCTTTTATTTTTTTGCCATTAACCAAGTTTTCCACAAAACCCCCTCCTACACTGCACTCTTTATACACACACACATGTGAAACCATCTGATGCTCACTTAAACAGAGAGCGAAGGTTTGCAAAATAAGGGTAGAGATATTAAAAATGAAATGTATTAAAGATTAAAGGAGTTGTTCACTTTTTAAAAAAGTTTTTGCTGATAATTTACACATCTCATCCAAATATGACCATTTCATTGCAGCTTCAAAGAGCTTTAAACGACACCAGACGATGAATAAGGGTTATCTAGCGAAGCGATCGGTCATTTAATCAAAATGAACGAATCTTTTTTCGAGTTATTTGGTTAATTCAACGAACAAAATGACTCGAAAAAAGATTCGGAAAGTCACAAACGCGCATCACAGAACAGAGCAAGGCGAGCATTTGAGCTTATAAAACTTAAACTTTTTTACTTATTTTTGAAATGAGTGATCGTTTCGATAGATAAGACCCTTATTCATCGTCTGAAATCGTTTAAAGCCCCTTGAAGCTGCACTGAAACTCTCATTTGGACCTTGAACCGTTTGGTTCCCATTGAAGTCCATTATATGGAGAAAATCCTGGAATGTTTTCATCAAAAACCTTAATTTCTTTTCGAATGAAGAAAGAAAGACATCTTGGATGACATGGGGGTGAGTAAATTATCAGCAAAAGTTTTTTCAAAAGTGAACTACTCCTTTAATTAAAAGGATCTATCAGGCCCCAGGGGCGAGTTGCATAAACTGCTACGACTAGTCTTACAAGTTAGTCATCCAATTTTTTTCTTCAAGACTGTTCATAACTTTTTAAAGCTAGTTACTTAAAATTGTACATTGGTCTAATTTGATACTAAATAGCAAGATTGATTACCCCTAACTAACCGCTAGTTGGTCAAACTAGTTCTTAAGTCTCTGTCTTTAACATAATAGCTATGTTTGTGCAACTGGCCCCAGATGCCACAGTTATTTCTTAGACTTTTATATAATTGATGCCAAAAATAGTTGTGTGCTCACTCGGGGGACAAATCAATGTTTTAGCTTCATCTCTTTGGGACAAATCCGATGCGTTCGCCGGTTGGGGCAGCAAACGCTCTCTGACTCATTGTGCAATCCGTCAGCCAGTCACCTTGTCAGTCGAAATGAGCCGAGTAACAACTAACAGAGGAAGGAGGTGGAGGAAGAAAAAAAGATAAACAGTCGGGCCTCTGACGTCAGACGCTTTTTTTTCATGCGAGTCTGTAAATAATGGAAATGCCCTGCAAGTGTCTCTGAGTGGTTTCCATGGCAATAACCTATCGCTGTACATGCTGGCAATAAAAATGCTATGTAGCCTACAACATATGTTTGCTAGTACCAAGAGGAAGGACACAGGGTCTTCTTTGTGAATCAAATGTCACTTTTTTTTTTCTTCTACCGTCAAGAGTTGGTGCACTGTCCAGACATGGACTTAATTCCTCAATTTAGTGGCATGTGAGTGTGTCACTGATGTTTTTACTGTTCTTCTATTATACATTGACAACAAAAGACACAGCCTATTATCTAAGAATGGATCCTATTATCCATTCTTTACACCATCTGAATGCGAAATTTGCTCCCCAAATGCTCACAGTCACAGTATTGTTTTTATTTGCTCCTCCTGCACTGGAAAAAACAATACTGTTGTAAAGTTTACTTCATTTTTCGTCGTCAAGTTTTTGAATGCATATTTTTTAAGTGAATTTCAGTAATTTTAAATGGCTAGTAAAAGGTTGAGTAATATCCATTTAGTTGAAGTTTATTTTGCAATACATTTCAATCAAACAATTAGGGGTGTAACAATATATCGTGCCACAATATATCGCAATACAAAATTGGAACAATACGTATCGTGGATAGTGACAATATGTATCGTGGACTGTTCCCCCAAAATAAAAATTCAAGTTTTCATAGTTTTACTGTAAGTACTGCATTAAACTACTATATAACGTTGAATATAATGTATAATAATGCAATGGGGGAATGTTTGTGGGTCCAAATGTCAAATGCCAAAATGTTACCTGACATTTATTTTAAAAATATCTAGTTAGTGACAGAGTGCA
>JAOTRC010000011.1:5721764-5737138 GCA_027497675.1 Cyprinella lutrensis | reverse complement strand
CACGCCCTTATTTGTCATACATTTTATCTAAATCTAGATCAAAATACTATCGAAACACAATCTAAACTAACGAGTAAAAAAAAAATCAGGCTTCATTTTTCAGATTAGAATGTTGCCGCTTGGTTTTGACACAAAGCAAGTGGAGTGTTGCCTTGACAACAGTTGAGGGTATATAATGGAGAAAGAATGGCATTGGGAGTCTCTGAGGACACATCTGTACAACCGCATCAGTTTAAATAGTTTGAAGAAGTTTGACAATTAAAGCTCAAACTGGACATTTCTGAAGGGTTAGTTAACATAATGTCACTTTGATCTATCTTTGCTATGTGTTTACTGATGTGTAAGTACTCAGTTACCATAATATGACCCCTTTATCGTAATAAGAAATGTTTCTTGAGCAGCAAATCAGAATGGTTTCTGAAGGATCATGTGATATTGAAGACTGGAGCAATGATCCAGCATACTTACATATAAATGGCACAATTAAAGCACATATTTTCAAATAGAAAACAACATTTTAAATTGTCATAATAATATAATATTATGATTTTTGTGTACTTTTGATAAAAATGCAGCCTTGTTGTTCATAAAAGACTTCTTTCAAAAACATTTAAAAACTTTGCAAACCCAAACTTTAGGTTTTTCTAGACTATTTTGTTGTAAAGTGAGCAGGACATATTCAAGTCTAGTGCATGAATTCAGCAGGCATGTATTTATGATACTAAGCGATGTAGCAGGTCTCTAAGCCCTCCCTAGCTCTACAGTGTCCCAAAAATGTCCAATGTAAATCTGTAGTGAAAAATGGAACTGCAGCATGCGCTCATAGAGAGCTATTGGGGCAGATTTCAGGCTTCCCGGATTATTTTCACATTGGCTTGCATTAACCTCTCTCCAGCCCAAGATAATATCAGTCTGCTTCAGCTATGTGTTTACATCAGGTCAGTAACTAGTTGGCATGTCTGTTGTTCCTGTGGAGTAGCATA
The DNA here is from genome assembly GCA_027497675.1 of Cyprinella lutrensis. Lineage (NCBI taxonomy): Eukaryota > Metazoa > Chordata > Actinopteri > Cypriniformes > Leuciscidae > Cyprinella > Cyprinella lutrensis. The sequence continues at coordinate 5,736,155 of JAOTRC010000011.1, read as the reverse complement.
TCAAATTAATGAAAGTACTAAGTTTAAGTATAAGTTTAAGAATTACTTTAGTTTAAACATGCTCATGTGAATAGCCTTTATATAGGACTGTTGTGTTTGATTTATGTGGAGTGCTCTTATTAGTTAATAGTAATTACTATAATGTAGATATTATATTTGTGAAGTGCAATAAAGGACGAGACAAAAGAAGGAGATGTGTCGAGTCAGCTCTAAAGCATTTCTCAAAAGCTTACTGTGAAAATCTGTAAGAATGATCACAAAAAATGCACACCGCCACAGACAGAATGTTGTCACAAATCAATTTCTCTCATATCCTTTGTTGGTGACCCATGGATAGCAAATGTCACTTAGCATAATGAAAAAAAGACCCTGCTCAGCTGCCACTGAACTGGCTTTCTCAACCTGTCATAAGAGCTCGACTGAAACGGTGCTGAATTGGCTTTGCCAAATAAATAAATAAATTTAAATTAAATAAAAAAGCCCAGGAAATAAAAGAGACAGTCAAGGTTAGAGAAAGTAGAGAAAGAATGACAATGCCTGAAGGAAAGCAGGAAAAGTGAGACAGGAAGAGGAAGAGAGAGAGAGAATGAGAGAGAAAGGGGGGAGGGATGAGGAGTTATGTCATGTCATGTAAAATCCTCCTCCCACATTGGGAGTGTAATTAAGTTTCACACACTTGCCCTGAGGTGGCAACTCAGAAGTTGAAGCTTTTTCCTTCACATTTCTCCCAAGGGCGGTTGTGTTCTAAAACAATCCTTTTATACAGTAATCTATTTTTTAAACTATAATTTAAACATGAGTGCACTACATAGGGAAGTAGCAAATGAAAAGTATTGCATTTTTGACCTAAATACTGTGAACTAAAGAAAGCTTAAAGGGATACTTCACCTCTGGAAAGATAAATGTGTATTTATATTGTAGAAAAAAAATGTGAAATTAGTTTTGAAGTTGGAGCTTTCTAGACTGAGAAAAGCCAGAAAACGTATTGGCTTATGTGGATGAAAGACAACAACTCCCAGAATGCTTTTACATTTACATTTATGCATTTAGCTGACACTTTTATCAAAAGCAACTTACAATTGCTAAATATGTCAGACGTCGCACGCCTCTAGAGCAACTATGGGTTAAATGTCTTGCTCAGGGACACATTGGTGTCTAACATTGGATTCGAACCCAGGTCTTGTGGACGTGATGCAATGCAGTCAGAGACGACAGAGTGTGTAATTTCAGTACCACATCATTAGGTCAATAACGAAACATCTTATTAGTTTTTAAGTTGTGTTAGGCTTTTTTGTGTGTGTGTGTGTGGGGGGGGGGGTCACGCCCCCCACTTGCGATGGCTCTGCACCCAGGTCTCGTATCTCTCACGGAGGAGCGGGAATTTATGAATTCAGTTAGATTGAAACAAAAGGTGTGCATGGCGACTGCAGAAACCAAAAAGCTGAATCCCGCACCGATAGCCGGATATGTCCAGAAAAAGGGGAACCCCTACTACTCAATTTTCTCCACAGAACAAGAGCCTGCTAGCTTAGCTTCCAAAAAAAGATGGCTGACACTATGTGTAGCCTAATCCCTCATGATACATCCATCTGCATATTCAGTAGGATACTTTCGTCCTTATTTTCAAAAAGTTTCTCCCTGTGAAATTAAACGCACTGGCACTGATCTGTGACTGGTCTGTTAGCACATTAGGTCCAACCCCCTATGGGCGGGTTTGAAAAGGTGGAAACTAGTGCTTGTAGTCCATACAGAAACCCCCCCTCCCCCCATGAACAAAATGATGTAATTTCAGATGCTGGTGTAAATCCTGTGCTGGAGAGTTGCACAGACAGCTTAATCACAGGACAAAACATTGTTAATTTTTTTTTTAATAAAAAAATTATTACATACAATTTGTAACTATAAATACATATTTTGTCTCTTGTTAATTTCGTTGTTGATAATAATAAAATATAGTAGAATAAAAACAAGAATCAACGTGAATCAACCGCAGAGTAGCATGCAATATTTTTTTCTTTATTCTTATCCCCAATCAAACATTTCCACATCCAAAGAACAGAGTCACCCTGATCAGATCTACTTACTAGAGAGTAATTTTGGGCTGAAAGCTTGATTAAATGGCACAGGTGCATTTGATTAGACTTCATTTTGCAAAGAAGATGGATCTCCAGGAGCATAATTGAACACCGCTGGTCAAAAATAAACAGAAAATGCACACTACTATTCTGATTTAGGCTGTTTACACGGAAACGATTCTGAAGAGAAAACGCAAAAGTGGCGTTGCGGCATCTTTTTTATTCTGCGTTTAGAGGAGCATTTTGTGTGGGGAATTCCGCGTGCAAACGGTGACGCAAAAGTGTGTGAAATTCAATGTAGTATGCACTTCAGGCAGCTAGGAGTGCATACTACAGCAACACCAAGTGCACGCGCCTGTGTACAAACTTCACAGTCAAGCAGACTCTTGTGTTTTTACCGTTTACACGGGAACACGACGGTGGAGCGTTTATAAGATTTCCACTCTGGAGGGTGGTTTCACTTTTTTGCGTTTATAAGCCTCAAAAACGCAGTCGCCGTGTAAACGAAAGGCACATCCGATAAAATATTTTTACATTTTCACCCGCGAGCGTTCTCTTGTAAACAGGGCCTAAACCTCAACAAGAAGTCGCATCACCTAACATTGCTTAGAGCACCTTTAATATCACTAATTAAGCATATTCTTTTTAACGGTTTTCGGAAAACACCCAATGTTTCGTGTTCATATATATGAATTAATATTAACTCTAATTTTGTGCTGCAATGATTCGTATATTGCGAAAATAAACAACCTTCTCATCTGAGGTGCTTCAGCACTCAAACACTGAATTCGCTGTTGAGCGCGAATTCCAGTGCGACACTTAAGTTAACGGTCAAACAGTGTGAGATAGAATTCAAGTAGCTAAACTAAAAAGCTGTTCTACGATGTAAGTTTTAAAAATCTGATATAAATAACCTGTTTGCAAAGACTACACCAATCAAAGCTCAGCTTTGGGAAGGGGAGATATAAAGGTCAAGATAAAGAGACTGAGAGAAAAAGAAAGCAAGAAAGTGATGGAGATGAGAGGGGAAGAGCAGGTATTCCATGCTGTGCCCAAAATGAGATTATATTATTACAATGGATTCCTTTTTTACACAGATATACTGTGTCAACACATTCTCACCCCATGGCGTCACCTTTGACCATGCTTCAATATTCCCCCGTCCTTAGTGAGCAATGTGAGGGTAGCAGAATCGGCATGTCCCGCCTGAAGATGAAGGCAGGTGCGCAGCCAACCCCCCCAAGGAAGGGACCATCCTGGTGGTGGTGGTGAAGAGGATGAAGGCGAAGTTACCATCTTGGTGGTGGTTGGGAAGGATGGAGGTAAATGGCACCGTCAGTATCTGCAAATTCAGACAATTGTAAGTACCAATATTTTATACTGTGAGTGTTAGCACATGATTGGTTTGAAGTGAGGTAATACATGATGCACTGATTGAGTCTTCCTAGCAGAACTTCTGCTAAAGCTTTAATTTCTTTGTCAAATAAGCCCTTAGGGGTTTCTTGCCTCTCATGCACAATCCATGTGTATTGTTATTGTAATATCTGTCTGTTTAACTTGTGCTAAATAAATAAATAAATACAGTGGAAACTAAGCTCAATTAAACAACACAATCACCTATTAAATTGCCAGTATTGGTGTGGGTGTGGTTGTGTGTGTGTGTGTGTGTGTGTTCCCCGAAAACATTTCCGTTGTGGACCGTGTCATTTGCAGCGCGTTTCTGTATTTGGTGATGTTGTGAACGTTTGCAGCGCTTTTCTGTATTTGGTTGTGTTGTGAGTACTTGGAGCACACGTATGTTGTGGAACTGATGAAGAAGTTTTTCTTAATTTTTAATGGTTTTTTTTGTATTTGCACGCGTTTTTAAAGTTGCAAACGTTTTTTGTAATTGCATTCGTCTTCATCAGGTTGCAGCGCGGTGAGCTCTCTCGGCCACCGTACATCTGCCGTTTTGAGTTTTGTACCAAAATGCTGTATTTTATGAACGCATTAAAGTATCTTTACGAAAGCTGCCTTGAAACAATCTATATTATTAAAAGCGGTATATAAATGATGGTGACTTGACTTTTTGTGGAAACAGTACCTCATAACACTGCTACTTGTTATAAACGGTATTTAGTTACTGGAAAAGCTATACACAAACAGCTGAGCTACTGTCATGTTGCTGAAAAAAGTAGCATCACTACTTTCAGGGGGTACAGTAGTTATTCTCCAACACTGCATACAATGTGTAAGATTGAACAAATTGTAATATATATAAATATATACACATCTGTCGACTCATCACCCGTTGAACCCTGGGAATTTCTCAAGGGGGTTACTGCAGAAAGATACATGATTTAAGACCATCTGTACAGGCTGCTCAATTTGTCTGTCTGGTAGATGTCGACTGCGAACAATGATACCAAGTGCATATGGTAGAGAAAAAATAGAAGGTCCCTCTCTTGGTCTCCAGAGGAGCAGCTGCTGGTGTAAAACTCTGGGAGAAAGCAATAAAAGATCTCTCAGATTAGCTGTGAGGTGGAGTTGAAATTGAAATTGATCAACTACAGAGGCTATGAATCTGAAATCAGGAGGGGATGAAACATCATGTCCAAATATAGTATGTCCACAGTTCCTTTGCTCCCTGCAATTTCTGTGCCCCACAATATTATTATTGCTAAGAGTTGGAGAAAATATCCACCATAATCAATATCATTGATCATGACACTTAAATCAGATTGGGTGATAATATGTTTAATGTTTTAAACTGTAAAAAAAGAAATGTCAAAAATGCAATATATGTTCACTCAGATCAATACTGTTCACCTCTGCAAATGATATTTGTGAGCCTAGTAATGCTTTAGCCTTTGGTAATGCTTTAAGTAATGCTGACAGTGCAGTGATTTGTTTTTTTGTGATGTAAAATGGGATGTAAAAAAAACATGACAGAAATGAAGGTGGAAAGGTGAAGGTGATTGTTCATGGTGACCACAGTCTCTAAAAAGGCAAAAGCAGAATCATAAATGTGGTCAAAAAGAGTACTATATTCCAAGTGTTCTAAAGCCCTATGACAGCCCTGATCATCTACAAATCCACAAATTGTGCCAGATATGACGTCTTTGATATCTTGTATTTCTAAAATGTAGATTTGAGTAGGCCTACTGCAGTGGATGGGAAGATTTTCAGTGAGTAAGGACATTATTTTGCATTATTCTGATTAATAAAAAGGTGGTTTCAAAAGACATTAGCATATGATATTATATATTTTTGGTGGACTATTCCTTCAGTATAACCTACAAATAATTATTTGCTAAGTCAGATTTTCACAAAATGATCAGATATGTTTCTTATGCTTTCAATGTTCCTTTGGACCAAGACACTTTCACAAATGTAACAGTCTTCTGAAATATTTCCAAATCTCCAAAGCCTAATAGATCTTTGACCCCTGTTCTCCAGGCAGATTCAGCAACTACAGCATAGATCTCTCAGGGTCTGGGGCTTAGTAAATGGATTGCACCCTTCCCAGCTTTTTGTCCATTAAAGGGCAATTCACATTTCCATTTCAACCAGAACATGAGCAATCATCCTTATTTATACCTCAGTGTTTTCCATTTGCGAAAAGCAGAGGCCGATTTCACAGTGTAGATCGTGGGCATTATTAGCTCCCCAGCCAAATATGACCTTGTTTGTTTTAGTATCTGTGCAAAATCAATTTCGGATCTCTCTATCATTTTGTCCCCCACAACTTGTCAGGGAAGATATGTGGCATCATTTCCACTGCAGATCATGTGTTCCAGGGACAATAAAAAGACAATGATGCCCCCTCGTTGCTCATCCTTTCTTTATTGAGATTCCTTGTCCTCAAGACATTTCTTATTGGGCCAAAGAGAGAGGGTCGGTATTTCCATTTAAGCCATTTGAAGTATAAGACCCCTCAATATCTAAAAAGGACTGCTGCAATTTCTAGCTGAGTGTCAGGGGAATGGTTCACAAGCTCTTAAGACATCCATTCTTATCCCCTCCATTGAGCCATAGGGTGTACTGCCCCCATGATTGTAAACAAAAGGGAAAAAATGATTGCCTTTTCCTTTAAGGTTAACAGATTAAGCATTTTGGCAGTTTGGACCAAAGGCAAGGTGAAACACCCCTCACAAATTACAGAGATTTATATTTTGTGTCGTCAAATGACGTTGCCACCCTCAATGTCGAAGAAATGTTTGCTATGGTGTCATTAATGCTCTGAAGTTTTTGGTTACATCTTCTCTTCTCGGTCAAAAGAACCCTCACACACATTCAATCTGAGACTGAGTCTGAGGCTTTTATAAGGATGTCTGCTGTGAACATGTGTTATAAGATCTGTCTTTAACATATCATGATATATAGCTTTGATAAACACCAGCCACCCCTTTGAGTGGTATAAATGTTTTTTGTTCTCACAAAAGACACCTAGATGATGTACCAGTTGAGTTATGTCCCTATGCCCTTGCTATGAGCAATTGGCTGTTACTAGAAAGACTGGGCCGCAATATACTGTTTATTACTTTGGGGCTCGTCCCTTATTCAGTGAAAAAAAACAAAAAAAAAACAAAAAACGTTTATCCACTTGTCGTTTCACTTTATCCACTGTGTAGGATAGATGGATAGACACTAAAAGTTTACCAGCATATGGAGAACTCCTGCACTCAACACACTCTTCAATTGATCACTGGACAAATTAAAAACAGTGATTGTCGAGAATTCCATATGAATCAAATGATTGAATCCCTTTGAACAAAATTTACATTGGAATTGATTAGAAGTGAAAATGGATATGGCATGATTTGTGGTTTTTATTTATTTTTTTTATTATTTGTGTGTGCATCAATACATTTAATTAATTTTTTCTGGATCCTACATCGGTAAAATTGTTATGGCTCCCCTGCAGCTATGGTCCCCTAGATTTGTTCCCACCTTTCACCCCATTAGCGATGGGGTGGTTTAGCCACAGATGACTAATATAGCATTTGCTCATATGTGCAGATATCATTGTGGAAATAAATCCCATTAGGTTTTATGACAAATAGGTAGAATATTTGTTGTTTACAGCCATTAAGTGTTTCCAGCATCTGCATATTTTTTATGGCTTTATGATTTGATTAACTCCACTCTTAATTATCATTCTCATGCACATGGATTATTTTTGCGTTTTTGACACCGGGTAGGGGGGACTTTTTCGGTGAAGCGTTGGCTTGAGACTGACAAATACCGGTGTTAGATAGATGACATCCAGATAGCTATGTTTGCAATGGAAGATCACAACTAATCTAGGCAATAGGGAGGAAAGATTGTCTTCCTGAAAACTAATCAGTCAGAGCAGACTCTCATTTTGCATATGGATTCACAAACCTCTGTGTGGATCACCGGGGATGTTTGCTTGGCTAAGTCATTAAGGCAGAAGCCTTTCAAAGCACACCCGCGTTAATCTGATGTTGAAAGAGGGAAAGAAATGCAATTGGTTTTGGGCAAGAAGATAAATTGATGAAACCTTAGATGAAAACAAAAAGTTCTTTTGGATAGGGATTAATAATAATAGAAATAGATTCAAAACACTTCTAAAAGTTTGTGAGTAAACTTTTTTAGGTTAATTAATCATTCAAAAGGATGAATAAACTATATGAGATTATGATCTATCTTGAATACTTGATTCTGATTGGCTAGATGGTGTGTGTTAAGCGGGGGATAATGTAGCTGAGAGCAGGACACATTCTTACCATTTTTGAAATGACCATATGACAGTGTTATCTGATTTAAAAAAAAATTGTCAATAAAATACAATAATTAACTTTTTAATATAGCATAATGATTAAATTATAACTAAATAATTTGGTATAGTTTGGCAATGGACACTTCAAAATAATGTGATCAAATAGATGGAAAAACAAAAAAACACATGCAGAAAACACAGAGCTGAACACTTTACATTTCTTAAAATAATTTCTAAACATTGACTCTCGGTCTTTCTTCACCTGCTTTTCGTGGTTCTCATAAAAGTAATAAATGTGATTATATTGCTAATGTCATAGCATAGGTCTAATATGCGCAACTTGGATTTAAACTTGGGTAGTGCCTTTGGTAAGTTAGTTAATCATTAAAGTATCTAAACAGCTATTAAACAGATTGGAAATTAAAATTTGTCTAATTTTAAATGAACACCAAACACTCTTCGTGCTAGAATAGAACTGCCCCATCGACTGAGCTTGGTTTCTCTCATATTTTTTCCCCTCCATTCTGTCACCTGATGGAGTTTGGGTTCCTCTCCACTGTCGCCTCTGGCTTGCATAGTTGTGGACACTTAATATTCAAATCTGTCTGTACTGACACTGTTGTATGAGAACTGAACTTAGCTGGACGATGCCATCACTTTTTGCAAAACTGCTTTATAGATTGAACTAATTTAAATGAATTTATTTGATAACTGATAATCTTTACAACAGAACTTAATCAACACTGAACTGACTTCAGCCGAAATGCATTATTTTCCCCTTTTTATCACTCTAAAGCTGTATTACAAATCAATATTACACTACTATTAATATTGAAGTTATCCCATTTTTTTCAGTACAATATATAAATATAACATCGATGCAAGACGGCAGCAGTTGTGTTTGTATGAAACAAGCGAGAGGGTATCCGAGAGACATGAAAGTCTTGAAGACATGATGTTCTGGTGTCATCAGCTTGCAAGCTTCAAAGACCCGGATGGGTGGTATGTTATTGATAACAGTTGTCATTGGAGAATAACATACCCCAGAATGCTGTGGCTGACCAATCCCAATCAATATTGTGTCTGTGTTTTATGTTGTTGCTAGTTATGTTGCTGCAAAGATGATCCTCCGGCTCCGCCTCCAGCTGCTGATCCCATCACTCCACTTCGACCCAGCAATCTGTCTGCTCCAACTTGTCTCCTCCCTCCTTTGCTTCCACCTGGGACCATTGTCCTTGCTGCTCCACCGGGCTCCCTCTTCCCTCCAGCTTCGCCTTCGTCAAATGTCACACTGCCTGCACCATGGATTTACAGGCCTTCAGTTATGGTCCACATGGTCCACAGTATCACTGGCCACACGTCAGTCCTCTGGCACCCTGGTGGGTTAAATATTTACTTTATTAATAACCCTTAACTCATAGAACTCATGCTCATCATTCTTCTTTTTCTACCCTCTTATCCTTTTTGTATCCCCCTGATTAGTTAGTAGTACTTCATTCTATCTGTCTCAGTAAGTATAGCATTGAATACCAGGACACCACAAGATTGCCATAATTTAAGCCTTTTTTCATATTCTTCAAAATACCTGCATTTATATTCCATGGCAAAAACATAAATTAATGGCATACAGGTTTGGAACAACACAAGGTTGAATAAAAATATGACAGAACCCGCTAAGGGGACACAATGAAGATGTTTTAATTAATAGTGAAATCTCTAAAGAAACAACTAAAGAGATGATGCATAAAACTTGGCCTGGAATGAACCATATAACTGCAAAGGGAATATCAGTATGAAAGATGGATTCTTATTTGATAACTGCAGCCAACCTGCCTGTTCAGCCAAAGTATTTGGCTCCAGAGGCCCAAATCATTAACGTCCGTCTCATGAAGAGCCGGAATAAAGGCATTATCTTTCACTGTTGGAAAATGAATGTCCTACATCAAAGATACATTATCACTTATTTGGGCAAGAAACAGATCATTTAAGGCAAATAATACCTGCTATTACTGAAGCCATTGTCTGGTCACTTGTGATATCATGGAGACCCTGATTCCAATGAATCCATCATCACAAATACATGGGTCTGCTACATCTTCCTTGTCAAAACCCGAGGGAGCCCAAGTAGTGGATTTTTTTTATATTGTCTGGGCTTCAGTATCTGTGTGAATTCTGCTTAATGGAATCCTCAGATGGAAATGGACTCTGACAGAAGGATGGGTCAGGCGAAATATTGATAATCACTTTTGTTTTTTTTTTCTTCACCGAATGGCATGACACACGGCAATTCACATTTTCTATTACCAGCCTCCACCTGGCTCCATTATAGGCAGACAGCAGGTGATTGGATATGTTTCTGAGGTTGAGTAACTACTCTGTTTCTCTATCATTCAGCCTAAGGAAAAGGGGTTCGAGAACGCCAGCACCATGTCTAGAGGGACTAGAAATATCTCTGTAATAAAGAGATGATGGTAAATGGCAGAAAGTAGAAAGGGTCATTAGATTATGCTTCCTGTGTTTTGTTAATTTGCTTAACAAATAAAAACTCACAACCCCTAGAATCACCTGTCCATTAGTCAATATTTCATAAATATAAATTAAAGGGGTGGTTGATTTCATATGGTATGATTTCACTTTTCTAACTTCAGTTAGTATGTTGCTTGTTGCTCTTTGAGCATAAACAACATCTGCAAAGATACAATGCTCAAAGCAAAGGGAGCTATTTTACTTTAAAGAAATCGCTTCAGCAGTAGTGTAACACACTACTACTGACAATTTGGTTATGAAACGTTCCTTTTTCAATTCGGTGAAACATTACTTTTCCCAATGGATTATATATTAAATTGTTTAGTTTAAAGACATTTCAAGCTTTCTATTTATATAGATATAGTATCATGCCTGTGAGGCATACGCTGAGTTCTGGTTAATTTATGATGAGGTGCGCTCCAGTTCAAGTGATCGCGCCTCCTTCATGTCATGATTATATTGTCTGCTGTATTTGGTTCTTATTTATTAAATCCAGGCAATTGGTTGATAAAAAAATAAATAAATAAATCTAAGATATAATATACAAAACAAAATTCAATTTAAAGAAAGGCTTTCTTCAAAACAAAACTTAATGAAGATGTAAAAACATGTCTGACCCACTCAATGTCTCCCGATATATTGCGCATCCATCTTACTCATGCTTTTCATTTTTCATAATCTACATAGATGGAAAAAAAAACATTATAATTTTTTAACAAATATGAAACTAAATGTGCTTATTTAATGGCTAGTTACAACACATATAGTAGGCCTAGACTCTCTGTTTGTACAAATTGTTGCACATTCATTTATTTTTTGCACACATAAGTTGAAAGGCATTTGTTTACATAGTAAAACATATCTGCAAAATTGATCAAGTTCACGGATAATTGTGCATGCATTTATTAACCATTATGATACTAAAATCATAATAAAGTAGGCTTGGCTATACGTACAAAAAAATCAGATAATTCCAGAATATGAACGCAACAATTTTAATTACACATTAAGCATTTTCCTCCCATAGAAAACCATTATAAGAAACGTCTCGGGTTATGACTATAACCCTTGTTCCCTGAGAATGGAACGAGACACTGCGTCGATAAAATCGACTCTTTGGCGATGATTCCTAAGCATGCGCCTCTGAAGTATGAATGAAACTAATCCAATCCTGATTGGTTGTTGCGTCGTGACATAACATGTGACAGCATACCCGGAAAAATAAAAGTGACGCTGTCACAACACACACTAGCCTCGCGATGAAGCAAGACGCTCAAGGGTCTTCAGGGGCATGGCAACACGATGCAGTGTCTCGTTCCCTTCTCAGGGAACAAGGGTTATAGTCATAACCCGAGATGTTCCCTATCGAGGGAACTCAACACTGCGTCGATAAAATCGATTCTTTGGGGAATGAGTGCCCACTAGGCCACGCAACGAACAGACCCTTCCCGGAGTGAAACTGTATAGGCACTTCAGCAAGAGCTGAGTACGTGTGCACTGCGCATACTGGGAAGGTGGAGACTGTAAAACCTAATGAATGTATGTGGGGTAGCCCAGCCAGCTGCCTCACAGATTTCCTGCAGAGGGACTCCCGAAAGAAGGGCCCTAGAGGAAGCCATGCCTCTAGTTGAGTGAGCCCTTAAGGCCAAAGGTAAAGGCAACCCACGCACCTTTTAGGCCTCAGTAATAGCCTGGACAATCCAGTTACTAATAGTCTGTTTGGTTGCCGGGAGCCCCCTCTTAGGTTACCCAAAACATACTAACAACTGGTCCGACCTTGTCCAAGAAGCGGACCTTTCAAGGTATACACTCGAAACTCTGACGGGGCAGAGCAAGTGAAGCCTCTCTTCTTCCGCCGACACATGAGGTGGAGGATGGAAAGCCTGAAGGACTATAGAATGAACCGTATTTGAAGGAACATTAGGCACGTAGCCTGGACTCGGGTGCAAAAAGGCCTTTACTCTGCCAGGGGCAAACTCCAAGCAAGCCGGCGTTACCGCCAGGACCTGGAGATCTCCCACCCTCTTAAGTGAGGTAATCGCTAAAAGAAAGACAATTTTTAGTGTTAAGTCCTTAGGCGAAGCCGACTCTAAAGGTTCGAAGGGGGCCAGGGATAACCCTTCCAGAACTATTGCCAGGTCCCAGGCATGAACCCTGGACCTGGTTGCCGGCCTCATCCTCCAAGCCCCATGAAGAAACCTAATGACCAACTGGTGCCTCCCCAGAGGTCCACCATCTACTGGCATGCGGAAAGCCGAAATGGCAACCACATACACCTTAAGAGTGGACAGGGAGAGACCTGCAGAGAAGCGATCTTGGAGAAATTCCAGAACTGAAGCCACCAGGCAGTTTACTGGATCTAACCCCTGTTCTCTACACCAAGTGACAAACACATTCCACTTGAAGCCACATAATATCCTGGTAGACGGAGCCCTAGAGCTAAGTATGGTTTCGACCACTCCAGCTGATAAGCCAGCATTCAGGTACTGAACTCCCTCAGAGGCCAGACCCACGGTTTCCACAGCTCTGGGTGAGAGTGGAAGATTGTGCCCTCCGCCTGAGACAACAGATCCTTCCTCAGAGGAATCTGCCATGGCGGCGCTATGAGGAGTGATATTATGTCCGAAAACCATACTCGTCTTGGCCATCTAGGGGCAACCAGAAGTAGACTGATGCCCTCCTGACGGACCCTCTCCAGGACTCCCAGGATCAGAGCGATCGGGGGAAGCCTCAGCCAGGCCTGTACCATGGCATCCAACCCCAGTGGGGCTGGATGTGAGAGGGAAAACCAAAGTGGACAGTGGGACGTCTCTCGAGACGCAAACAGATCCACTTCCATTGGTCCGAACCTCTCCCATATCAACTTCACCACCTCTGGATGAAGTCTCCATTCCCCGGGCCTCAGCCCCTGCCTCGACAGGACGTCTGCTCCCTGATTCTGAACCCCTGGAATATACATTGCTCTTATTGACAGTATTTTCCCCTGGGACCAAAGGATAATTTGATGCGCCAATTTGCACAGAGGGCGCGATCTGAGTCCCCCTTGTCGGTTCAGATAAGCCACCACAGACGTATTGTCCGTCCGTATTAGGACGTGGCGACCTTTGAGGTGTGGGAGGAAGCTCCTCAAAGCCCTGAACACAGCCATCATCTCCAGGCAATTTATATGCCAAGTGCGATGATGGTCCTGCCACAGACCCCTGGCAAAGCGGCCGTCCATGACCGCGCCCCAGCCAGTAAGGGAAGTGTCTGTCGAAACGGTTTCCCGGCGACATGACACCCCAACACTGGCCTTTGGGATAGGAACCAAGGTTTCTTCCATATTTGCAGAGAATGAAGGCACCTGCGCATTACTCTGATCATACGAAACGGACTCCCTCTGGGGGAGAACCCCTTGGTTTTCAACCACCACTGGAGAGGCCTCATGTGAAGGAGGCCCAAAGGAATAATGTTGGATGCCACTGCCATGAGGCCCAGCATCCTTTGAAAATGTTTCACAGTGATGGCCTGGCCCAGCTTCACCCTGGATACCATCGCCAGAATTGACTCGACATGTGCAGGAGACATTCTTGCCTGCATTGTAGTTGAGTCCCACACGACTCCCAAAAAAGTCGTTGTCTGGGATGGTTCTAGCACACTCTTCTTGGAATTGAGTCTCAACCCCAATTTTTGAATATGGCCAAGGACGACATCTCGATGCCGAACCGCCATCGACTCCCTTGAAGTCTGAGTGGAGCAAGGGCTACGTCCATACATTTGGTGAATGTGCGGGGAGAGAGTGCTAGGCCGAACAGAAGAACCCGATACTGGTAAGCTTCGCCCCCGAAAGCGAACCTCGGGTACCTCTTGTGACATGGAAGGATGGAAATGTGAAAATAGACGTCTTTTAGATCTATCGTGACAAACCAGTCCTCGGACCTGATTTGACTCACAATTGCTGGAATGGTCACATTTTGAACTTGAACCTCCTCAGAGATTGGTTCAACATCCCGAGATCTAAAATTGGCCTAAACCCCCCATCCTTTTTTGGAACTATAAAGTACCGGCTGTAAAATCCGGACTCCC
>JAOTRC010000011.1:5652830-5664009 GCA_027497675.1 Cyprinella lutrensis | reverse complement strand
CAGGACAAAGAAACATCTAAATTAGTCTCAGTGAATAAAGTTAGTCTTCAAGACCAGCAGTTTCAACTGAGATAATTGTTCTTGTATATAATTTTTCTTCAAGGTAAATATAAATATCATTATACTTTATTATGAGTCAAATGTTATGTAAAATGTTTGTGTATACTTTTATGATGGAAGATGTTTTTTCTTTTACAGGTTCAAACTGGTCTTGTTATTTTCTCTTGTAGAGAGATGTCACATTTGTTTACACTTTGTATTTTCATTGTTAAATTTTTTGTTGAAAAAGACAAATAAACATTTGATTCTTCTTTAATCGTCTTGTACTTCTTCAGGAATACTACATACCGAGTTCAGTTTAGGTATTGAACTGTTGCATTTAATTATTTTGACAGCTAATGATTTTGACTAAGTTGACAGAACTTCAGCTATAGCGTGAGCTTGAAGGTAAGGAGGTAACAAGCGGCAGGTCTGGACTGGATTCCTTTTCAACTCCTTACATTGACACCACCAAAGGGATGGAAAAGCACTGCCTAGTCCAGGAGGAGGTGAGAGCAGTGGCCGAGGAGGAGAGAACCTGCAGAACAGTAGGAATGAGGTAACAGGGTGCCTGGACATGATGGGAGAACGCGATCGAGAGGAAGGTGACATGGGCGGAGTTACAGCGGATCGAGTTTTTTATCCCGGCGGTATACGGTGTGCTCCCCAGCCCATCAAACCTTCACATATGGGGCAAAGTGGAGTCCCCAGTGTAACGAAGGCCAGCTAGTAGTTGCCTTGCGAGTAAACCTCACTCCCCTGATCTCAATAGGCACTCTAGCGACAGACACTAGTGGTCTCCTTGTTAGAGCGCCTGACTCTCATGAATCGGAGACCCGGATTCGAGGCCCGCTCGGAGCGGGTCGAGTTGGACCCGGGTGGAGGGGTTACACCAGCATGCCCACTGTGCACCAAGTGTGGAACCCTAGAGCACATTCTGAGTTGCTACTCAAAGGCACTGGGATAGGGAAGATGGAGGCATGACCAAGCACTAAAGGCCATTGCTGAATCCATTGCTACAGCAGTCGAGTGGTCAAAGTGCTCCCGCCCCTCCAAACAAGCCATTGTCAGAGCTGGAGAGCGGCCAAAACCAGCCGCGAAAACATCTGCAGGCATTCTGGCCACGGCGAGGGGCTGGGAGTTGTTGGTGGACTTGGAGCGGCAACTCAAGTTCCCCAACCAGGTTGTGCCCACCTCCTTAAAACCAGATGTCGTTCTCTTGTCTGAGTCCTGTTGGAGCTTACAGTCCCTTGGGAAGACCACTTGGAAAAGACGTTTGAGAGGAAGCTTGCCAAGTACGAGGGACTAGTAAGCAAGTGTCGACAATCTGGATGGAGAGCAAGGTGTATCCCAATAGAGGTAGGATCCCTGTCCAGAGTCTTTAGTCTGTCTGGCATTGATGGGGTTAAGCCTGTGTTATACTTTCCACGTCCGCAATTGCGCGAGGGTCCGCTAGGGTCCGCGTGACGTAAAAATCGTCATCGAAGGGTCTGCCCGGAGGTTCCTTGCGGACGTCCGTGTGCCTCCCATATTTTGTGACCGGGCGGTCAAAGTACGCGCGGCCACTACTAGATTAAAACCGCAGAAGCGCGGGGGTTAAAAAGTGGACGTCGATTTCGAAGAGAGGCTGTGCGAAGAAGTCCGTCGCTACCCGCACCTCGACAACCCATCATTAAGGATAATAAACAGCCAGATGTGCAATAATTCCTGGAGGGAAAGTTGCAAGAGTTTAGGCAAAGTATGTGTCGGCAGAAGTAGAAATATACTAGGGACCAGTTTGTCAAGGCCTATGTTTTACAGTCTATGGTCAAGCCAAAGAAAAAAGCTTGAAAAAAGCATGACTATGCCACTGTCCCAGGCGATTTACTGCGCATGTGTGGAACGCGTTCACTGAGCGGACCTCAGCAGACAGTATAAACACAAGTAGTCCGTGTCTGCGCTGTCCGCTGCTGTTTTTGTACGCGCCCAAACTGGAGTATAACTGAGCCTTTAGGAGGAGAAGAGCCATCCGCGATACCACTAATGCGGCAGAGAAAGCCTCAAGATGGCTGCGGCTCAAGAGAGGAGCAGGGTAGCTAGATTTGCCAACTGGACACAAGCTGGGGTCTGATCAGCCACAGCTGGGTCACCGGGAGCAGGGTGTATGATGTTGAAAGACCCGAAACACCCAATGATTCCAGGAACATCACTGAAGATGTGTCCAGTAGCATACACAGCCTTTTATCTATCTATTTATTAATTTTTATCAATGAACTTTAAAAACACCAAAATTAAATAATATTGAGAATGGCAGATTTTTGGCATGAAACAGTCAAAATCTCTTTTATAGTTTCTGATAAACTTTTTTATTATTATTTTTCATATAACTTACTTTGGTAACAAGGTTGATGAATGCTGTCAATATTACTATGGATTAATGTTTTTTTATGTAGCCATTGTTTACTTGCGCTTTTTAAGGATTTATTGAAATGTACATTAATACTATAATTTCAGATGTGACGCTGGAGAATAAACTGTCTGAATAATTGTACGTTATAAATATTTTGTATTAATTGTTCTTTTGAAAGAATGGGCGCGGTTTTCTCGCATCACCGCGCTAACGTCATCAGTAGTTTCCTTCCTCGTTCAGCGCGTTTGTTGTGTCTTCTGAGGTAAGTTCTGCTGGTCAGATATTTCGCGTATTTAAACATCCATAAAATACACTTTACACAATTTGTTTCAGCAACAATTACGGGGTTTGTTTTTATCGGATAAAACGCCAAATTTGCGTCTTTTCTGGCGTCTGTAGACTGATTTAGTTCGTCATTAAAACGAACATCTGAGGAAAATTTTGAAATCATTCAATCATATTAACAGTATGTTAGTGTTATTGAATGTATGTGATCTCAAACTTTAAGATTCGATCTGTGAGGGAATTTCATGAGGATAGTAACATTTTTTGCTCTCCTGGTGGCAATAAAATAATGATGAACATAATCAGTTACGGTTAATGACAGGAACCAGAAAAAAACGAAGGATAAAAATGTGAGTCACATTGTTTTAGTTTGTATGTTCGTGTCAGATGTGAAAAGTAATACTATAATCTTTTAAAAATAGATGATTTATTTAAGTTTATATTCGAACTCCACCATCTGAGTGATATTTTAACCACAGACACCCAGAATTACTACAGAATGCAGTATAATGCAGCGTAATTTATTTTTTAGTGGCGTTATCATTATTTTCCCAACACTCACATCAGTACACAAATAAATTCTGGAATATTCCAGTTATTTTTATTTTTATTTCAGGCCCGATGGAGAAAAATGAGAGCGAAGAGGAGAAACATCATGTCAAAACTGAAGAAAAAACTCCCTCACAGACTGAAAGTATTTCTCTGAAGAAAATAGACAAGACATATTTCATCTGCCATAAGTGTGGGAAGAGTTTCACACAACAAGGACACCTTAAGAATCACATGATCATCCACACTGGAGAGACACTGCATGAATGTGATCAATGTGGTAAAACATTTTTGTGGGCTTCAGACCTAAAGAGCCATCTCAGAGTTCATTCACAGGAGAAACCACATTCATGTTCTTTGTGTGGAAAGAGTTTAAAATACAAACAGAGTCTTGTGTTTCACATGAAGATCCACACCGGAGAGAAACCGTTCACATGTGATCAGTGTGGGAAGAGTTTTAGACAATCATCAAGCCTTCAGGAACACATGAACATCCACACTGGAGAGAAACCATACGAATGTGATCAATGTGGTAGAATATTTTCGAGGGCTTCAGGCCTATCGACCCACATGTTAGTTCATTCAAAGGAGAAACGACATTCATGTTCTTTTTGTGGAAAAAGATTTTTACGTATTCAGAGTTTAAAATGTCATCAGAAAACACATACTGGTGTAAAAGATCACAAGTGCTTTGCATGTGGGAAGAGTTTTATTACTGCTATGAATTTGAAACTACACTGGAGGACTCACACTGGAGAAAAACCTTATAAGTGTTCACACTGCGACAAGAGATTCTGTCGGCCTGAAAATGTGAAAACACACGAGAGGATCCACACTGGAGAGAAACCGTACAAGTGTTCACACTGCGACAAGAGATTTCGTCTTTCAGGACATCTGAAAACACACGAGAGGATCCACACTGGAGAGAAACCGTATCACTGCACTCTATGTGGGAAGAGTTTCACTCAGTTATCTTCATTACACAGTCATATGAAATACAATCACAGGAAGTAGATCATCTTAAAGCTCGTGTTCCATGGTTAATTTTTCAAATGTTTGATTTTTGGAGCAAAATACACTAATTAAAACAAACTTGGAAAAAATGATATTTGTTTTGTTGTATTTTGTTTGCTCTATCTATGTCACATAGTGAGAAATGACACTATTACCAGTCTTCAAGTAAGACCAGAAAATTAACTTAGTTTTTTTACTATTAAAGTATAATACTAGAAACGTCTTTTCTTCTACAAATATTAGATGTTAAGTATCTCAGATCTGTTGACTGGAGCAATAAAGTTCTTGATTCATGAGTAGAGAGAGGACTTAATCCACAACAAATGCAAGATATAATTCTTCTTTGTTCTGTTGTTTTCGGTACACCTGATTTACTCAAGTGTTAAAATGTTTGAAGTAGTTTTTCTTATCTTAAGCAATGTTCGTTAACTAGATGGCAGACCGCAGTAAAGATAGCTTGCAGTTTGATATTCAGATTTTTTTTGGGTGTAAATCCACAGTGCACTGCTCTAGACATACAATTTGTTTTTTATTTTTTTACCTCAGGTCTGACATCAGTGAGGTGGGGTTTGTAATGACTTAATATTACAACGTGTATAGCGTCAAACGTTGAACGCTTGGAGACTTTTTGTTGTCTGTTTACTCTACTTGTGTTAAGAAATTATCATTTCATAATTTTGTGTTACTCTGAAAGCCAATAACTATAACGATTGCTTGGTCTTTCCATGTTTTAAAAATATTAAAATAAAATCTTTAAATACAATTTTCACCCTACACATGACTGATATTGAGTTATTGTTTACATTAACTTTTAGCGTTATTTTAGTGTATATTATAAACGCTATTGTAAATACAACTTGATTTTTGGCGCGTTTTTGTCGCATCACCGCGCTGACGTCATCTTTACTTTCCCTCGTTCAGCGCGTTTGTTTTGTCTTCTGAGGTAAGTTCTGCTGGTCAGATATTTCGCGTATTTACACACCCATAAAATACTTTTTACACAGTTGTTTCAGCAACATTTACGGGGTTTGTTTTCATTGGATAAAACACCAAATATGCGTCTTTTCTGGCTATGTAGACTGATTTAGTTCGTCATGAAACGAACATCTGAGGAAAATGTTGAAATTCATTGAAACAGGAACGATTTTTTTCATAGATTTCATTTTTAGAGTAATAATGTTGGTGTTGAATTTATGTGATCTCAAACTTTAAGTTGATTTGTGAGGCAATTTCATGAGGATAGAAACGTCGCTGTCTTGATGGACATAATCATGTCCGGTTAACTCTAGAACGGCCATAACGGTCATTTTGACCGTTTTGAATTTTATATAAATAACTTTGTTAAAAAAATAATATAATCCTGCTGGTACTTGACTTTTCCTAAAATTGTCTGTATTTTCATTCAAAATTGCTTTTCATATTAATTAATTTACGTAAACGTAAGGCAAAAAAACAACAACAAACAAACAATCAAACATATTTTCCTATTTCGGCCATAGACCGCACTGAATTTCGCTGTATTTTTTTGTTAAATATCCCGCGGTTGATCGTGGTCTCTCTCAACTGTCAACAGAAGGTCCGTCCAGTCACAGCGGTGTTTGCTATATGATAATTTCTACATTAGTTGTTGATCAGAAATAAGCAAATAAAACTGTACTACAGTTATCTATAATACTAACGTTATCTATCTATCTATCTATCTATCTATCTATCTATCTATCTATCTATCTATCTATCTATCTATCTATCTATCTATCTATTGCTACTTTTAAGTCTGTTTTTTTGTAACATATTGTGAATAATTATCATCATCACCACACATAGTCACAAAGTGTACACTCTCTCATGTGAAGCATTTGAATCGAATCTCAGATGCACAGGTTTGTTCTGAATAAAACAATTCAAACAATTTACAGTATAGAAAATGAATTTCGTATTGTCTTTGTTTGTGGCAAAATATTAAATCTTATGATATTCTTACCTTAATTTTACTAAATAATTTGTCTTTGTTTTATATCAGTTATATACTGTGAATAATGAACTTGAGTAGTTTTATTGGAGGCATTTATTTAAGAATTTGCATAAGACCCAAGCGTATTTGATTAAGATGTAGAAATGGGAGAACAACATAAAGGGGTTTTAATACCAGAGGAAATTATACCTGTACTATATTTGGCAACCATATGGCCAGTCAATTAGGAAATGCAAATTATATGTACAAGATGTAACATGCATATTTCCTTGGACTCGTCTACAACAAACATGGTATGGCTTATTAAAAACCTCTTGTTTGATTAGCTTTTTCATTACTATTGTTCTCTTTACATTTAT
This sequence comes from Cyprinella lutrensis, assembly GCA_027497675.1. Lineage (NCBI taxonomy): Eukaryota > Metazoa > Chordata > Actinopteri > Cypriniformes > Leuciscidae > Cyprinella > Cyprinella lutrensis. Next base: position 5,657,402 of record JAOTRC010000011.1, on the reverse strand, counting down.
TTTCTCAATCACTTTAGCACATTTTTTGAAACAGTCTTTAAATTCTCTAAACTGTAAGTTCAATTGTCACAACTGCTTGCTTGAACATCAGAACATTAAACAGTATGTCTGCAAAAAATGTAGTAACTCACCCAAAACATTTAATTCATGGTTCAAAACCGTCTAGGTTACAACTAGAACAGGGGACGACACACTGCATCAATGACGCTATTGGGGAACACCCTCCAAGTGAACCGGTGTCTGAAAAACTATCCAATCATGGCAATCAATATTAACAGGCGACAGCCTATGACGTCATTAGTGCGACCCAGAAGTATAAAAGGGGTGCCTAGAAAACATGTCATCCACTTTCATCTTAAGGGACTGTTCAGCAGGCATCCCCAAAGCATGGCTAATATTCTCAGGGAACAAAGGCCCACACCTTGAAAGTCACAGACATCAGCCCAGGAAGTGTTTTAGTTCAAAGGGAGCATATTCAACCATCCCAACTGGGAGGGAGTCACTAATCTGTCTCTACCTGAGCCTGGGTGGTGAAGGGTGATAACATACAGTACTATAGGAAGCAAAGTGCTCTAATTGTTGACCCTAACAAGAGGAGCAATATCAGCATGACCCTGAAGGATGTATCAGGGTTGAGGCCTTTTATCTTGTAATTATACAAGACAGATATTATATTTCTTTACTAAACCCAAGGGAATATAGGCCTCAATAAGTGGCCAATGACAATCTACCTCAAGGCGTGAACTCTTATATTCAAGGGGCTCAGAAGAAAAATCCTTTTTTAACTTAAGGCGTTGCTGCCAGCTAAAGGGCGGAAGCCTGAGCCCACTGCTTCTTACTCTCTAGACGAGAAAGACCTGACAACACCCATAGATATCTGCATGGGAGGCTTTTTGAGGGTAGCCTGCTACTGTTATCTACCCTGATACTAACATTTACACTTAATGCAACATTTTTTATATGATATGGCCAACCTGTTCACTACCTCAGATTGGCACTACCCACTACATAAGCCAGACGACTCTAATCAGAGGAAGCCTATGGGAAGAGTATGCATAGCCTACCTATATATTGGGAACTTCAGGGGCCTATTTCTACTCTTATAAAAACCCCACCTAACACACCCCTTAATACTTTCTAACAGGGAACCAAGGTCTACTGTACAACCTTACTAAAACTCCCATAAAGGGAGGAGACCAACAGAGCTCAACCTGCTGCTTGTAGAGCGATGGCCAAAACGACATTCACAAATTGGAGGCCTATCGCCATAAAGAGCTCGAAAGAGCGCACTTACTACCAAATCCAATATCAGACCTACAGAAGAGTTCCAAACTGAAGGAATCATTCATCACAGGTCCAGCCTCAGGGCTGATGCAAGAAGTGTTTGGAGTGTAGGTAGTGTGCAGATTCAGACTGCAGTGTTATGCAAAATTAGATGCAACCGGGTGCGGCTTCACCTATCTGAAATTTCCCATCAGCAACTCAATCTCAAAAAGTTCAGAAGGCGATACTGGTGTATCAAGAAGAAAAGCTTTCTTTCTCCCCAATGCCATCCAAGTTCAACCACAGATGCCTTTCCCTGGCCACCATAGGTTGCTTGTATAGTGGCCCGGAGAGCTAATCTGCCGTGCGGCACAGCTCGTTTTCACTGGAAAGACCCTGACCATGGTCCAAATCTTTCAGCAGATTAGCATGGTTTGCTTGCATGGTACACCATTGCGTCTGCCCTGCCTTTTAAGCGCAATGTTTGTTTAAGAGGCAGGGCATGAACACTTAGTGTTGATGCCTCCCCAACCGCAAGATAGTTTGCGAGTCTCTTGTCAATTATATCATCGACGCATACCCTTGTTTGCGCATCCCCTCAACACCAGCATAGTGTGCTCACTGATGGTGATGGATGCGCTCTAAACATGTGTTCCTCCATGCCTTTTCAATCTATTGTATAGATCGGGCAGGAATAGAGGGCTCACAGAGCTGGAGCATTATGCCTGAGGAAAAGTTTATAAAGTCTGTCACGAGCAGTCTCTTCCCTCACGCACTCCTATGGTTGCAAAGTCTCACTGAGAGAGTTTCATAACACTCACAACTCATCATACGTGGGGCAGGGTGGCTGTGAGGGTTCAGGTTGTATATCCTCTTCACCCTCATCAGCCATCTCCTACTTTTTTGGGTTGCCTGCAGAACACTTGCTGTCAGATCAGATGATGTTAGTGACAACACATCCTCATCCGGCAGCTCAAATCCGCGAGCCTCAGAGGGCCGTGAGAGATAAACAACTCTCTCAAACTCTTCGATGAGCAGGTTACCTTCAAAAAGCCTCCCATGAAGATATCTATGAGGTCTTTCTCTCTAGAAAGTAAGAATTACTGGGCTCAGGCCTCCGCCCTTTACAGCATTAAGTGTGGTAGCTGGCAGCAAGGTCTTAAATTAAAAAAGGACTTTTCTTCTTAGCCCCTTGAATATAAGAAGTCATAAGGTCAAATGTCATTGGCCACTTACTAAGACCTCCATTTGGATTTAGTAAAGAAAACCCCACGATTCTAGTCTCTGCTCTGCCTCAGCGCGAACGGGACCTGAATCGCCTTGCACAGATGTCTGTCCCTCTTCCCTCGAGAAGAAGGCCAGACAACAGCAGAGTTTTCTTAGACGAAAACACTCATATTCTGCACAATCAGATTTCTCAAGAGCTGATTGTGCATTCTCTGATCCCAAAAAGTAAACTCACAAGTTGTGTGTCATCTGGTGTCAGAAACCTGAGAACCCTTGAAACTCTTATCACTTGCCATAATTGTTCTTATCTTTTTCAGGTGATTGCAAATCAGACAAAACTGTCCTTGTGGACAAAAAGAGGATAACATGTTCTTTAGGGGCCCCTTTTATACTTCCGGGTCGCCGGTTAATATCGATTGCCGTGATTGGATAGTTATTCAGACACCAGTTCACGTGGAGAGCATTCCAATAGCCTCATTGAGTTCCCTTTCGAAAGGGTCAGTAAATTGGACAATTATGTAGTCTGAGCTTCCTCATGCTGCCTTACCGCAGCATGATTTTATTCATGCTGAAATTCAGTCTAGATACTATGGCCAGATTGTCGCCTCATTTAGGGAACCAATCACAGAACGGGGAGGGAGAAACAAGACGAGTAGTTTGTTTATATCCTCAAGAAGCTACCTTTTGATGCAGCCTTATATATTGTTATAAGTAGTTTAGAATGCAAGTTTATTTTGAAAAAAGAGCAGCTTTTGGCGTTAAACTTTGCGAAACCCCAGTCGTGATTGTTGTCTCGCCATTAATCGCCCTAATGGAGGACCAGTACAGGAGGCGGTCAACCTTGGAATATCTGCCGCTCAGCTGTGTCCCGAGAAAGAAAACGCGATAAAGAATTGTCGATATCAACTTCTGTTCGGCAGTCCCGAGGCCTTGATGAGGGAAAAAGTGGCAAGACATGTTAGCCACGGAGTTGTACAGTACCAACCTGCTAGGCATCGTCGTTCGACGAAGTCCATTTAACTTATTAATGGCAAGTGGTATTTATTAATATCACATTGCCATTATGTCTATAGACTACCTACAGTGGTTGTCACAGTGCCACTAAGTTGTGTTGCTTTTCAATATCAATATACAGCTACTGCTTTAGTAGCAAAACTTTCAGCTGTGCACACATACCCGATTGAAGTTGTTGACACTTTAGCCATTAAATTAAATTTTTAATTTTTTAAACTTGTGAAGTACAAGCACAAACAATTTCTAATGCAAATAACAACTTCAACATCTATGTTAAACTGTACTTACAGTAATACTTGTGTTTATCTAATTGAAACGATTGGCTATGAGACATTCTTATCACCCAATAAACGGCACCGGGCATTCGTAAACCACGCCTCAAATACGAGAAAATGAACATGTGGTTGCCAGACCCAAGTCTCAACGAGAATTGGGTCTGGTGTTAGCCAGGCTATTGGACAATGCCAATGCCACACATTTCTACAAAAAAGATGTACTGTATGAATACAAATGTATTTTTACAACACTGCTGCTTCTGTGTAGGCTTGTGACGTTCCTCCATGTTAAAGTAAAAAATAGCAGTGATTGTGCCTGGCAAACCCCTTATATATGCTTCCAAATTTGATTGGTTGATAAGTAAGATTGTGCTTTCTATTTCAATAAAATGTCAGGCTTTTTGCCAATGTAACAGACATTTAACTTTCTATGTCAGATATGTATGGAATATACATGCATGTCTGACAGATCTTGATAACTAAATGCATCATGTTGCTTGTAATGGCTCACACAATGAAAGAATGTTTAGGAGTTTAACAATTTTACTGGTAATCAACTTAGTTATTGTGCAAATTGTAGACAATACCTTCTCTTTTTCCAAAACACATTCATTTTTTTTTTCAAATCAATAAGAAATTCTAATCTGATGAAGAAGAATGTAATTGTTCAGAGACCAGAATTTGTTGTTTTGAGAAAAGAAAACCAAATCGATTGAGTAGGGCTGTCGCGATAACCGCAATATTGCAGTACCGCGCTTCTGACGAGTCAACCGCAGAGGATTGCACGTAACCG
>JAOTRC010000011.1:5623709-5634211 GCA_027497675.1 Cyprinella lutrensis | reverse complement strand
GTAAAGAAACCTGCTTTGGATGTATTATGTTCAGGACAAACGTAATAGCACTGCAATAGTATTAGGTTAAGGACGAAAGTAATAGCACTGATATGTTGGCATTGCGATTTGCAAAATAGTTTCCTCAGAACGTATTTCGTGTGATACATAGTTGGATGATACATATTTCTAAATCTTTAGAAAGAGAGATTTGTACATCTCTCTGTTTATCCCGAGGTTTACAGTACGTCACATCCAGGCGTATCCAGATCTGATGCAGGACCAGTGCCTGGACATGACGACAATACAGTCATGAAGTGTCAACTTGTCTCTTCCCTGCAAAGGCCTCTTTCCCTTGCCTTTACCTCTTTACAAATGAATCGTTGTAGGGATAAATTCGGTTCACATGGCTACGCGGAAGTGATAAATAATTCTTAATTATACATTTTTAAGGCTAGACAAGTAGTTTGTTGAGGGTTGCTTTATAAAGAAGGACTACACACCTGCGCACAAGTATATTCAAACGCACATACCTATAGACTAAACACGTGATGCGCATGTGTACGCCATCTGCGTTTTGCATTGCATCCATTTTTCATATTGTTTTGGCTAACACATAACAAGCTTGAACAAACCTTCTTTTCCATGATAGTCACAACATCAGGAAGACCACCAACCACTTTGCCACGATCTGATAAGAAAACATAGCAAAGTTAATTTTAGGAATATAATTACATATCAAAGCGGGACGCCCGAGAGTGTTGGGAGAGATTGAGTATACTCACTCTTTTCAGCATATGCTTCTGCTCTGAAGGGCAAAAGAAGAATAGCATTGTTGTGAGTTCATTAGCAAACCATGATATTTTATCCAAACACTAACGTGCAGCTCACATGCTTTGCATCTCTAAACATTTAGGACGTGGAAAGCCATGTGGTGGCCTGATGCACGGGTTATCTTACTTGAGTCTCTGGAATTCTGCGTAGGCGTTGTCGTAGACTAAAGGGAGGAAAACAGGAAAAAAGAATAAAAGTTAAGAGCATATAACACATGAATAAAATTTTTTTTTGCACCGTGTCTCTACTTGCCGCGTCTTGTCCCGGAGGCACGGCATAAAAAGAAAATCAGCTCTCATTATTTTAATAGCATTGTTTTCCTGCTTCGCTGGAAATAGCTCTTCTTCCCCTACTCATTACTGTCACCCATTCAGCAAATTGCATGACCTGTCAGACACCAGCCCTTGATTATGTTTGTCATCACACAGTCTATTGACTAACTGAAACCACTGCCAGTATCTGCACCTTTGATACTATGATGGCATTTTTACATCCCTGGATTTCCCTGAATACATTTCCTGTGTGTGCAGCTGTAATACTGGCCTTTACTTCCAATTAAACACATCTACACAGGATCAATGTCAGAACACGTGTTTCAGGTGACCATTTTGGTTATCTCACAAATGTGGTGTAGGATTTTGGAGTCGAAAAGCCTTTGAAAATAGACAAAATCACTTTGAAAACATGATTCTTGATGTGCGGTTTTTCATTGGAGGTGATTTAACAATTATCTGAGCTGTTCTTAAAGTATTTCGCTGAATAATTAAGTTCAAATATAATAGGGTTCTTTTCCACAATACTCTCCTTTAAAAGTATCATACGTTTGAATTAATTTTTTCCCCCTGAGGTCCACTTATAATATTTAGTCAAGGTTGTTTTGTGCTAAAACACGCATAATTTAGTTTTCCATGACTATTTACGACCTGCTCTGAAGCCATTAGGTTTAAACGAGGAGGAAGTTTTATGTCCAGAAGGTTTTTAGGTCAACTACTAAAAGTATCAGAAAGCAGTATTAAAGAATGAAACATCCAAACAACTCACGTTGTCCAGAGAGGTCCAGGGTACGAGTGTGCGTCTTCTCGGCATCCGCAATCTCAAAAATATACATTCCTTTATCCTTATCAGTAGGTTCGACTATCTCCAAAGTTGCCATTGCTGGTTTGCCACCAATTCGCATTCTTTCTGATGCAGTGATTTTAGATTCCCTTGAAGCAGAAAGAGCAAATGAATGCACAGAGACCTGATAAATATCTGCTAATCAATGAGAGAATTACAAAACCAATACCACCCTGTGCAAGCGCAGCGCATGCACATACAGTAAATGCATTTAAAATGTTTCAACCAAGGCTTGCGTAATCCCTTTTTGAACTCAATTGTTTGCAAATTTTTCCATAGGTTAAATGTAAGACATGCCTTTTTTTAAAGTGGAGCATCAAATTAGCATGTCCCTAGAGTAAAATTAGACACGGCGGGTGTATTTTTTTTATTTTATTATTTTTTTTTTTTGTCTGTGTGTTTTGCTTGCATCTGAATGTGAAATCACCCCAGCCTTAATACCTGCCTTGCGTAAGATTCAAAACGTGCAACACGGGGAGGAAAGACCCAGAATAGCCACTTCAAAATGCTAATATAGGGATTTGAGAACCCATGCGAGCAGGAAGAGGCTTTTCTCTCTATGTTAGTATTCCACATGCTTCTGAATCACCTCCAGGGCAGAGCATTAGGCAACTGCAATCAGAATGATTTGTTTTGTGTCGACAACAGAGCGTGGAACAAGACAGACTCTTTATTCCTGTAATTTCAAGTAGTTCAATAATATTTTTTTTTGTACACCTCACACTAAAACAACACAAAATTATAGACCAAAATCTGAAGATCATGTTTACATGTACTGTTGTTGTCACGCCTAAGGACATGAAGAGGCATGAGCATTTCATTTTCTAGGCTATTTGTGTATCTTTTTTTATTCTAGGAAATCTTTTCAAGTGAGAGTGGAAAATGTGCATACTTTTGTTTCCATTGGATCTTCATCTCCTCGGTGTAATATTTCATATGGCACTCAAGCATAATGCCTTCCGCAGTGCACTGAATCGACAACTCGGAGGCACTGGATCCTGTCCAGGTCAAAAAAGAAGGAAAGAGATCTTAAAATTCACCAACAGGGGCTGGTTGGACAAAAAGTTGCATTAATGATATTCACCATGTGTTTGAGCGGAGCTTCTGTTCTTTTGTTATTTATACATAGTTTTGCAAGTGCACTCAACTAAAATGAACAACTGTTCTGCTTCACATTTGCAGTAAAAACAAAAAAAAGTGTTGGTACGTAATTTCATCATAAAGATTAAGAATAGAAACTGAGCTCACGGGTTAGAAATGAGTTGGTCAACCGCTGTAGTTCACACTGATTATGTATTAAATATATAATATGTGTGTGTGAAAATATGCAGAAAATGTCAGGAACTTGTACATATTTCACCTCAAAATTAGTAAAAAAGTATACATAAACATATATTTTGCTTTGTGTATCAATTTAACAAATTTTCCTTCCAAATTCGAATTACTATAATTCAAAAAAATAATATCCATACATCTATCCATCTATTCTCCGAACAACTTTTGACAGTACCTGACACTCTCAGAAAAAAAAGGTACAAAAGCTGTCACTGGGGCTGTATCTTTTCAAAAGGTACAATTTGTACCCAAAAGGTGCATATTGGTACCTTAGTAGTACATATTAGCACCTAAAATGGACATATTAGCTCATGAAATTGACATATTAGCACCTAAAATGTACATATTAACACTTAAAATCGACACATTTCCACCTAAAATTGACATATTAGCTCATGAAATTGACATATTAGCTCCTGAAATGGACATATTAGCTCCTAAAATGTACATATTAGCATCTAAAATGTACATATTAGCACCTAAAAAGTGTACATATTAACACTTAAAATGTACATATTAACACTTGAAATGTAGCCTACATATTAGCACCCAAAATATACATATTAACACCTAAAATGGACATATTAGCTCATGAAATTGACATATTAGCTCATGAAATTGACATTAGCTACTGAAATGGACATATTAGCACCTAAAATGTACATATTGACACTTAAAATGTACATATAAGCACCCAAAATGTACATATTAACACCTAAAATGTACTTATTAGCTCATCAAATGGACAAAAGTTTACCTTTTGAAAAGGTACACAGCCCCAGTGACAACTTTTGTATCTTTTTTCTGAGAATGTACGAGGTTCGGGGAAAAAAATGCTATATATTATGTATCAATTATCTTATGTATTTTAGCAGTCAAAAGTTTCTTCATTTACTGTCCTGTTCCCCTTGTACATACAATATACTTATTATAGTAATTGCAATAACTGGGTAATGCCTTGGTAATTTCTGGTATATAAATCATTCAATGGCACTCAATACATTGCAAATATGCACACTGAATATAAATGTAACTGATCAGTCAGATCATTTGGATAACATTAGCTAGAAATACCAAGGAGGACACTCTAGCATGGCGAGTCCACTTTTAGCTACTATGCTGGAACCAGCTTCCAGAGGAGATCAGATGTGCTCCTTCACATTTAAATCCAGACTCAAAACACTTCTGTTTAGCTGTGCATTTACTTGATGAGCACTGTGCACACTGTTCATCCGATTGTACTGCAATTTATATTTTACTGTTTTAATTATTCTTATTTATTTTGATTATTTCAATTTATTTTATGTAAAACTCTTTGAATTACCATTGTTTATAAAACGGTTAGTTCCGATCTATGACCACTATGACCACTTCGCCCAACGGTTCTATCACTGCGCAACACTGCGGTTCGTTTTTACAGTATTTGAGCTGTCATGCATATTACACATCGGAACGTTGTTGCTGTTCACGGTCAGGAACTTTTTTATTTCTAGCGGAAGGAAGGCTTTTAGTGATTTACTTCTTGCAAGTTGCAAAAATATTTGGACAATTTTTTCTTTTTTACTTTGATATTTTTATTGTGTGGTAACCGTTTTATAAAAGCAATACCTTACAACGAGAAGCAAGTGCTGTATCGTGAATAAGCCTCTCGTACCTTATTGCTTACGTATGAAATGTGCTATATAAATAAACTTGCCTTGCCTAGGTACTAACCCTGAACCAAACCTAAGCTTTACCCATGTAGTTACGTATTACTTTCTTAGTACACTGTAAGTACTGTACTTACACATACTGTAAAAAGAAAGTGCAACCAAAATGTCTTAATATTTTAAAAACTTTGTGAATTAATAGCTTAATATTATTCGTATAATTGTAATACGGTATACTGTACTGTAGTATATATAGTTGAATTTGTATCAATGTACTGTATGTATGAATTTCTTTTGATGGCTTTACCAATATGGTTAATTATGTAATTTTTTTCACCTATATATATATATTCATCTACCTAAATAGCAGATCAACATGCTTTACTTTTAAGCATAAGAGTATCAGAGTTACAGTCTAGGGTTACAGTCATAATTCCTCACCAAGACCCTGACTGCAAGAGCAGCACTAAAAATTAACTATGGGGAAACATAAATTTCTAGCCCATTTAAATGTTAGACTCCATTGACAGAGAAGATGAGAGAGGGTTGAAAGAAAAAAATAAGTTGGGGTTAACACAGGGAAAGACATACTGGCTTTTGAGAGCCAAATGAGCACAATGATACATGTCATACACACCAGAGATACGACTGAGCTCATTTATGATGTCATCAAAAGCTGTGGGTGACAAAAAAGACATCTTTAATACATTTTATGGAACATTTTCCAGCACACATTTACATTTTTCTATATTTGATAAGACAATCCTGAGAGACGGTACCTTTGCCAGAAACATCAATCTGTGACACATCTTGGCCTCTGTCATCGGTGATGGTAGCTTTATATAGTCCCACATCCTTCTTGGAGAACTAGAATATCAGGATATAAAAAAAAATTGGAAGAAAAAAATTCAGCATCTCACAAAAACAGGCCACCTGAGTGATGCTTTTTTTAGAGCATTACCGGCAGAAACCAGCTGTGCTACATTGTCTTGGGAGTAATTTATAGCTATTTCAAATAGTTTTTATGAAAATACATTTGACAAAAAATGTCAAAGAATAACTAGCATTACATCAAATTACTACAGCACTCAATTGATTCACACCGCTGCTTTCCATCCTTTGGGAGTTAAAAGCTCTTAAGGTGTTATCTCATGTGAAATGTTCTTGTGTTGTGTTTCATAAGATGTCAGGAGCGATAATAGCAAATACAGTATAATTTTGTCATGCATCAAGCTTTGCTATATTTATTGAGGTTGCACAAGCTGTTTTTGAAAATGGAATGAATATTGACTGGAAAAAAACTAGAACAATTACTCTTAACAGTCCAGCAGGGATTATTTGTCTGTTTACTGAAATAACCTTAGCTATGGTACTTAACATTGATTATGCTTCAATACACACTTCATATTTTAAACTTTGATTACAGAAAACACAAATGCTGCCTGTTACTGACTAAACTAGTGATCTCGACCCAAAAATGGGTCACTAGTCTCTTTGTTCTGAGGGCAGCATGGAAAAAACAATGGTAAATGCTAATAAAAAGCATATTATGCATATTAAGAGAGCAGTTTTTTTAAAAGTAAATTCTGTCACTTAGCTAATGCGACTGGCCCAGTGTTTGTTCCATGTGTTATGTTTTTAGATCACTTTTCTACTATTTTTTATGTATTCACTGGAAATGTTAAATAACATGGAATATAATAATTGGGTAATCAATTTTTAAAATATAAATTGCAATGTGTTAAATGGCTTTTTGGTTTAATTTTGCACAATAAGCAAGTTTGGAACTACGTCGGACAACCGCTTGATATCCAGTTAAAAACCTTTGGGCTAAACAAATTCTAACTCCAGTGTTTATGAAGAGAAGTGCTCACATGAGTTAAAGCGAATTTGCAGACTCCTGAGTTCAAGTCAGCAGGCACCTCAGGAATCACCTCTACACTGTCCTTATACCACTGAAACACAGACTCCTTCTTCAAATTAGCCACCTGAAAGTGGTCAGACATGCAAGAAAAAAACAATATATCATCAGTCAGTCCCAGACGTTCAATTTTCTTAGGCTAAATCAATCCCATTCAACTTGCCTTGCAAACAAGAGCGACAGAGGCGTTATCCCCATATTGAATGGAGAGGAACTCCGTAAAGTGAGGGCCTGGAATATAAAATTGGTAAACAAACATTTTTAACTCATGGGAAACATGGAGAATCACTGAAAAGGTCTACTTAAATAAACAAACAACTTAAAACAGAATTACTATTCTATAAATACATTTATAAAGACTCATTAAGACATATACTGCATCATATAAACAGTTATAGTTACATTTATATTATTTGTATAATACTTATAATTACTTATATTTTTCAAACCGCATGCTCATAATCAATTTTATTTAAATATTTTATTAACGATCAATTACAAAATAGTTCCAGAGACCCTTGTTTGCTGTACCAATTAGTTGTCAATTATGTCTTTAATGGCTAATGTTTGCATTGGAGGTCATGAATAATTTTGATTGGTTAAAATCTATATCTCCACAGCCATATGCATTGTATGTATGATGTGCACATCTTAATGATTTGTTAATATTTGCATTTGGAAAATTGCATTCTATGGGCCCTATCATACACCTGGCGCAATCCGGTGCCAGGCGTGACGCAAGTGTTTTTTTTGTTTTTTTTTGCAAGTTTCAGCCCGACGCAGTTATCATTTTTGCATTTGCGCGCATTTGTGCAACCATGACCGTGCTGGTCTGAAAACGAGTTGTGTTTAAACGCATTGTTGGATTTTGAGGATTATTTTTTGTTATTTAAAGAGCACGTTAGTAAAATGCGCCAATAGGCGGGTCTACAACGCACGTACGCTATGCTTATTACAAACACAGGGAGGCACAGCAGCACAAAAACATGCCAAATATTAAAAATAAGAGGATTTCAATGTAAAAGATTTTCATGCTTGTACATATTTTGTATTTTTTACATAAAGATATGGTGAAATCTGGCTGTCCTGTAGATGGTCTGCTTGCGCTATAACTTTGCACACGAGCAGATCCGTTTCCTCTTTGGAGAAGCATTCAGTCTTTCCACTTGCAAATTCAGCTATGTAAAAAGTCCGCCATGGCGGGAGCGCAACTGGCTTTTAAAGCGAACGCTAGATGAGACTGATTGTTTTTTAGTACGTTACGCCCAAAACACACCCATTACTCATTAAGAGAATAGGGACAATCCTTTTAGACTACGCGCCAAGTGCGCTGACAATTTTTTCCCATTGTAACTAATTAGCTCTATTAAATATTAATAATCAATAATAACTGGTTATAATAGATTATCAATATTTGGATCAGTTAATACAAGTAACTTAATGTAGTGAAATTAATATTACAATCAACCCACCTGTTTGTCCCGTGCACTCTGCGTTCATTGTTTATTAATTCTAAGACAGTATTCATTTTCGCGTAAAGGAAATGTCTTTCTTAATGTACAGTGCAACTAAGCGCCTGTAGTCAAAATCTAAATTGTGAATAGGTAAAATGGTGTGACAAATGGATCTTTTCCATAGTTCCATTTCCTGCTTCCGGTTCCATTCTAACTATGAAAAGAACCATCAGCTTATCATTTTCAGAGCCCCTCATTAAATGTATACTTCCATAGCTTTTGCAATGGACACAATTCTTATACACAAATGTCGAAATTGCAATCGTTTTCTTCTCCTTTGGATGAAGAAGATATTATGAACTTGCATGGGTAGTTCGACTCTGTTCTGGTTGAAGGTTTTCTCTCTTCGTGAGCCCGTGGCGGAGAGGCCACGTAGGCAACCCAGGAGTGAGGAGGTCAGAAGAGTTGGTTGCCCATTCAGTGATAGTAAAGTTGCAGTTTGATTGAAGAATATAAAGTCTGACTCTGTTGGGAGAGTGGGAGAGCCAGGGCCAGCACAGACATCAACCCGAAGAAGCAGCAGTGAAGGCCAGAATAAGAGAGGACTAAGAGGGCGTGATCTTTTGGTCAGTGATTTTTAAAGCGTGAAGATGTCACATCCTCTGGATGGTTGTGAGCCAATAAGAAGTTGTTCCCTTTGGAAGGAATTCCTTTCCTTTTTCAAGCAGGCATTTGAACATATTAGGTAGGCTATTAGTAATAGCTTATAATACAAATGTGCCACAAAGTTAGCAAAATGTAATGTAAATTATGGGGGGCAAAGACTGTAAGTCATGTTTCAGACCAAAATAGTTTAGAAGAGAAAGTGAAGAGTTCTGCCCGTGTGTTAGCTTCATTTAGGATGTTAGTTTTTGGAGGAAGTTTCATAAACCATTGTTGGGAGAATGAGTTTGCTGGATTATTCATTAAATATAATGAATAATTTGTGTGTCTGATTGGTCCAGATGCAACACCATTGTTAAACTATAGCAAAAGTAGATTTGGACACGCCTTACGTGCACTTGTGCCATGTGCATTAGATCATGCACTTATATCGTTAAAATAGGGCCAGTTATGTTTTCACTTTACTTAAAACTGTCAATGTTGCATTAGTAACTCACTCACCATAAATATTTATGAGAACACAACATAGCTATTAATAACAACATATTCACTTATTTGTAGGGCTCCAACAACGAATCTATTAAATCAATAAAAATCGATTATTAAAAAGTTGGCAACAAATTTCATAATCGATTTGTTGCGTCGCACGACTATCAATAATTCTCTCATCTACACAGTGTAATGCATTATTACAAGGAAAAATATTAAAACACGAGGGAAATTATTGTTGTGTCCATGGCGATGGGAAAAATAGGCATAAAGCTTACACATTTAATCAAATTTTCATATGCATGTTTAACCAAAGCTAATTTGGGTTGGTCCCCAATGTCACATCTCTTTCAAGGCCCTGACGAGAACATCGATCTCCTCGGCGGTGAACCGATTCTAAAGCACGCCCCTAGTAAATTGTAATGCAAAGTTGAGATGTTTCCCAGAGAAAAAAAAACATTATATTTCCGATGAAAAGTTGCATGGGAGACGTGAGTTGTCATATTTCCCCGCATTTAATAAACCCACTCAAACGTCACACTGGTCTGCATACATGGGGACCGAGCGAGAAAAAGTACACAAACAAACATCCAACTCTGGTCACAATAGAAAAAGAAATAAAAGAAAGAATACAAAGAGAGTCGGCAGAGCGGTTATCTCCTTTCCTCACTTCTCAAAATCTAACTGACACTCTACGCATATGCGCAGTTCTCATTTTAACTCAGATTTCCATACAGCACAAAGTGACGTTACAAAATGCGCCATTATAATAGTATTGCACCATGGAACAAGCGCACCTCGTTCATCATGCTCTTAAAGGGTAAGTTGGATGATGCTCTTATTGTATGTTTTTTGCATGTGTATGTTTTTTGTGTTAGTCCATTGTCTGATTTTTTTTATTATTACTTACTTATATTAACAAATACTGAAGAAGTATTGTTCATTTTTAGTTAATATTAATTTCAACATTTATTAATAATTCATCAAAATCTTGTAAACATTAGTTAATGCACTGTGAACTAACATGAACTAACAATGAACAGCTGTGTTTGTATTAACTAA
>JAOTRC010000011.1:5472827-5484085 GCA_027497675.1 Cyprinella lutrensis | reverse complement strand
CAGCCACGATCTTGAAAAAAAGCACACAACAGTGAAGGGGTGAGTCTATAAAACATCAAGAGTGCAAAACAGACACAACCACACACACACACCAAAAAAATTCAGATTATACATGCGTTTTGCATATTTAAAAAGCTCAATTTGTCCATGAGATGGCATCCATCTAATTTCAAAAATTGCTTTTATGAAGCCTAGGCTTGACTCCAAAATGAAATCCAGCTTTAAAAAAATTAAAAATATTAAAATATAAATAAATATAAATATTTTTTCTATTATATTCAATAGGGGGAAATTTGGTCTTAATTATAGCATTAATACTAATTATAATTTATTTTTTATTTTTGAAATTTTCTCAAAACACAAAAAAAGAAAAGAAAAAAATATTATAAAAAAACAAGTAAAAAAAAAAATATATATATATATATATGATTTTTTTAAATACGAATCCCGCCCTTCAGGTCAACTTTGACCCGAAGGCCCCGAGAGTGACTGTTAAACGAAGAACCCCAGAGGGTTAAATGTTGTTGAATACAAAATTTTAAATGTCAGTTTAAATTGTCACAGATACTACTTGGAACTATTTGGGTTTAAATGTATTTCATTATTTAGCTAACGCTTTTATCCAAGGCAACTTACAATTGCTTTACAAATGGGTTTCATCTAATGTTTTGACTGTATAATTCATGATATATTAATTCACTGTATGACACCATTTTGTAGGGGGCGATGGCTGCCACATACTCCGCCCTGAACCGATGCCCTCAAGCCCCAAAACTGGAACCAGTGCTCTCTTCCAGTTTGGCCCAGAGAAGAGGCATGAAAAGACTAACATCCACTCGTCTATAGCACTTCAGCCAGCCACAGGAGCGTCTACAGCTTTAAGAAATGTCAGAGCGCCCAGGCTTTTGGACAAGGTACCAGACGAGCATCCGGAGCAGAGTGGAAAAACTGGATTGATCACAGTGTCACAGCAATCTCCAAAGAGAGACAAATGATCTGCCAAGTGACTCCGCTGATGTCGAGATTGATGAGGGCCAGATGCAAACATCACAGCTGTCAGTGCTCTAAAACTGATCTTTCAGAGCGCTGCGCTGTTTGTGTATGTGTGTGCCACCCCTGTGAACACTGGAGTGTAGCGACAGTTATCTTTCCCAAAGGTGCGGTCAGCCGGAAATCCAGTCGTTCATAAAAGTTGCTACTTCTTGCTGCAGACACTTTAATTAGAGCCATGTAGAAGTTAGTAGAAGATGCTTTGGTCTTTTATGGCGACAGTGCTGCGCCTTTAATGTGCCAGCATCTTTTAAACATGCATGCCACGTACAGTATGTATTTTTATGACAAACAAATGGTTCTAACATGCTAATGAAAGCACAAAGAACATATTTTATGTCACTAATTGTTTTCTTTGTTTTACTAGTTGATCGGTCTTATGAAATGCTGAAACGTTTTACAAAAACACCTGTTTATATATTTTTTCATCTTGCATATTTGGACCAAATTGGTTGATTTGTTTATTCATTTGCTTATTTATTTCATTATTTATAAATCCATTTGTTGATATGCACGTTTATCTTTATTTCAGTTTATTTATTTATGTGTTTATTGAAGATAAAATGTTTTATCTAATTATTTTTAAGTGACCTTTATGCATAAGCACGGAACCTAAACAAGTGCCACACATTTGCACTAGTTTGATTCAACAGTGATAAAGAAATAAAGTTTAGAATATAAACATGTGCATGTATTTTAACTTTCATAGAAATGTAAAAAAAAAAAAAAAAAAAGTGAAAAAATATAGTTTGAACTAGATGACCAAAATGTATCCAACTTATTTTTATGATTTGGATCAATGATCTTGAAAAGCTGACATGTTTTATGTACTCAGGTCATCATCTATTACGCTAACATTTATCCATTATAATCTTCTGTTAGATGATGTGAGACGACCTTAACAATTATCATTCTTCCATCAGAAGTCATAACTTGCAGTAACACTTTATTTTAATGGACATTCAACTAATTTTAAGTAACTTTGCAACTGTCAACTAACTACCAGTAATTGGAGAATTCTACTTAATATTTGCTAACATTTTATTTTGATGCTCTCCAACAGAATATTTGCAACTACATGTCAACTTAACCCAAACAGAAACACTAACACCGAACAATCTCTGAGAGATATGCAAAGTTACTATAGTAGAATGTCTAATTTACACCATCGAAATAAAGTGTAACCCTTTCTACCATGTATGTGATCTGCTCTCCACATGTAGCACTCTGCTTAATTAATAATCTAAAATTGTATTTGCATGCCATACACAATTTGCAGAAGCCCTCTGAAAGTTTAATGTAATCAGTACAGATAAAAAATAACCTTAATTTTGTATGATAAAAATGACTCTCTAGAAGACCAGTCCTGTCTTTTTGAATGAATATGATCAACACCTTTTCCAAAATGAAGCTCAGCTAAGGGATAGTTCACCCAATAACCAAAATGTTGTCATCATTTAGGCCTACTCACCCTCAAGTTGTTCCAAACTGTATGAGTTGAACAACACAATATTTCGAATAATGTTGGAACTGACAGTTGATGGTATAACATTAAATGAATCTGTATGGAATCGAATTGATGTTATGTTTTGCTATAAAATAAGGACATGGCATCTGAGGACTATATTTCTCGGTTATTTTGCATTATTTCCAGTAGACTCGTTCTTACATACTCAACACACATGTTCACGCTTCAAAAACGACGCAAAATCTGACAAACTAAAATATGTAAATTAGCTTACATTATGTAGCCTATTGTAAATAACAGAATAGTCTACAGATTGTACTGAATGTCAGCTTGCTTATTTGGCTCAAGATAAGGATTATTGAGCCCACATGTCGTGCAAACATGAAACTAGAGAGCAGTCTAACTACATGTCTAGACGTGTCCTTCCAACGACATTTTGCGATGCCCTTTGCGATTGGGACAACGGTTTTGGGAAAGACCGCCTCGTTGTTGATAAAACGACGGAACTTGTGACCATAATTTGGCTAATGCTTTGGGCAACGCAAACTTGGAGCAACATGTGGATGTGGGTGAGTAGGCTAAATGATGACAGAATTTTAAATTTTGGGTGAACGTGAACTTCAGCCAAAAACTAAATATTTTGCTGTGGCTTATTTTCTGCATGTGAAATGTGAAGCTTTAGGTTTTTGATGTGTTCGGTTTTTTTAATTATTATTATTATTTTTTATTTTATTTTTAAACCCAGACAAAATTAGCTTACTACTAAACTAACTACACTGTTCATGCTGATCATCAGGACGTGATACGATCTGTCCTTGCTAAAGAAATAGTTACTTTTATGCTCTGTGTTGGTTTGCTTACCAAAAAATAAAATAATAATAAGCAAAAGAAAAAAAAACATAAAAAATGTGATTAAACTGGTGTAAATTTGATTGCGTGCTAGCCTATAGGCATGGTCTTCCTGTAAATGTGGACTATTTCTTGAAATTTATGTGGAGACTAGACTGTGTGCAGCTGACCAGTCATTGAACATATTCATGGTCGTGAAAGGGATGTTGTGTCCATTTGAAAATTATCTGATTCCCAGAGATTCCCTTACAAATGTGTCGTGAGCTTTTTAGTGAAGGAAAAAAAATAAAGCCACGATAGTACTTCCATCCCATCCTGACGACTGGAGTCAAAAAAAAAAAGTTTTGGGTAGCTAATTGTTTGTAATCGATTTTAAAATCTTTAGCCTACAACGGTAACTTAGTGCCAGGAGGGTCAGTGCAGAGTTTAGCCAAAGTTTTTGGTTCTTTGTTTTAGCTCCCTCCCTCCAACCCTAATTAAAAACATAATCCAGCTAATCTATGTCTTCAGGGTTACTAGACACTTCCAAGCAGGTGAGTTGGTTGGGACTAAACCCTTGAGTTTGAGACCACTGCGCGTGCATGTCATGACCACACGGTCGACAGACTAAAATCTGCGGCTGCGCGTCCACTTTCATTTTTGCAATGCCCGCCTTCTGTATCAGGATTGGCTATCGATCTTCCAAATCGGTCTACGATTGGGCAGTTTAGAAGTCACTCATTGTAGTACGCCCAACCATATCAGTCAGAAGTGCGATGAAGGGCGGAGCTCACGGAATACGGGTGGGGAAAAGTAACGTAGTGTCAATGCTGAACTTCGAGGAAGTGTTGGACAATTTCAACTAAACGATATTTCACCTGACGAGCAACAATGGACAAGTTGCGTCGTGTGTTGAGTGGTCAAGAGGAGAATGAAGAAGTGGGACTTACAACTCAGGTATTAAGAGAGTAACGTTACACTTGTGTTTATTTGTAGTTTCTCTGCGTCTGTAAGCGAGAGGCCCCATAGAGTTTGTCTAGTTACTATAACTTGACAGCGTTGGTATTTTTAACTTTCATTTTAGTTCTTACGAAAGTTCTATGATGCTAGATGATAATACCATGGACGTGAATGCTTACGTTACCTTATCTATATAACATGATACTCTTGTGTCATTCAAAGAATATATGGTAGTATAACCATCATTAGTTAAAGCAACAACAACATATGATATCACCATGCTATATACATTACTGCTGCACGCATTTGTTTTCAAGTGTTTAACGTTATGTGATAATGACATTTTTTAACACTGCTGGTTTTACATGCTTCCTGAGGGAAAGGATCATGTGAGGTAAGGTTATGACCTCCGGATGTTGTTTTATTCTTGCAAGCCAATCTGAAATATCTGACACTGGGTTATAAACAGTTCCTGGCCCTCTCTATAAGTTAGTCGTTTTGTCCTTTCAAATTTCACTAGGTATGTTTTACATACAGTAGTGTCTTAAAAAGAGTTCAAGTCATGGCTAATCATATTTCCATTGATGAAACTTCATACTATGAAAACATCATGTAACAGTAGAAACACAGGCATGTGTTCTTTGTAATTATTCAGTTATGTAAATCCTGTTAATCAGTTTGATGCATGCATGTGTCCATTTTATATGGAAAACAAGAACAATAGCATGTTTTATTCCTGTCTTGTTCTTCCTGTGGGTCAGTAGTGGTATTTTAATGAATCAGATACAGTCAGCATGCTAAAAGCATAATCTTATGGTCTTTGTTGGTAGGGCATTATGAACCATGTGACATCCTGTGATTCTTCTCTTTAGATCATGGACAGCACAACACTCAGTTTCACCACACGGTTTAAGTGGTTCGTCATATGTTTCGCATCAGGGATCTTGTGCTCAATACTTGTGAGTTAACTTTTCTCATTATTTCACATTATTTCACATTATCATATTTTCTCATTTCATCACATTATACTTTATCTGTCCTGTAATTTGTTCTTTCTTCTGCCATCCCCTTCATATTGAACTTGTTGGTTTCCAAGCTGAAGCTAAAAGTTGAAGTTGGTTTCCAAGCTAAAGCTGACATATTATGCCTCCTTTCACAATATGTAATATAAATCTATGGTGTACCCAGAATGTGTCTGCGAAATCCTAGCTCTAAATACCCCCTGCCCAGATCATTTTTTATAGCTTGTAAAATATGCCCCTTTTTGGGTGTAAAACAAAAACATACAGTTTTGTGTGTGTCCTTTTAAAGGCAAATGACCTGCTGCACCCCGCCCCCTTTCAGAAGAGGGACAATATTTTACATGAGCAAACAAAACACGCAAATAATCTCACTCATCCAAAATCTTAGAAATAATCCTTTAGCAAAGTGTCGCCTTATGGAGCGACTCAGGAAGAGGTTGCAACTTTTTAGACACACATGGACGTTTCTGAAGGCTAGTTGTTGTTATCTCATTGGCTTTGCATGTTTTGCTCGAACTTTTACCATTGCATTAGAACTGGTTACACTGTTGTTGCTTGTGAAAACCAAATGGTGGCGACGTTGCTGAAAAGTGCAGATTATGTGGCGGTAATATTATAATAAGATCCTCTTCCTATGTCAGAAGGGGAGTGAAATCAAATCGGCTTGTTTTTTGACATGCGTTCAGAGAAAGGCTCACCCAAACAAAATTATGGGTTGGCACTTTTCACGTTTTCTGAGTTGTTAGATGCACCCTATAGCTCTGAAACACGGGGAAGCCAGATTTTAATTATGTCCCTTTTAAAAAAAATAGTTCACCTTAAATAAATTAATTTCTCTCCCTCATGGTGTTTCAACCCCAATTTATGTTGTTCTTTTCCAAACAAAAAAATTGGATGGTTATTATTTGCACTGCCAAGCTCCAAAAGGAACAAAAAAAAAAAAAAAAACACACACACACACACACACATTTGAAGTAGTCTATAAAGACCGGTTTTCTGAAGCCATACATTTTTTTTTGTTTTACTAAAAAGCTCATCTTCCCAACAAATTTCATTCATGCTTTAGTTTAAGGCAAGTTGAGGCAAGTATGTAAATACCTGTCCTGATCATAAATGATATTTGAGAAGTTTGAATAACAGATTTTGGTTGCTCACACACACACACAAAGGTAAGCTAATTGACAGCAAAACCCTGTTGGTTCTTCCATTTCATGCAATGCATCACATGTTAAAACCATGGTCACAAATGGGTGAACTGCGCGCCCTAATGAGGCCACCCTGTTCCTACTTTCAGTTTGTATGTGGTCTGGCTACAGTAGAGTGATAACACTTTTACTGATAACACCTACAGCAACAACCATAAAGTACAAGCGGACTGCTGTACAATATACCAAGCTGCATCAATCATCATACAGCCACTAAAAATACTTGTTTCTAGACAAGTCAAAGCTCAATAATCATTTAGCATGCCACTTTGTGTAATATTTTATTATCTGATGCTACAATCTTCATACAGGTTTAACTTTTTTTGGGCACACTCTGTATTTTTATGTAGCCTATAGTGGTCTATGCTAAAGCATTGTAACACCACTAGGTGGCACAACTGTTTAATGTTATTATATACAAACTCTGAATTTGAGAGAGAGTTTGTACATCAGAATGATTCTGTTTTATAACAGATAAGACATTTTGTTTGATTGAAATGGACTGACAAGCCACATTACATCTTCTGAAACAGGGAACTGCACTCCTTTTCTTGCCTAAAGCTGGTATGAACCTGTTTGCTGTATTCTACACCCTCGGAAACATTGCAGCAATTTCAAGGTAAGTGTAATTATGGATGCATATAGGACATGCATACGATGACACAGTCTCTTAGATGTTGATTCAGTGTTGTGGATGTGATTTACTGCATATAAAATACTACATATTGAGAAGGTAATAGACACAAATCCCACATTTCTTTGGTAAAATTATTTGGTATGTTACATAAACTATTATCTAACAGTAAACGAACAAGTAGTGATACTTTAATAATAAATACCAACAATTTTGCAGACATTAAATGTTAGAGTTTGCAAGTAGGCTCGACCATTCAAACTATCCAAGACTATCATAGCAATCATATCTTTAATTTATGGGAATGTTAATCAATAACATTTGGTCCCAAACTGTTCAGCCACTATTGAGTGACCACTTAATTCTGGTCAAATCTGCAGTCCTGTTACCCTTTATTCTGCATGCATACTCATGTAAAGCGATATCTACCTTACACCAAACCTTAAAGGGTTAGTTCACCCAAAAATGAAAATTAAGACATTAATTACTCACCCCCATGCTGTACCAACCTCGTAAGACCTTCGTTCATCTTCGAAACACAAATGAAGATATTTTTGATTAAATTTGAGATGTGGATCACTATCACATACTGTAGGCTGGCTAAGGGATAGAAACTTGATGGCCCAGAAAGTCAATGAAGAAAATGTTTAAATATTCCATGTGACAACAGTGGCTCAACTATAAGTTTATCAAGTGACGAGAATACTTTTTGTGCGAAAGAACAAACAAAAATAACTACTATATTCGACTATTCCTTATCTTCCTTGTAGGCCTGAGACGAGAGTTCAAGAGATTTTCACGACACATGCGCGAGAACTGAACTGAAGTAGTTGAAGGAGATCGCAATTCTCGCACATGCGTCGTGGAAATCTCTTGAACTCGTCTCAGGCCTTCGTAATGCGTCAATGAGTCATTGTAAGACATAACTATCAATCGCAGATCTACAGAACATGTGTGCAAAGACGTGCAATGCATTTTTGTGTTTTTTGTAAATGCATATTACGCAGTTTTTACAGACTCATTAGAGAACGCAACATGAGCATGTTGGAGGCTTGATCTGAATATACATCTCTGGTTTTGTATGCAAAAAGAATGATCTAGCCGTTTGGTTTCAGTTTTTATAGGCTCTTAAACAGACACGTAAACCGGAGCGCCGGAGCGCCGGCGCTCCTGTCAGTCTTAGAGGGTTAAATGCCTGATTTTTTTATTTCACTGCAAAATGTAACTGTTACTTATCGCACAACTCTTTATATAAAATTGGATAGTATAGCATACATGCAGTATACTTTTGTAGGGCTATACATATTATATAGCACATCTATAAATTGCTCGATTGCTTCATTGTTGCAAAATCTAAACTGTATTATTGCCCAGCTCTAAAACCACTGGGAACTCTTTGTCCATTTTGTCCACTCATGTGAGTGACGTGTTGTCCCGCACTCGCGTCAGTAAATGCATCATCTGACAATTACAAGAACACATGATTTAAAAAAAAATAATAATAATGATGTGCTTGGATAAATCATTTATTTATAATAAATACTGCATTATTCCATAAAAAAATAATGATAGTCCATTTTAATTTCCTGGTGACTTTAAGATAAACATTAACATCATCGTGATTTTCTGTAAAGTTGAAAAGTTTTACAGAAAAGTTCTCTAAAAGCCAAGCCAATGTTTATTCATGTTTTATTACGAACTGTCTCATTCTGAGTTGAAACAGTGTGTATTGTGAAAATATAATAGTGCTATATACATTTTTTTTTTACCAATTCATAATCAAACCCATGACCTTGCTGTTATTAGTGAAATTCTCTAATCCTGATTTTAAACTGTGTTAAGACAGATCTCATTTTTTGTAAAAAAAATAAAAATAAATCAAAAATAATAATAATTTGCAAACCTCATAAAATTTGTTAACATAAATTACATTAGTTAAAACTACATTAGTTAACATGAACCAACAATGAAACAGGAACAATTAGAGACAATACTTCTAGAACATTAATCTTAGTTCATGCTAATTTCAACATTTACTAATACGTTTTTAAATCAAATTTTGTATCTGTTAATTTATTATTTAAGTAGCCCAAGCTGACATGAACTAACAATGAACAGTTGATTTCATATTTCAGGCTCAATGCATTAACTAATGGAAACTTGTTGTAAAGTGTTACTAAAATGATTTTGAAAGTAACAGCTCATTTTTTATTTCCTGAAGTTTCAGCACCTTCTTTCACGGGCCATTTGATGCTACAACAAAAAACCCTTTTTAGGCTCTATGTCCTTTTTGTGACAATTGAATTATGCATGATCTGTTAGTGATTGTTTGCATTGCTTAGAACAGCTGTAGAAGCTGCCCTGTTTCTTCTTCATATTCTGTTAGCAGAAGACCATATCATCAACTACCACTGAACCAAAGTAGCCACAGTTGTCCTAAAATGAACCTGGACTTCAGGAATCTGTCCATGTCTCTGTTACATATCAGTTGGAGTCATGATTGCATAAAGAGGCTGAGAGGATTAGTCCTGTAAAAGATTGCATTTGGTATGGTTTTATAACTTTGTGCTTTGTCAATGCATCGGCTCAAAAGATGAAAATAGAACACTTTTTTTTGTCAGACACTTGAAACTTCAAGTGTCTTCAAAAATGTTCTTTGGCTCCTATTGACTTGCATTGTCTTTTCAGTAGGGCTTAGAAGTTCGTTCTCCTCCTCTTACAATGTTGTTAAGTTGCCATGTGGCGAGATGTTCTATTCCTAAAGGCTGAAACAGGTCTGTCTGGTTCTCTGAAATCACCAGCAGGCTGGAGGAATCTGGAATCAGTGCAATCTTTTAAGTGGAAAGGTTGAGTTTTCTCTGCATGGTCTTTTTGTTTATCAGCTGTTACGTCTAGGGTTCGGGACAATAACATAAATAACGTCTTTATAACAGGACTTCTTGATTCTTTCGTTTTATTATTTTGAATGAAGTTTTTCAAATTAGTATGATCAGCACAAGACATCAAAAGGAAGCAAATTAATTTCAGGGTTTGGTTGACACCAAAATAACAAACAAAATTGAGTCTACCTATTTTTAAAGAACTTATTATCCTAACAAAGAAAAACCTTTAAACAAAATTACAGACCCTAAACAGACTCCTTTTGTTAAAACAAGAGAAAACTTATATGTTCATAACAAAGAAACTGTAGTTTTACTTATTTGGCAGTATTACTGCTGCTTTAGACACGGTAGTTCCTTCCACAACTCTACAACAACCCATAATGAAATGACGCATTGCAATAGATAATGCTTTACAATCAACTCTACATATGCCAATTTATCTGATCAATAAAATATCTTAGTTGCCTGCTGAGTAATAAACGCCATCTCCCCGTTGCTTTTTACAACATTTCAAATTCCCCAGTTCTCTAAAAGCCAAACCAATGTTTATTCCTGTTTTATTACGAACTGTCTCATTCTCTTTTTTTGTCAGCAGAGCAGACGCAAATACCATGCTACTCAGCTCCTCAAATACTTACAAAATTTGCCTTTACACATAACGTGTTTTGAATAAAGAAAACACTGTACTTATTCAAAGAGCTATTTTTTTTTTTATTTACCCTTGCACTGCGAACAACCAGAGACATACTAGCCGGAGTCAACAAAATGTGTGCAGGACTTCATTCACTGTGGCAAATGGAGCCTGAATGAGGTATTTGCTGGTATTTTTGTCTAATCAAACCGTTTTTTGAACTATAATGTTACAGAAGGAACACATGAACAGAAACGTTAAAATACTGATTCTGTTAGGAGTAAACTTTTGTTTGTTTTTATACCCTGCCATTCCCACAGACCCACACAATACATGTCAAAGCAGCCGGATCGACTTTTCTCTATTTACATATATGACAAGTCACATATTGGCGAGTGACATGTACGCAATTTTCCATGAAAACCATCCTGCGCAGTCTAAAATATAAGCGCTTATATTAGGCTTATCAGAGTAAAGCAGAAATGTGTGTTGGTAAAAGGATTGATGTATTGAGTCGTTATTTAAATTTGTTAATTTCAAGTAAAAGAAAAGTTTCAGTGAACATTTAATTTCTCTTC
>JAOTRC010000011.1:5339667-5353512 GCA_027497675.1 Cyprinella lutrensis | reverse complement strand
CTAACATCTCTCCAGCACTGGAAAGCTTGTATTACTGCGGATCATAGCTCTTGCCTGACCGTAACCCTTCTTCTTCCAATTATATTCCTCTGACCTTTTTCCTCTTTGGTAATATCTCAGCCATCTCTCATTCTACAGTCTGTCTACATCACTCTCTTTCCTCCCCCATCATGAGCGGATACTATTGCTTATTTGCTACAATAATGTTTTGGGGCTCCCTGGATCAGTTCCATCCACTGTTTTTTCTCCTTTTTACACAGCCAGGACTATATACAAACACTATATTTTTTTAAGCACTCACAAAGAACCGGCATCTAACAAATATTCACAAAATTGTTGGTTTAGTTGTTGATTTAAATTGTCAGAAATCGCTCAAAGATTCCATTTCTATAGTTCTACCAACTTGTATTTAAACCAGTTCGCATTAGAGTTGATTCTCGATTCCCACCCCATAAAGATGTGTATCTTATATATTTATCATACTGTACAGTGTGCATATATTAAAACAAAGCTCTACCCATTCCCCTATTATGCTAATTTAAACGTTCCTTGTATTGTAATTTTGGAGGTCTCCTATACAATAGATTAACTTGCATCAAAGGTCAAACACTTCTCAAAGAGTCTGAACTCTAACAGTCTCAACTTTTTGATGGCAGTTCAAATTAGAAGTTGTTTTTGGGCAGATATGATAAACATAGGTTGGCATTATGCAAATTTGTTACTTTGTTACGTAGGTATGTAACAGAAAATGAGACTGTTATTGCTGACAACTCTTTCACTGCATCCTTGAGCAAATTTTCTTCATCACATTTACATTCTCAAACAGCTATATTACACACTGCACTTTATCTAATTGTGCTACAGACATAAGTGATTGCTCAAATAATATGACTTTTTGAGAAGTTGAGACAAGACATTATTTATGAAAAGCAGGCCTTTTTTCTTTTTTGCCTGGTGGGTGGGCTCTTTTGACTTGGGTCAGTCAACAACTACTCTGAATACCCTACTGTTGCAACCACACAACAGCAATCTAAAAAACATGCACTCAGATCAATTGTCTCAAAACTATTTTTTCACACAAATAGGCTATGGTAGTTGAGCAAATATTGCTCTTTGAAATCTGTTTATTTTTTCCCAAATTAAGTGTTTACCATTTCCATTTAATGGTTTAACTACATTTTAATAATAAAATTAATGATGTCTAATAAGTTGAATTTAGAAAACCTTTACTACGGAAGCCCTGACCCTCAACATAAAAAAAAAAACTGAAGAAAAAAAATCTAGCATTTTGAGATTAAATTCGAAACGTTTCGCAATTAAAGTCGAAACGTGTCGAGATTAAGCTCGAAACGTGTCAAGATTAAAGTCGAAACGTGTCGAGATTAAAGTCGAAACATTACGACAGTCTTCCATAGAAGTGTGTGCATTCATACCAATGTGTTTTCGTCTAGTCAACACTATCTGGGTCAAGAAAACAACAGTATCCGTTCTGTCTCCCTCTTCTCCGTAAATATGCTCTGGATAGATTTTAAGTGCATCATTCTGTATCCAATCATTTGGCCGGATCCTGTGATTTCCAAAGATTTAATAACCACTAATGCTTGAAGAGAGATTCTCTGATATGATTATAAAGCGCTTTGAATGTAGTCCTAGTAGACATGAAAACACTATATAAATGCCCGATTCATTCATTCATAAAGCTGGATTTCTCCATCCAGTCTGAAAAGTGTTTTCCGTGTTGGTTTTTCTATAGGCTAAAGTCTATTCCAGCGCAATATATTTTATAATGTCCTATAATGGTAGCCTAATGTTGGTATTGGCACCTGTTGAATTTCCTTTGATGAAACAAAATACACACACACACACACACAGTGTGAAACTCGCGATTGGCCATTATGAATGCCTGTGTATGCGGCAATGTGAGACAATGGCAAGCACACACACGCAGCTTCTACAGAAGACTGTATTCTCGTACTCTCTTCTCTCAAAATTTTTCGACTTTAATCTAAAAATTTTTCGACTTTAATCTCGAAATGCTAATTTTTTTTTTTTAACAGACTTTTTTTTTTAGGTTGTGGTTCAGGGCTTCCGTACTTTACAATTAAATAATTTACTAAAATTTTAACAATAAAAGTGCTCTATAGAAACTGTTTTAATTTTTAAATAAAGGTTTTTGTCTGTTTTAATTTTCCTGGATTCTGTTTTATGATTTAATACAAATGTATTATATATTTAAAAAAACTGTGCTAATCAAATAAATGCCTAAAACTTTAACTTAATAATAATTTAATTCAGTTTTTAAAATATCAATTTGTTTGTCAAACACTGCTGCACAACAGAGGTTTATAGTTTAAATTAATGCATGGACAAACATTGTGTGACATTCCTAAACAAATATGTTTTGAACTGTATTATTATTAGTGCTAACATTATGTTGGGAAGAACATTTTGCTGTATTTCTGTCATCATTTCAAGTTCAACCCTACTTTTGTTTTGACGGGTGGTAGTGAAGGCATTTGAGTTTCTGTGTTTGGTGTGCAGTTTTATCAAAGAAATTGTGAAATTTTCATATTTTAAAAATATATTTTTTATATAAACATCTTTATATTATTATTATCAATAGAATGAATAGTAATTTTTAATTAGTATACACTAAATAACCAACAATGTGTCAGGCATCACAGTGTAGTATTGTCTACACATCAATCACAGTGAAGCTAAAAATTGACTTGTTTCTGTGGTGGCAGACGTTCAAAGGTCATATTTTCGACACATAGGTATGTTGTTCTTGTTTATGCATTGTAACCGGAGTGGAATGTTTTCTTTGTAACGTTTTCAAAAATACATAGAACTAGAAAGCTAGCAAAACAGCTTTAGAGGTTGACTCAAGTCAAAAAGAATGTACTTAAAACTATTCATTTAGAAGGAAGTGTGAATGTACAGTAACTCACAATCACTCACATTCATTTCTCATGCTTGGTGATAATTGTATATATTTGACGGGTAAAATATTCAGCATTCACTGCCACTGAAGCCTGAGAACAAAAGTGAATTTCTCACTCTCTAAGTGATGGAAAACTTTGTCCACTGGACTTCTCAGAGCTTCCTAATCACAAGAGTCTGTACGCTAACCGTTTAGGTCAATTTACAGTGACAACATATCAATGTGAATAACTTTGCTGCTGTTTTATTAAAGGCAAGGCCTTGTGAACATGGGGTAAAGGACTCTTGGGGAGCACACAGATACTGCGCTGGCTTATCTCAATCTCAGCTGGCCATTTATTGCCGGTACCCTTTCGTCCTAATGACCAGAGCCACAAGAGTGGAAATAATGCAAATTACTTTTCCATGAAAGTCACTGTGTGTTTCGTGTTACTGTAAATCTACTTTATGCATTTGTTTCCTGGAGTGTGTGTGTGTGTGGTAGGTAAATGGTCCTCATGAGGAAAACGGCTTATAAATCATACTAATGGCACTTTTCCACTACACAGTACCAGCTCGACTCGACTCGCCTTTGTTTGGTTTTCCACTGTGTAAAAGTTGTACCTGTTCCTGCTTTCGTGTACTTTTTTTGATGAGCTGAGGCGATACTAAAATATGACATGAAAATAATGCTGACTGCTGATTGGTCAGAGAGAATCGTCACCATTCACTGCGTCATCATTACACGCACCAGATGGAGTATCCAGAATAACCCCGGGATTTTTAAATAGTTTGGCCAGAGATAGGTCCTAAACTTACTACTATTATTATGGGAACTCGGAAGAATACGCCGTGGTCAAACGAGGAGATGCAGACTTTCCTTTGTTTGGTGGCCGAAGAGAGGATCCAGCGAGAGATTGATGGGGCATTTAGGAACGAAAGGTGTCTCTATGACGACCGTGTACTATTTGTGGTGATACTGTCTGCATGGGAAAAAGGAGCGAAAACCGAGCTGGGTCGAGTCAAGCTGGTACTGGTAATGGAAAAGCGGTATTAGTGATGCTTTTTGAAAATGTAAAAATGCAAAAAGTTTTCTGTGATTGGAAGGTTGAGGGTTAGTGTAAGGGGATAAAATATACAGTTTGTACAGTATAAAAATCATTATTTCTTTGGAAAGTCCTATATTATCATTTGTAATGATGGTTTTTTTTGTTTCGTTTTGTTTTTGTTTTTTTTGTAAAAATGCTGAATAGTATTTATAACTAGTTATATATATAAAAAATGAAGCTTATATAATGTCCCGATTTAGATAGCTAAAGGCTACCACACACTACACAGACTGATCTCATGAAATGGTGTATGTATGACACGCCAATTCATATTTGCATTTTTGACGTCCTATCAACACAGATAATCGTTTTTCAGCGTGTTTATGAACGCCATTGAAGAACCGTTACATTACTGGATATATAAATAAATGACCTACCCAACCCCGTCCCTAAACCTACCAGTCACTGGGGTTAATACCATTTATGAGTCTTCCCCTACCATCCTAAGAAAAAAATATCGCTCCCCATTTTGCTTCATTTTGCTCTGACATTTAACGACGTGGACATACACGCGAAATCAATCGGACATTTAACGGCGTAGACATACACGCGGATGTTGATGCAAAAGTCATGTTGCACTACAAGATTTTGGGCCAATTTTTCCCTTCCAACAATTCTAGGCAAAGTCTTGATTAACTTGATGATTCTACTCAGATTATCTAATCACACACGAGGTGTGCTAAGAGGGATTGTATCTGCTTAGAAAAATATTGGGGCCGCACCGACACTCCAACATGTTGAATGTTTACAATCAGAAATCCTGTTGTTTTCTGTAAAAACAGTCCAAACACTATTATCTCCATTTATTTTTGCCCGCCATTTTGTTTCTTCTAAAGTCACGACCACAAGAGTTTTTGCTAGATTTCCCTGTGTTTACTGTTCTCTGTTAGTGTGTGTGGTAGGAACACAACTGTTAAAATTTATGATTTTTTTATTCATGTTTGTGGTCTTTCACATTTTGAAAAACAAATTTAAAAATATCTTAGTCTGGGCAAGCTTTAAGTAAACTTGTGTGTGTGTGAGTGTGGAAGTGTTTTTTTTTTACATAACATTCTATCGTTCAATCTATATCTCAGCCACACTGAAACTCTTCCTTAGATAAGAAACATATGCTCTTCCCACCTCTGGCAGGGGAGTCCCAGGCGGACCGCTGACGCAGGCACTCAACCCCCTCCACACTCACACACACCTTCGTCACACACCCACCCGCCTCAATCATGTCAGGCAAGTGAAAAGTAGAACCTTGGCAGTCTGCCCTTGACACCACTCCAGGAAGAGAGCAGTTCTCAATAAACCAGCTCTTCTCTCTCAGGCGTTCCTTCAGTTTTGCTCTCTCCTGTTTTGGTCACTGTACGGTTTTGAAAGTGAGAGGCTGACCCCACACAATTTATAGGCCTCTCAAATGTAGGATGACTATAGGTCAAAAAAATTGGAACAGGTCTTAGATCTGCGGGCAACCAGAGTACAAGTCTAGCCTGGTGTGATTAAGTTATGATTTGTTTTATTTCCCCAAGGTCTGTAAAGAATAGAAAATAGTTTGGATGCATCTAATCTTTGGATACACATATCCAACTTAAACTCTCATTTTGATATTGAGCTCTTTAAAAAGTTTATTTACAGCAATCAAGCCAAAGATAATACTTATTTTCAAGACTTTGTCTCAGTTGTAACTCTGTCTAGATGTGGTACATGGATGTATTGTTACCCTACCCTCCTCCTCACCCTGTAAAAAGGAAGATATTATGACTCCAATGAAGTAGTTCCTTCTTTTTACTCCTGTTTTTCCACATATCATCCCCCAAATAATGGAGACAATGCTTTGTATACAGGTCTGTCAGCTTAGTTTGAATTATGTAAGGAATGGATGGAGAAAAATGCTTTTTCTGGCAGGATTTACTGTACCAAGTGTTTTATTTTTACATCTCTTGTGTGAGGGAATAGAGACGCTCAGACGGCCAGCAGTCGCACAGCGCTAAAAGATTAGACTATCTGTCATTTTAACAATGATCTTTTATGGTTTTGCTCATTTATTTATTGTTTGGCACACGTGTTATCGTGCTGTAAGCAAACATCTGGATTCTTCTGTGATAAGAGAGTTTATTTACAGTGTGCGTATGAAGTCATGCTTTTTCTGTAAGTCCTCCAGCCGAGTCTGAATGTGCCATGATCTTTAGTTAAACATTAACCTTGAGCAGCCACCTAAATTAAGGGCAAATCGTTTTGTGACTAACTTGGGTATGTTTCACAAAAGAAGCAGTTTTTCGATTATAGTTTTTAATTTATGACCTAAGCCATTGCGTCAGGTACTTGGCCATCGCACCACAACTTGCTGTTTTGTCAGTGTCTTGCGTCATGAGTTTTTTCATTTTTAAAGGCTATTTTAATAAAAATGGCATTAAAAAATGCATCTTAAAACCCTTGCATTCTGATCAGTTCTGTTGTGCTTCGTAAAGCCTTTTTTGAAAGCAAAAACACGTCCTGAATGAACAGCCCTTTGTTCATTCTGTACTGTCTGCCCTGAATAGTGGTTCGCTGAGGCACGTGGCCTGTAGTAGCTGTTGGTTCTGCGCTGACGGTGGGTTCACATGAACATACATTGCATTTAGGCTAGATTTTAGGTTTGAGTTGTTCCAAGATGATTCCTTAATACAGAAATTACACGGTTAGGTGGCATGAAAAATTTTCATTTAAAAGAAACACACCATATGGTGTAACACACCATACATTACAAAAAAGAGAAATAATTATAATAATTGAATAAATAACATTTTCCCGAAAAACAAAACAAAACAGTATATGCTTTTATAAACCACCTAGGAAGTCAGGGAAGGTCTCTTTTCATTACTTAAGATTCATTAGTTGTTTACACATTGTCAATAATAAAACAATTAACACATGAATATTCTTACATAGCCTGTAGAATCTAAACACAATGAAGCCCTTAGCTTAACTCATCTAAAGCTTCCATTTTATCTTATATTTCTAATCAATTTTGTTAGAACCATGCTAACAATGTGAGCCATGCTAATTCAATTAACAATAGCCTATGCTAAAATGTTAGCAATGTGCCCATTCGTGTTAGAAGCATGCTTGCAATGCGTTATATCATGCTAGAAACATGCTAGCAACATTCAAAATCATGCTAGCAACATGCTTAAACATGCTAGCAACATGTAAAATCATGTTAGCAACATGCTTAAACAAGCTAGTAATGTGTTAAATCATGCTAACAGCGTGTTAAGACATGCTAGAAATGTGATAGCAATGTGGTATTCCATGTTATAATCTGTTTGCGTTATAGATTGCATGGCCTTAAAATTTAACTTTCAGACTTCAAGCTTTTTAAACTACTCCAAGCGTTTAAGCCAACATAAAGTTGCCTACAATCAGTTTGTCTTCCACTTCTTTTTTGCTCCTGTTTCTGCTAGAAATTAAAACAACTCATCCACAGTCTCAAGTTAGAGAACATTAAAAAAAAAAAGTTGGTAAATGAAATGCTTTTAATGACAACATTGCACACTATACATGTGTAACACTGAGTCACACGATATTTGTAATCTTGGTAGATTATACAGCTAAACTTAGCTTAACTTGGATAGGGCCAAGTCTCTACTGTCTAAACTCAAATGCAAGCCAAAATTAAACAGTATGACTCTGTAAAGTAAGATCAGATGTTGCAATGAATAACTGACATCTGTGACCCCTCTCTCAAGAAGCATTGCACTTTTACTCAAAGCAGAACTAAAAAAGGAGAAAAAAACCTTGGATGACGCAATTAAAATGTCTGGGGGGATCTGAGACTGTGCAGAACTAATCTAAAAAAGAGGGAAAAAAAGGAGCAGCATTATAGAATAAGGACATACGCAGAAAGGAAATGAGGGCTCCTCAAGATAGTGTAATCCACAGGCATTTCAAGCCGGTCATTGGGACTAACAGTTCTCCTGGATTCTCTCTCAGTTCTCTTGACGTGTGTGTATTTTTGACATGACTGTCGTTTTTTTTTTTCATCTTATACAGTAGCATAAATAAGTTTGTATTTTAAAATTACTCATAAAATGTGTTCTGATCTTAATTTAACACACAATTACAGACAAACAATCTGACTAAACTACCATCCATCCCCTCATATCTGTTTTAGTGTATGAATATCTGTTTTAGTGTATATTGTCTAGTACAAAATACAGTCGGTATAGTTTTAGCTTTGTGTTATTGTCAAATCATGCAGACTACTTTGAAATAAAATAAAAATAGGCCTGTATGCACTGCTAATCCACACACATGCCACCATACAGTGCTTCACCGGACCACTATATTGAGTCCTGCCATATTAAATATGACATTTATTATAATGGGTTTGTGTGAAGTTCAATTACATTTAAAAGTTATATATTTTCATTAAATGTTACAAATGATGGCTGTTTAATTAAACTGTGATGTCGAATTAATGGCTTAAATTTTGTGTTTAGTATCAGATGGTCAGTGAAACGATAGTTGGGTGGTTAGTAGGCGTTTTGTCTGAGACTGAGACTATAGTTTGGGTTTGAAGCCCTCTGGGGGCAAAAAGTGCTCAAGTCTATGAAAGACAAGCAATAGGTA
This sequence comes from Cyprinella lutrensis, assembly GCA_027497675.1. Classification (NCBI taxonomy): domain Eukaryota; kingdom Metazoa; phylum Chordata; class Actinopteri; order Cypriniformes; family Leuciscidae; genus Cyprinella; species Cyprinella lutrensis. The sequence continues at coordinate 5,344,885 of JAOTRC010000011.1, read as the reverse complement.
ATGTTCATGTTCCAAACCTCTTACCATACAATGAAAGTAGACAGAGGCCAAGAGCTTTCAACAAGCTCCTAAATATAAAAAGAATAAAACATCCCATAAAAGTAGTCTTATTTGACTCACGTGCTATATTCCAAGACTTCCATCCAAGACTGTATTCCAAGACTTCCACGAGTCATATGATAGCTTTGTCTGCGAAATAGAGTAAACTTTCATCCAACTTATTACAGTATTTTCACTTGCTCATATTCAAATTTGGTGGCTAAAACGCGTCATTGATTATTCTCACGTGGACTATCACATTAGTGTGAATGAGATTACAGTGCCAAACGGGGGAATAACTGTCCATTTTTGTTGTATGGAATAGAGTTACTTGGACTTTTGACAAATTATCTTGTTTCTCAAACAAGGGATAGTGAGCGAACCTCAGGGCGGATGATGAAAAGCTAATAATTGATTAAATTGAATGTAACAATCAAATAAACAAATGGGGCATAGGTGGGGCGCTATGTCCTTAAAAAGTATCACGTTCAATTATCACGATAAATGTCAAGTCTTTCTTTCTTTCAACTTTAAAGGCAGATTTTTGCTCCTGAGTGAAAGTTGTATAGAAACCAGGCCATTAATTGTCATTTAAAACAACCCTTTAGGTCCCAATTTAAGTGGCTTTAAGCACTATGTACTTACATTGAAATTAATAATTTGATCCAATAGACTTATTGTGTGCATACATGTTTTAACATTTTACCTATATTTTAAAAATACAAGCATGTAATTTCAGCTATAATTAATTTATGTAATTACATTTGTAATTACACAGTTGACCCTTCCCTCACACCTTAACCTACCCTTAAACCAACCCATACCACTACACCTGTCCCTAACCTTACCCGTACCTTCCCTTAATAGCAGCAAAAGAGTTTTACAATACAACAGGAACAATAGTACGTTGTACTTATTTTTCGATGTAAGGCCGGATTCACATATAGCTCCTAAAAATGCGTTGAAAACGCTGGGCGCGCCACATTCTCCTTTTTCCTAAGCGCTAGGGCGGTTGCGCCCTGGTTGGTTCTTGTCACGTGACCTACTCTGCACTTATGATGCGCTTGCGGCATTCTGAAAAGTTGAGATGTTTTTATCTCGATGCGGCGCGGACGCACTGTGACCGCGCCGCGTCTATTTTGAGCACGCATACCGCGCGCCTACATTTGAAATAACGAACTTGAGCGCACAAAAGACGCAATATGTCAACAGTAAGTACATAGTACTTACTTGCTATAGTACTAGTACTTGCCAGCTTAATATAAAACTGGACCAAACATAATTTCTTTTTCTATATCAAAAAAATGCTCGAGTCAACTTAAGTAAATTCCTTTTATTTATTTTTTCCTTAAAAAAGAAACATCTTAATAGAAAAATTAAGTTCTTATGTTCTAGTTTGTGTTGGCCGACTTCGATGATGTATATATCTTTGGCAGAGTTTGCATTGCAAACTGCAATATAAATAATATTATATGTTTTGTCTCTTAGAAATGCACATTTGACAGTAGCTTGTGGTTGGGATGCTGATATTCTGACTGTTTGAGTAAGGACTTTACTTTTATTCAAATGAACCACTGGTGATCCATAGTGTCATACATTTCATAATAACCATAGCTAAAATCACACACGCATATAGCACCACACTATCGTGCTAAAATGTAAAAAAATATATGACGTCACCCTGACTCATTGTATTGCTGATGAATCAACCCATTAAGTCATCTAATTAGACTGAGACTTTTATTTTTATATTTTCAAAATCCCTGTGTAAACAATCAGTGACGTACACGCGCGAGAGATTACTTCCGGCGCTTTGACCTAACAAGAACGGTTTGACCTAAAAATATCAAAATTAAAAATATTATGGAAACAAAGACACCTACATCTTGGATGGCCTTGAGGTAAGCTAAAACATACCAAAAATGTATTTCAAAGTGAACTATCCCTTTAATGTGCATTTGAGAACGCAATGTGCGCTAGGTTCACTATATTTATTTACATTTGTATAGTTTTTTTGCAATGTCGTGAACAGAAATTTAGTGCATTTCTCCAATTTTCCGCCAAAACAAAAGCTCAAGGAAGGATAAGAGCTTGATCGTTTGAAAGTGAACATTTTAAGAAACAACTTGTAGTGTTAGTTGATTATTGTACATATTGAACACAAGTGTGAACACCCTTAAAAGTAACTGTTTCCATTAGTAATGAAAAAAAATTACACACATTTGAGAAAGATGTCATGTCGTTAAACAACATCAGGGAATCCTAAAAATGCAAAATGTTGTTACATTTTCGAAAATATTATCTTAAAATCTCGGGGGTACTTTAAGTAAATATTTTACGTCGAAGGGGTTCAGCTGACAAAAAAAGCTTGGGAAAAGTTGCTGGAATGCCTTCCCAGGAGAGTAAAAGCTGTTAGGGAGGACCAGCACCTTCTTACTCCCAATGATTTTCCAAGTACATATGGGTGTGGTGTTTGGGTGTCCTCATACTCATGGTCATATAGTGTATAATTCCCCAGACCCTCCAGTTCTCCAATTACTGTACATTATTTCGACCTGTATAAATAAAGAGCATCATCCATCACTATAAATATAGATTTTCTATATATTTCACATTCTTCCTGCTTCAGACGTGTAATATGAAACTAAATATGTATGTTTCCCTTTATTCGAGGGGCGCTTTCCAATAAATAAACAAATTATGCTTGTTTTTGAAGAGATGAGACCACGGTTGTGAATATCCAGTGTCTAAACTTTATACTTTGGAGTGTACTGTACACTCCAAACACTGTAACTGGTTCCAGCTCTCTTGGGTCACAGCCTCAGTCTAATTAGATGACTTAAGTTTTGAGGATGGGTTGATTCATCAGTAAAACAATGAGTCAGGGTGACGTCATTTAGGCATATCATTATCCAGGGAACACTTTTTGACCGTGTGATTTTTAAAAGCATACAAAGGTTGAACATTAAACCTCACTGCATTAAAGGCAGGGTTCTGTATCCTAATCAGGGGCCAACTGTCTGCATATACCATCTCTGATCCGCGTCAGCCATGAGCGCATGGGCCGAGAGGGATCTGTTTTAAGCCCATGAGATAGCAATGGTCCCAGAGGTTCGATGTTCATTCACGTCACATGTACTCTCATTGCATGTGTAAAGAGATGAAGAGCTGCTCAGAGGATTCTCTGGTCGATGAAATAAACACAAATGTCACTAAGGCAGCAGATGAAACCAGATCCCTTTCAATTCAAATGACTTACCACAACCCTGATCTAAACTAACTTTTTATTCCATTGTTTGCAAAGCAGCAGTGTTGATAATCCCAAAAATTTCATTGAGATGGTTTTTAACATCATATGCAGGTCCATGTACATGCATATGCAGTGTAAAATATTGAAATGCAATTAATTCAGACCAACACAATCAGCGTTCAGACAAATTTTGTCCTAGTTGTTTATTTATTTCTGAATGTATATCTAACTTAAATGTACATCAACAAAAACCATGTGTTTCTTTCTTCAGTCGAAATGAAATTAAGGTTTTTGATGAAAACATTCCAGCATTTTTCCTCCATATAATACACTTTACTGGGAACCAAACTGTTCAAGGTCCAAAAGACACTTTCAGTGCAAACCTCAAACTGTTCAAAGTGCTTTAAACGATTCCAGACGATGAATAAAGGTCTTATCAAGCAAATCGATTGCTCATTTAATAATAGTTTGCGCTTTATAAGCACAAATGCTTGCCTTGCTCTAGTTTGTGATGCACGTTCGTGACTCTCCTGTTCGAACTCGTTCATCAAAAGGAACAAATCTTTTTCAGAATCAATTTGTTCGTTTCGTTCGTTGAATGAACCAAATGACTCAGAAAAAGATTTGTTCATTTTGATGAACGAGTTTGAACAGGAGTCACAAACCTGCATCACAGTTCAGAGCAAGGCAACCATTTGAGCTTATAAAACTTAAAGTTTGTTATTTATTTATTAAACAAGCGATTGTTTAATAAATAAATTGTGCTTGAAAAGATCCTTATTCATTGTCTGCAATCGTTTAAAGCCCTTTGTTTGCACTGAAAGTGTCTTTTGGACCTTGAACCGTTTGGTTCCCAGTGAAGTTCATTATATGGAGAAAAATGCTTCTTTCTCTTTAAATACTTTAATTTCTTATCGACTTGAAGAAAGAAAAACATGGACATCTTGGATGACATGGGGTTGAGTAAATTATCAGTAAAAGTTTTTTTAAAAGTGAACTTTTAAAACGCCTCCTCTGCTCTGTCGACTATGCTGCTTTTTGTCTTGATGACGCATGTGGCGGCCACGGTGCGACACTGGTGGCTGATGTTGCCAGATTGAATGTTTTATTCGCTAGATATTAAAACCTGTTTACGCGTGTTTTAGCCGGATTTTCGCCTGGAACGCTCTTGTAGAAATCTGGCACCCTATTGAACGAAGTTAAACTGAGAGATTGTGCTCATAGACCAGAATGAACGAGTTCACACTAACGTTCATTAGGCAGTAATACAGTACGTTCAGTTTACGTTCACCCAAAATATGAACGAGTTCTTGCACAACACTGCACTGCGGAGTAGCCCAGTACCTGCGTGACTCCTCATAGACTTAACCAAAGAAGTAGCTACAATTTTCTTCCACAAGACGCCTGTCGTTCTGTTTATTAACCGCTAGAGAACCAAATGTAACAGACTTCAGCTTTAAAGTGACACTCCACCGTTTTGTTTTTGTTTGTTTGTTTTTTTTTCATATTAAACTATGTTATTTCCCTAAGTTCGAGTTGATACATCGCTCTGGCATGCGTGACACTTTTATCGCACTTAACTAGCCCAGTTCATTCAGCAGGATCCAAGCAGAGAAGCGACCAAACACCTCCATGTTTTACTTATTTAAATACAGTTACACGAGTAGAGTAACTCGACCAAGAATGATCACACAAAATAAAACGTAAAGCTTTTTTCTAATCTTGTAAAGTGGATAACTATCATGTATGGCAGAATACCGAGCCCGTTCTCATCCTTTGGCGTCAATAGGTGACGCCATATGACATTTCGTTGAAATACTACGCACATGGAACCCTTTAACGTCAAAATAACAAGCAGAACCCAAGGCGTCATACAGCTGGTATCCTGGCATCCTTTAGCGTCAATATGAGACGCAGACCCTATCCAGA
>JAOTRC010000011.1:4818159-4829151 GCA_027497675.1 Cyprinella lutrensis | reverse complement strand
TTGTGATTAATCATGATTAATCATTTGACAGCCCTAATATATATATATATATATATAGATATACATGTGTGTGTGTGTGTACATGTCTGTACTGCTGATTTCATCGCTTACATGTTAAGCATGATACCATGGGTTATCATGAAAATACTGTCGTAACAACATACAGAAATTCTGTGGAAACAGATCGTCACAAACACCAGGAAGGTTTGTTCACTTTATTCTGTGTTTGAACATCTGCAAAGTGTTCCTGCAGCTGCCGCAGAACAAATGTCTTCTTCTCTGGAGGGCCAGAGGTCTGCTGACCTTCTCTACACCTGCCATGGCCTCTCTTGGTGAAGGAGACATAATGTTTATTAATCCTACTGGAAAGCTCCTGATTATAGGTTTGGGAGTCTTACATATTGATGTGTTTTGAAGTGATAGTAGTCAAATAAAATGTTGGGTAATTTCTGATGGTGTAATAATACCAATTTATCCAGTTTATGAGGTGACAGGCTGCATGAGAAGAATTACACACATCAGTTGCACGTTTAATGTGCAATATTTGCTTTTTTAAAGTGTCATTAGAGCTGAAAAGTTCCTGTTTGTGAGGAATTGAAAAGGAGCTGCAGCAAATCCATTGAATTCCGACTAAAATCACTTGAACTTAAATCACATTATAATTACAACTTCCGAACTAGTTAGTAGGAATTTCCCAGGAGGACTTGAAAGAGCTGTAATTGCGTCATTAAGGTGGGGGTTCATGTTACGCTCATCACAAAAATACTATAATTCTGATATGACTTCAGGCTGCATGCATGTTGCGATGAGGCTGTGCAATGCCAAACTTAGGCTCTCGCTCTTTTCTTTCAGTCCAGATCAAAACCAGATCAGGCCGGCCGGTCTCTCTCCTGCTTTTCATAGTGTCCCACACTACCCAGAAGGAGCCCTTGAAGTGTGGATTGGGAGTCAGCTAACAGATGGATAGAATTTGGAGGCTAAGGTCTGGCCAGGCCAGCTGGTGAGAGCTCACATTTCCACTGGCATGAAAATGTTCTGCTTATATCATCTGCAATCTGAGGAATTGCATTCAGGTGTTGCAGACCCATGTTTTTTTTTTCTTCTCACAAGGACAGGGAATGCTTTGGCAGCAAAACAAATGCATCCTGAACTGTCTTGCACGCATGCACACAGACACACACACACACACACACACATTTACACATGCACATGGGTTGAACAAACCTATAATGCTAAAAATGCAACTTTGATGGGTAACTTGTCCCATACTATTTGTGTTACAGATAAATTATTGTGTTTTTTTTTTGAGAAAATATATTACTGCTATTACTTCTATAAGTGATCAGACTTAAAACTGGAATGGACTACAGGGCTTTCACACTTAATAATTAGTCCTGGGTATTCATTAGATGTCGTTTCACACAGTGCATTAATTCAGGTTTAACGTTCTTATTTGGATATTTGCAGTATATTGTCAGTAGCCCCTTTCACACACACAGTCTTTACCGGTAATTTACCCTTTCATGGAGTCATTTTCCCTGTAAGGCATCTGTACTTTTACTCATGTATTGTTTTTAGGTACTTTTTATAGCTCTGGTAAAAAGCGTTGCTAACATGGTTTCTATATTACAAGCGGGGTTTAAAAAGACAACAACCAGGGGTCAAGCACAGTGTGAATGAAGGGGACAGACAGATTTTTTAGCTTCAGACTATGAACCCATGCAGTCTACAAACATGTTTGATATTTTTGAACCAATTTAAGACATTGTTTTCATTTGTCATGCGTTGCCTAGCAACAAGGATCATCTTTCTGTGTGGTTGTTTGACTTCAACAACTTTTTAATGTATGATCATGATCACCTATTACCATTGAAGTGTAGTGTTTTAAAATCTGTTTCGTTTTTAAAAGTCATGTAGTGCTTTCCATACTTTTTACGTGGACAAAAAATGAGTGAAAAATCCCTGATTGAAAAGGTCTAATTTTTTTAAATCAATTTACTGTAACAATTTTTATTTCATGATGTTTGTTGAGACCCCAGTTAAGAACCAGTGATGCCACTTACATATATATTCATTCAGTGTTGCTGTCAAACGATTAATCGCGATTAATTGCATCCAAAATAAAAGTTCTCATCCCAAGACGTCATATAACTGACGTGACGTTTTGGGACGTCTTTTGACCATACGTCAATATTCGCCTTTTTAGGGCCCCCTTAAACGTCGGTAGATGAGGTTATGGTATCCTACCCCTAAACCTAACCCGTCACCCAACTGACGTTAAAGGTAAAGCGTCAGTTGTATGACAGCCCGGGATCGCCATCTACCGTCGTTTAAGGAGGCCCTAAAAAGGCGGATGTTGACGTATGGTCTAAAGACGTCCCAAGACGTCAGTTATATGACTTTTTAGGATGAGACTCTGTTAAAAGTTACATTAACACCCACTAACCCGCCAACTTTGTGTGTATTTCAACAGTGTAACGCAGTAACTCCTACTAGCCGATTCGGCGAGTTAAATTTTAATTCATAATTTCTTTCAATTCTAGTCTTTCAAAAAACATCTGAATAAATGCAAAAAACATCTGAATAAGTGCAAGTGTTGTCAAAAATATTGATTTTTCAATACATATCAATACTGTAATATCTCCAACGCCTCCAATATTCGTTTCCCTGTTCCAATACTGTTCGTTTTCTCACAAAAACCACTCTTTTTGTGTCGTAGGGCATCAGTGTGTACATACATTTACGAGTCATTAAATCATGTTTAATTTTGACTGTTCTTTGAGGTAGACCCCCTGCACCTTCAGTGAATGACTGACAGACAACAACGGTTTGACCTAAAATTATCAAAATTGAAGATATTGTGGAAACAAAGACACCTACATCTTGGATGCCCTTGAGGTAAGATAAAACATACCAAATATTAATTTCAAAGTGAACTATCCCTTTAACAGTCAAATACACAGAAAATAATGTCAAAATGTCGGTCTTGGCGAGTATTCACGTCAACAGAGTCAGTTATGTTTTACGTGAATGTAGACGCTGAGAAAGAAAACGTGTGTAATGGATCCTTGCGTCAGGTCTTAAAGGGACACTCCACCTCTGGAAAGATGAATGTGTATTTATTTATGTAGAAGAAATGTGAAATCTTTGAATTTAGAGCTTTCTAGACTGAGAAAAGCCAGAAAATGTATTTTTGTCTTATGTGGATGAAAGACAACAACTCCTAGAATGCACTTGCGTCGCTGCCCTAGGAGGCCACACCTACCGGTAACAGGGCGCAGTAGTTAAACAACAAGTCTAGGCTACTAGCGAGTATCTGTGAAGAGTTTGCCCGAAAATGTGTTTCGAGATCGCCCAAAATGTCCGCGATTCGGCTTTTGCGTTCTTCATCATGTTTACCGTGGCGAGCGATACGAGTGAGGGCCGCGGGAGAACGACGCAAGGCGATGAGCGACACCTGTGAGACGCACCGGTCTCGTATCTCTCACGGAGGAGCGGGAATTTTCTTAGGAATGTTAAAACGCACATCAACCGATCACTTGTTTAGCGTTCATGTAAACACTACAGTCAGATTCACCAATCAGAATGAATTCAGTTAGATTGAAACAACAGCTGTGCATGTAAACAATGAAAGGCGAATGCATGTCCGGGAATAAGAGGATGGTAACCCCTAAAGTTAATACTTAGCTTTCTCCACAGAACAAGAACCTGCTAGCTTAGCTTCCAAAACAAGATGGCCGACACTGTGTGTTCATTCTGTGAGGGAGATTGCCCTCTATGGGCGAGTTGAGAACATGCGGGACAGACCCTACCACTGACTGAAGTCTTTAGCCTCTGGACAACAAATCCTCCGATGATGCAAAATGACAATTTTTGCGTCATCGGCAGATTTTTTTTCCCCTGGTTATGTTACTTTTAGTTACTTTTTCTCACCTGGGCTGGGCTTGCTTGTTTATTTTTTAATAACAAAAAAGTTATGCTTTTGGCAAATGTACGGACTCTTTTACACCAAAAGTGAAACGAATAAGGCTGACGTAAATGCAAATTCAAGTCTGTACAGTAGAGGGCGCCGCTCCGTTTAGCTGTGCTGCGGTTCTGGATTACAGAAGAATAGGATCCAATCAATAAATAGGAGGAAAAAGTAATCTGCGTTACTTACTTGAAAATGTAACTCAGATATTTCGTTGTAAATTTTTAAGTAATACATTACTAGACTAGTTACTTAAAAAAGGTCATTTGATTATGTAACAGTCATTAATTGTAATGTATTACCCACAGCACTGGCGTATAGCATGCACATGTTCCATAAATGGTTGTTTTTACCAAATTGTGCCGTTTATAACATGTAAGGATTATGTGAGTATCTATCCCACAATGCACTGTGAAATGAACGAACCAGAAGATCTGAACTGTCAAACGTTAAAGGCCTAGTCCAACATGCAAAGTCTGCTATCATGTCACTCCAAACCTGTCCAACTTCATGGATGCCAAATGAATGAATTAAACATGCAAATGATGAGGTCATGTGACAAATGTAGTCACAACAATGCGTCATTCTTTCAAGTGTTACAGTATATAGGCTGGTATATTTGGTGCTGGTCTAGGAGGCAAAGTGCTTTCTACGCAAGTTAAGAACCCAAAACACAACATATACAGTAAAGCTGGCCTTTCGACCAGGGTTAAAAGCTAAACGTGCCGTCAAAGTGAACGTATGTGTGTGCTGGCATGCAGACAGGTCACGTGACCCACTGCGGTAGATCTGATCTGTGCTGGTCCCCCGGATATTATCATGGTTAATGGATGAGCTGAAGGCCCATGAAATTTATGACACTCATTAGCTTAGCGTCCCTCTCGCTGGTTCTTTCACAGCGAGGCGTGGGAGGGGCCGTGTGTTTGCGTGGGGTGATCTTTAGCCCCTGCTCTGGGATCAGACAAACACTTATTAACTGAGAGGAATGCAAACACACCGGAGCGAGAGAGGGGAAGAATCTACCCCCATCCACACACACACACAACAAAATTAGCCATGCAGGGAATCAGCCAGAACATTCTAGAAGCGTGGAATCTCCCCGAGGGTGAATAGACTAGGACACTGTGACCTTGAGGAGGAAAGTTAGCTGCCCGTATGCCATACACACACATTAATCAGCTCGTATCTGGACACACTGGAGGTTTATGAACACTGAATACAACAATAATCATTCTGCCTTGGCACACACTTGACTTTCTGACTCCAACTCCTGCAACCGGTTGATGGTTTTCCTGTAATGGATGATCAAACATTTATTTATTCATATACTTCCATCGCAAGTTTTGACTGTAATTTGACAGACGCTTGGCGCTTTCAAGCTACATGCACCAAACACAGTTATTCAGATGCTTTGACTCTCCCATAACAATCCAAACCAAAATCTCAAAAATGATTTTTTTTTTTGTGTAAAAAAGTAAATGGCAACACTTTATTTGCACTGTAGACATTCTACGAACTATAAGTATCTTTGCAACTACTGTACATGTCAACTAGCAGTCATTAGTAGACTGATTGCTTATTAACACTTTATTTTGAGACAACACACTTCTGCTGACTATCAGGGGCCGTTTAGCTACAAGACACCGTTTTCAACTAAAAACGTAAAAAAAATGCACTTTGGCCGTTCGTTTACATGACAATGCCGTTTTGGGTGCCTAAAAAACGCAAACTTTTGAAAACGGGCTTCAAAGTGCACGTTTCTGAAAACGGTCTCCGTGTATAAACTACAAAAACGCGAATCCCTGAAGACGATGACATCACGCACATGTGTATTACGTGTTCATACTTTGCAGTCACATGATGGATAGCTGGTGGGAAACAATCTTGTCAACAATCCTGTTAGCAATCTGTTAGGCCGTAATGTAGTATAGTAATAAGTGTACAATAGTAAGCATGCAAAGTAAGTAATAAGTAGACGCAGTACAACAGTAACGTGTCCTTCATTCGTCATGTATTCATCTTCTCATATCATATCAAATCAAATCACGTACTGACGAATGCGTTCTCGCCATCTACTGGCGAACATGTACGCACATTTATGTTACGATTAGACGATTGACATTAGTGCATCCAATCGCACAACAACTATCTGGAAAAAACACCAACTTTTATATTTAAAACTAGCGACGTCAAAGATCCTTGATTAGTTTACTGGGTTTCATTGCTAGAGAACGATGTTCTTGCCCGCCAGCTAGTACTTGTGACGTCACGTGCAAAGTATGAATAATGTTTCATCGCCATCTACTGGTCTGGTAGCAGAATGCAGCGTTTTTAGTCGTTTAGTCGCGGATCTGTGTGAATGGGAATCGTTGTCGGTACGTGGAAAACTCGAAGGAAAAACTTCTCCGTTTTTAGCGTATCGCTGTCTTGTAAACCTAAGTACCCAGACAGCAAACTGACGTTGAATCAACGTGGAAACATGACATCGAAACAACGTTGATCTGACATTGTTTTGCTCATCTAATTAACGTTGAATCAACGTCAGACGCGTCATTCTTTCAAAACTAACGAAAAATTGTTATGAAAGCAAACCAATTTTCGATTTTCATTTAGCTTTGAAGAATGCCGCGTCTGATGTTGGTTCAAAGTTAATTCGATGAGCAAAATCGATGTTGTTTTGATGTCATGAGAGACGTCGTTTCCATGTTGATTCAATGTCAGTTTGCTGTCTGGGTAACTCCACAACTACATGTCAACTTATTCTACCAACCCAAACTTCTACTACAGCGTACAGATACTCTAGTGAGAGTTAGTTGGCATGTATTTGCAGAGTCTCCAAAGTGGACCCCTTTATTTTTGTGAACTTGTTACAAATGTATTAACTGTAGTAATAACTATGAATTGCATGTAACTAACACTAAACCAAACCTTAATCCTAACCCTAACCCTACAGTGAGTGCTTGTAGTAAATTAATAGTACTATGCAGTCCTTAAATGTACAATTAGCCTGTAATGAGGGGTGTGAGGGGCCGTGTGTTTGCGCGGTGTGATTTTAGCCCTCTTTTCACAGTTCATTCAATTGATAAAATGTTTAGTCTGTCTCAAAATGTCCTTGATTTTGAATCTGTCTGTCATGCTCAGGACACCATCGCTCAAGTAACCTCAAAACATCACAAAGCTAATAACCTCCAAAACTCTGTCCAATTGCTCAAACTAAACTTACAAAGCCATCAAGCCTTGTTTAAACCTTCTAAATGAGTATTTATCGAGCAAGTCTGCCTTTGTTTTGTGGGCTTGATCAGCTGGACTGAAACATTAATTGCATTAGCATACCGCAGCAGAAGAGGCTCTGGAGACGTCAGGCTGCATGTGGAGTCGAGTCGCATCGCTGACTGAACGTGCAGGAGTGTAAACAGAGCGGGCCGATTAGCAGATTAGTGCTGAAGGAAGCAAAACTACCAGATGAGTCTGTGATGCTATGAAGGTAAATGATTTGTTCTTAGCGTGGCTTTGTTTGCTAATAGTTTCAACGGTGTCAGCTTCTGCACCGCAGACCTGTTTGCACAGGATCGACCCTTTAAAGGCCTGAGGGCTCTTTGATGGTGAGAATACCAAGAGGTTTCCTTTGCGTTGAAACTCACTGACATAAACTGAAATGAGTTGGAAGTACTTGAACCACCAAGTACTGCCATCTGATTTCCACCACTTGAACTCTTGGGTGTTTTTGTACCCAAGAGCTTGCAAAAAAGGGCAAATTCATAATCAAGTGGATGTCAAAATCAATTTTGGTTGTTTTTAACCCAACGGCTGGGTAAATACAGGACATAACACATGTTGGGTTGGGTTGTTTATTTCATCCAGCATAGTGGGTTGATTTAACCACACATAGATTAATTTTTACTATACTTAAAAAAAAAAACTTGATACATGAATTAATGTCTACAGACTAATTTAAATCATATAAACTTTTTTTTAAAGTCCCCCTGAACCGGAAGTTGCAAGCGACTTTTCTCCAGTGTTGTGACGTATTTCTGAGAGAAACGGAATACTAAATGAGGCAAAATAGTGGGCGTGGCTTTTTTTTCCAACTAGCACCTGATTGGATCTAGAAAAATGGGTGTTTCATTCTGAAATTGAGGATGACGCAAGTTTACACACGCTGTCAATCAATGCTCGCTCGGCGCTCGCAAACACACAGCACCTGTCAGTTGGAGGGGCGTGGTTATGGATGTTAAGGAGACACCCAAACCGTAAAGCCTACGTCATGGGGCAAGGTCCTCCAATGCAGAGGGGAGGGGCAATTTCAAAATTTGATTATAGATTACGAAGCCAAAAAATGTTTTTGTGTGGATTGACTTGCATGTATGAATTGTTCACCACAAAACAACCAATTTAGGCAAACAAAGTAAGTATGGTCCATTTTGATTTCATGGGGACTTTAAAGATAATTTCCGATCTGACATCTCTGAATTTAGTTACCGGTATTCTGGTGCTGATGTGTGAATGAATGATCTCTTAACGGTAAAAAGCCTGAATACCGGTAAATTAACAGTAATTTATTGGTATTATTGTGTGAAAGAGGCTGATGATTCACTCATAATACAGTTATTTATTTCCTGAAGAACCAGTGTTTTGAATGAATCAGTTGAATGAATGATTCAGTGGCTCACTTACTCAGTCTTGTTGCCACCTACTGGCATAATGATATAGAAAAAGTGGCTTTAAAATCCACAGACTGACAGTCAGTCTACATAGAACAAACAGATGAGCACAGTGATGCAAACAGTGCGTCGTTTAAGTGACATGATGATGAAAGTTTGTCATATAATAGCAGTCTTTGTACAGTCTTCATCTCAATAATAAAAGTGCTCCACAGCTGCTGAAATGCACTGGCTGGCACTGTAACACCATTCACTTCAGAAGACCAGCGCTGCATACTAAAATACAAGAGAGAGACTGAGCGGTACAAGAGAAAGACACAGAAAGAGTGTGTGATGCTCATTATGAACCTGTGTTGCACTGCAGCAATATATAGCTTTTCCCAGTACAGTATCAAATATAGTTATGACTGTATAAATAGTGACAAGTGAAAATAACTAACAATGCTGTATGGGTGTTTTCGATGGCTTACAACAGTATTTTGCTAATTCATTTTACTAATTCATTAATTTAACAACCCCTTAAGTGCTAAAAATCTAATAGAATATGTGCACAAGTTGTAAGAAACACACAAGCACTTCTGATTTCTGAGTTAGCAAACAGCAGCTTCAACTGATTGATTGGAAAAAAAGTCTGTCAAGAAAGTACATCACTCATCAAATTCATACGAGGAATGAGACAATAATTACAAAACGTAATTAAAGATGACAAGCACTCAGTTACTGCAATGATTGTCAAAAATATATCACAACTGAAGCAGATGTGAATACAAACTGGTATGAATGAGATGAAGATAATATTTCACTTATCTTGCTAGATAATGAGACAATGTTCTGCAGATGTGCAATTGATTTAGGTACAATGCAGTACTGCTGTATCTGAACTAAGAACAGAGAATGCAGTGGGCTTTTGCACTGTCACAATAATAGGTGTGTGTGTGTGTGGTCCAGGTAAAGCCTCTGATATGAGGACAAAATGTCCCCACAAGGATGGCAATATTCAAAATCATTATACACATTCGGTCCTCAGGAGAAAAACAGCTTATAAAGCATATTAAATGATGTTTTGAAAAAGCTAAAGTTTTAGGTTTAGGGGGTAGAATAATCATTGTGTGCAGTATAAAAATCATGATGTATATGGAATGTCCCCATAAAACCCCAACATGTGTTTTTTGTGTGTCTGTTGTGATGTTTTTGTGAAAATCTAAAAAAAAAAAGCAGAAAAAAGCAGAACATTTTCTATAATAGTTTGGGTAGATTTATGAGGTAGAACATACAGTTTATACAGTATAAAAATTATTATGTCTATAAAATAACCCAATAAAACCACAATGTGTGTGTGTGTGTATTTTGTGGTCTAGGGAAAAGCCCCCAAACTAATTTTGACAGGTCAAAAACACATTACAAAACACCAATAAGAATATTTTGTGTAATTAGTTTCTATGCATAAAGATCAGATTTTTACATACACAAAATACACACAACGCTTTGTTTTTATATTGTTTATATTTTATATGGTGGTTTCAAATGATTTTAATTGTGTTTACTAAGCGAAAGATATTTGTATACAGTGAAACTGTATAAATTATTCCTCAACATCTGCATATCTATACCAAAACATATATAAACGCACTGCAGATATCACCTGTCATAACAATTCAAATTAGCAGGCCAGAGCCAATTAAACCACATAGTAGTAAAGCACTACATATCTCTCCCATTTAAAACACTGCATCAGCACAGATATTCTCCCAACAGTAATATGACAGCTTGTCTTTTTAAGAAAAAAAGGGATGAAATCAAGTAAGAGGAAAAAAAAATATTTACGTTTGGAGTCCTTCACACTTTTCAAGGCAGACTGCAGTCTCTCCAGCATGGCTTGGTTTGTGTGTGTCTGTGTGTTAGTGTGTGTATGTGGAGGCAGGGTCCCGATCCCGGATCACACTCCGTTTAAATCCCCACACATGTGAGAGCGATCACGCGGAAGGGTCATAATGAGAAAACTAATGGAGGGCATAAACAAACAACTGAAGAGAACAAAACAGAACGAGCCTCTGTATCGCTGTGCGAGCGAACTGCTTACTGTAGCGGGTTCATTTTCCTTTGGCATCTGGAATCGGTGAATGAGATGAGCGGGAGGGAGGGAGGGAGGTGGACAGGCAGAGAAAAGGAGGGAATAAAGACAGAGAGATGGAGATAAGAGGAGGGGCGATAAGAGAGCGAACGAGATGAACGATTTAATCCTTGGACCACTGCAGAGCGGGGGTGCCGATCAGGGGAATGGAAGGGAGAAGAGAGAGAGAGAGAGAGAGAGAGAGAGAGAGAGAGAGAGAGAGAGAGAGAGAGAGAGAGAGAGAGAGAGAG
>JAOTRC010000011.1:4540593-4553360 GCA_027497675.1 Cyprinella lutrensis | reverse complement strand
ATGGCACTTAGAGGCTTTTGCATCTGAGCTCTTCATATATATATATATATATATACATTTTTTTTTTTTACACTGGAAATAGGGAGATTAATCATGCTGTGAAATCTGATACCTTATCATAAAGGTCCATCTGCGATGTGAAGTACCGTTCAAACACTTTTATCTTCTCAACATAAGGTGAACTTTCAACAAATCCTGGAAAAGGAACAAACACAAATCACAAACTATTGCAATCATAAATCAAAATCAAGAAGAAATTCAGACATATATCTAACAGGTCAAGAATACGTTCAGAATGTAAATAGGAAAATATAAAACCTTCAGAAAAATAGAGTCGCCATCCTTTGTATGGACACGTGATATCAAGGGTTGCTTGACTAACTTGTGGAGTAAATCCTGTGGAGTAAAAACAACAATATTAATAATAAAAATAATAAAATGGCAAATGTCAGTATAAGAAAAAAAGTTGGAAATAAATTATAATTTCTCAAATACAACATTATGAAAGGGTTAGTTCACCCCAAAATAACTTTTTTAATATAACTCAGATTGTGTTCGTCTGAAAGAAGAAGGTCATACACACCTAGGATGGCTTGAGTGCGAGTAAATCATTGGGTAATTTGGATTTTTGGGTGAACTATCCCTTTATTATAAATAATTGTACTTAACTTGTTTCCTAATTAAGTTAGTTTCTAGCTTTCTAAATAAATCTGGCATGCATACTATGAATACTGTTGGCTCTGTGATGAATTGCTTATGTTTTTCTAGCAGCTTGCGTTAGATAAAAGTGTCAACTAAATAGATGAATATAAATTATTTTAATCAACTTTTATTGTCAATAGTCACACAAGCTACCCAACTGTTCAGACACTTACTATTTTGTGTATTGCTGGTGGAATATTTTCCTCTAAACTAAAAATAATTCAAAAATCCTATTGATTGTGTCAAGGGAATAAGTGTAATGCAAACTGCCAGTTGGGCAACAAAGTGACATCATACCTGTACCACTCTATTATAATTAATTACATTTAATTTGTTTCCTGGTTCATTTAGTTTTTTCTTATCTAGCTTTTTAACAAACAGGGCGTTATATACTATGAATACTGTTGGCTCTGTGACGAATTGCTTATGTCTTTCTATTTTAAGTTGCATTCTATTTCAATGGTCACAAGTTACTCAACTTTTAAGACACTTACTATTTTGTGTATTGTTGGTGGGATAGTTCCCTCTTCCTCCTCTGCTCCACTGATGGCCTCTCCATCCTCTTCCTCCTCTCCATCCTCTTCCTCCAGCAGATGAACTGTTTGCACCCCTCCATGACCCTCGGTATGACCCTCGGTCAGAAGCCTGACTGCTCATCCTTCACCCTCGAAAGTCTGAAAGCAAAATCACAACAAATAAACCAATAATCAACGTGTCACAGAAACATGATCACCCTATAGACCATTTCACAAGATGTAAACAACACTGGTCCAGAAGCACTTCCTGTTTCAGAATGCAACTGCTTTCTTTATTTCAGATGTACAGAAAACATCTTAAAGATGTTTGTTTGACTCTTTGATTCAGTTTTAAATGTTCTGTTGGTTGTATTTTATCCCAGCTTTTATGTAGTGTTAAAAAATGAAACAGGAAGTGCTTCTGGGCCAGTGTTGTTTACATCTTTTGAAATGGTCTATATTTCGGTTATGTTTTTGTTCAAATCAATTTATGTATTTTGGTTCTTTTTTTGTTAAACAGTTTTGGAGGGTATTATAACTAACTAAAAATAGTGACTTTAAGTGACAAATTAACTAAGTAGCATAGTGTTTGGATATTACATTAATTTTAGTGAGACCGTTCATTTTCACAGTTCATGAAAAATTCTCAGTTCAAGCTGCATTTTGCCAAATTATTATTATTAATCCCAGTGTGTTTTCTGGTTTTGTTTTTAGCTAAATATGTTCTTTTTCACTTTATAAATAAGGTCAGCAAGGTTTTTGTGGGAAAAAAAAATTACTTTTATCCATTAATGACACTTTACATTGATCAAAAGTGACAGTAAAGTGTTCTTCTCATCTTTCTTATCAAATAATCCTAAAAACTAAAATTGAAGTATCAAAAACTGTTTTCAACATTAGTAACTGGAGACTAGTTAATATCTGCTGAAAATGCACCTTTATCACAGGAAAAAATTACATTTGAATACAAAACAGTACAGTACTTTTTTTAACTTTATTTTGATCAACTGAATGCAGTTTTTAAAATATTAGCATTATGTTAGTATTGTTTTTTTTTAACATTAGCATTATGTAACTTAATCTTTTTTTTGTAAAATTCTACCTGAATTTTATGGCCGAATGAAAATATCCTCTGATACACATATAATCCTTAAATACTTGTAAAACGTTATCTTGAGTTCCGATTCTGTTGAACTATCACCTTGTGCTTCAATCTTCTAGGTTTGCAAGTTATAGAAGGTCAAAGTAGCTTCCTGAACATGGTGTAAAAATGTGATTTTTATCATCTCAACAGGTTCAAAGGAAGAAGATCAAACCGTTGTTATGAAAGAGACAAAGCCAGAAGTGCAGAGTGAACCTGAACCCACGAGGCAGGAAGTGACAGAAGAGGATCTGGAGGACTGGTTGGACAGCATGATCTCCTGACTTGAGAGAAGCACTTTCTTCCT
Organism: Cyprinella lutrensis; assembly: GCA_027497675.1. Taxonomy (NCBI): domain Eukaryota; kingdom Metazoa; phylum Chordata; class Actinopteri; order Cypriniformes; family Leuciscidae; genus Cyprinella; species Cyprinella lutrensis. The sequence continues at coordinate 4,550,695 of JAOTRC010000011.1, read as the reverse complement.
GCTGAGTGACACGCCTGTGAATTAAATCAGCACATGCAGCTTTAGTAATGCTGACAGTGTTACTTCTGTAAGTATGTATACATCATGCTCGGACACTTCGTGAAGTCTTATAATAGCTGGGACTAATTCGGTCATGTGGAATATAAAACTCTCCATCAATATATAACTCCTAAAAATGCTGATGTAATGCCATGTAACAGTTTACAGACGGAACATATTCTCACTCCTCTGTTGACTCAATTTCATTCAGATTAAATGCAGCTATGGCCAGCTGGGATTTATTGCATTAGCTACTTTATTTTCGTTCCCCCTGCTCAAAACAAATGCAAATCACCAAAGCCACTACATACATATAAATGGCCATACAATAGCAGTTTACAGTATTGACTGTTCAATACATTTGTTAATCATTTTTGTCCTTGAATATAGATTTCCATTGTTTCGCAATCGTACTTCATAAATGATCAGGCAAACACGATTTCAGTTATTAAACCGTAACCAAACATTTTTTTTAAAAAGCAGTGATTATCTTTACTTATGAACCATCAACTAAAGCAACAAAACTACTAACCCAAGTGAGACTGTCAATGAGAGTCTAAACTCAAATGCAAACTTGCAAATCATACGCGTGGGAACCAAATGTTTGCATAGTCTCGTCGTAAGGCACTTTGCTGTATGAGAAACATCTAGTGGACTGAAGCAGATGATCTTTATATTTCTCATTCTACCAGTCAGATTACCGTCTTTAAAGGCATTGCACATTCTTCATAGTATATTTGTCATTGTTTGTTTTGCAATCAAACAGGCATACATTGTGTTTGGCACTCAGAAGGTATTCTTGTGCATATTTGTGTAGACGTTCATTCAACACATCAAAAACATATATATGGTAACATCTCATCTCACAACATCTTCATGTGCATTTGTAAGTTAAGCAAATGAGGCAATTTACCATGTTGGTGTTTTTTTTTCTTTTCTTTTTTTTTAATCAAACATGGCTTGTGTCTTAATTTGGCAATGTGTGCTACATATTTTTTTTTTTGTCTTTTTTTTCTCAATGTTGTACTTGAGTTCACATTTTTGGCTTGATCACAATGAGTTCTCGGTATGTCGCTGTCATTTCTGGTGGAGAAACAGCTGAGGTTTTTTTTGTTTGTATGAATCGATGAGCAGCATTTGATGAGAGCTAGTTTAGGATGTTTTGTCCAACCTACACAAGATCCTAAAATCCATTTATATTAGGAGCTCATGTAGGTTGAAACATGTGACTTCTCTCATGTTTGGACTGAGGACAACAGTATGTCCTCTAGCCCAGCAGGTCCTCATATTGCTTCCGGAAACAGTCTCCAGCAGGGAAGAAATCCCAGCACCTCTCCTGATACATCTTCCAAACATATGACTCCTGTAGTAAAAGGATAGAGAAGTTATGTGATGAAACATACTTTTTATTAAACATGATAATGTTAAATGCAGAACTTGGCTATTCTATTCATCAAAAGTCATGGAAAAAAAATATATCACGGTTACCACAAAAATTAAGCAGTACAACTGTTTAACGCCGATAATAAGAAATATTTATTGAGCAGCAAGTCAGCATATTATAATGATTTCTGAAAGATCACTGTATTCAAATGTAAATCTTTCATGTGAGATCACTGTATTCAAATGTAAAACTGTTATTATACTGGTTTTTTTTATATAATCACTAGGACACATTTTTTCTATTTTTGGGTCACTTTTCCAAAACTTTTCACACAGTTCTTCTAGACAACTTTCAACTTGGGACAGTAATTGATTTCACATTCAAAATTCAGTAAAATTACCAAAACACTTGCGTTTCAAGGTATGTCTCAATTCAATTCATTCTCCAAATTGTAAAAAAAAAAAAAAATTACAAAAAATTAAAATTCTACAATTCACTACAGTATGTTAAATTGAATGCATTTTGTGCCAAATCAATGATAAATAATCCAAAGTTTAGCCTATTGACAGCTGCTGTGATCATTGTGTGAAGAGTTTTGAGATTTGTCCTATAAATTGTAATTCACAGTATTGGTGAGCATAATACTTAGCAAAAATCTTACCACTTCTAATACCTTTGAACAGTCACATGATTTTATATTAATTTAAATTAGATGAGTAGATTACCTGACCAGTGTATTCAGTCTCATCTTTGTTGATTAGGTACATCAGGAAGAATCTGTTAAATAGATTTGAATTTTTAGATGTGTTGACTTGATTTGTTTGTAAAGGGAGCATTCAAGCTTTAAAGAGGTTGTCATCAGGGGCTCGTTCTTCGTACGTTGCTTAAAACATCCGAGATCAAATGAGACATCTAAGATGATATCATCGTGCTTCTTCGAACACTCCTGTCCGTTATGATTAGTATAGCTCGATTGAGTTATCGAAGATAAATGCGCGTTCTCGCGTTGGTTTATAAGGGCACATGTATCGATCATTGTATCGATAGCAGAAACAGTGATAAAGAACATGCCAATTTTTTTCTCCCAAGTAGAGCAAGCGCTTTTAATGGAAAGTTATGCCGAATTTCAGTCTTTAATTAAAACGCAAGGGAACACCTCAAAGTGTGCAAAAGCCAGGAGAGAGTGCTGTCAAAAGTAGAAGACAAATTAAATGTGTTTGTGGTGGCCATGTTAGACGTTTTAATAACTTATAATTATTATTTTACTTTTTATTATAATTATTATATTACTTTTTGCACTCAGGTCTAAGTCTCATGGCCCTCTACCAGAATCCAGAGTTTTGAGAAGATTGGGGAAACTTAATTTTTCGCCCCCCAAAAAAAAAAGTAAGTCAAGTTGTTCTCTCTGTCAAGATTAAGTGTCTGTTTGCTTTTTGCTCACATGATGCAGTTTTATGAATAAAAAAGCTCAAAAACTTGATCCCTATTTAAAAAGAGGGATGGAAACAAGTATTTTACCCAATAATGAAAACCTGTCATCATTTACTCATCCTCATATTGTTCCAAACCAGTACAACTGACTTTCTTCCAGGGAAAACAAAAGCAGAAATTTTGAAGAATGTTACTGTCGCTCTTTTCCAAGTAATTACTTTGAGCTTTTGAGCTTCAACAAAGAAGAAAAAGCACAGTAAACGTGATTCTGTCAGGGGAAAGTTTTTAAGTGATAATTAGCCTGCTTACAATTTGGTCAAATGAAGAAATATCTTCATTTAGACTTGGGTGAATATATTCCATAAGACTTGGAATATAAAGTACTCATCATTTGGTCTTTTTTAAAGCTTTAAATGGTGAAGTTCATTTCAAAATGTTCATCCTCTAATGTCCTAATACAGCATATTTTGTCATTATGAACAGGTAAATGTGACATATTAAAATATTATTATTTTTTGTTTGTTTGTAAAAGGTAGGTCCCTATTTTTTTGTTTGTGCATTTATGTTTCAATAAAGTTACAAAATTTAAAAGTCTTGTACTGACATTGTGTTATTTTTATTCCTTATAGACAAAGATGGTTGTCAAAAAATGAATAATAATTAATAAATTATAAAGGTTAATAAAGATGTGCAGGAATACCAAGAAATACCAAGGGACCTGCTCTGCTGTAGATAATGATAAAATTATATATATTTAATGTGTAAAATTATATATATATCTAATATGTTAAAAGTGTTGTTATGGAACATAACTGGAAATGTGAGTGATCAGTTTTAATTGGTTCTGAGTCTTATTCATGTGTTTATGGGAAGTATTCTGAAATTGCTAACGAAAATAATAACCTTATTTTCTCATGCTGTGACCATAGTTTCAGCTCCATAGTAAGAGTTAGAAAATATCAGAAACTATTCACACATATGTTTTTTATCTGTCAACATCAGGGACCAATTCAAATAAGTGATTTTTTAAGAGCACATGCAAATGATTCACTGTATATCTTGCATTTATCAAGCATATTCTCACTGGTTGTCAATGATTTCTTTTATTTTCATCTTTCATTTGATCTCTCTCTTGGTCTGTGCTCCTGATGTATAAATTCTTTTGATTATTTCGCAAAACAATCTTTTAATAATTCCATTATTCCTATTGTGTCTGCTGATTGTGAATGCATCATGAGCTTGCAATCAGATTTTCGACATGCCTCAATTTCACTAGAGCATTTAATCATAAACATTGATTTTATTTTAAATCAAACAATAAGGCTTTTGACCTGAGTGAGGGACGGAGAGATGCATTAATGACAATATAAAAGCCTACAACCTGAGCAAGATAAGAAGCTCCATCATCTGAAGGCATATGTAGAATAAACAATAGAGGTTTTCTTCAAAGAACAAACAAACACCGTCTCACACATACATCTCCAGTGAGCTCCTGAAATTCAGCATGTCATAAATCTACCCCTCTGAACACGCCTGGCATGTTTTAAGGTTGCTGTGTCCATAATACCATATAACATAAGCACACTGCAGTTGATTGGTAGACATAAACATTGACTGCGGCCCGGACGCAGTTTAGCACCCAGCTACAATTCATTGGTAAACTGAACTGCTGCTGTAAGTGAAAAATCAAGGTCTGTTGTCCCAAGAGTGGGAATGTACTTCACTATCACATAGAGAGGACGGGAGATAAAAGCATTCAGCATTTTCTTTTCGAAATATTTGAAATACTTTTGCCTAAGGCTAACATGTTGCATTTATGCATCTATGCATCTAACATGTTGCAACAATGCATCTATCCACCATTTTAGGAAATATGACTAGACTAGTCATATTTCCTAAAATGGTACTTAAAGGGATGGTTCAGCCAAAAATTAAACTTAGCCCATGATTTACTCACCCTCGAGTCAAGTGTAGCCTATATGACATTCTTCTTTCAGACGAATGCAATCTGAGTTATATTAAAATATGCCCTGGCTCTTTCAAGCTTTATAATGGCCGTGAATGGCCGTTTCTGTTTTGAAGTCCATAAAAGTGGATCCATCCATTATAAAAGTGCATCTATCCATCATAAAAGTACATCCATCCATCATAAAAATGCATCTATCCATGATAAAAGTGCATTCATCCATGATAAAAGTGCATGCATCCATTCATCATAAAAGTGCATCTATCCATCCTAAAAGTGCATCCATCAATCATAAAAGTGCATCCATCCAAAGTGCATGTATCCATCATAAAAGAGCATCCATCAATGATAAAAGTGCATCCATCCATCCATCCATCCATCCATCATAAAAGTGCATCTATCCATCCTAAAAGTGCATCCATCCATCCATCCATCATAAAAGTGCATTTATCCATCATAAAAGTGCATCCATCCATCATAAAAGTGCATGTATCCACCCTAAAAGTGCATTTATCCATTATAAAAGTGCATCCATCCATCATAAAAGTACATTAATCCATCACAAAAGTGCATTTATCCAACATGAATGTGCATTTATCCATCCTAAAAGTGCATCCATCCATCACAAAAGTGCATCCATCCATCCATCATAAAAGTGCATCTATCCATCGTAAAAGTGCATTTATCCATCATAAAAGTGCATCTATCCATCACAAAAGTGCATTTATCATCATAAAAGTGTATCTACCCATCATAAAAGTGCATGTATCCATCCTAAAAGTGCATTTATCCATTATAAAAGTACATCCATCCATCAAAAAAGTATGTTAATCCATCATAAAAGTGCATTTATACATCATAAAAGTGCATTTATCCATCATAAAAGTACATTTATCCATCATAAAAGTTCATCCATCCATCATAAACGTGCATCCATCCATCATAAAAAGTCAATTTATCCATCATAAAAGTGCATTTATCATCCTAAAAGTGCATCCATCCATCATAAAAGTGCATCCATCCACCATAAAAGTGCATCTATCCATCATAAAAGTGCATTTATCCATCATAAAAGTGCATCCATCCATCATAAAAGTGCATTTATCGATCATGAAATTGCATCCATCCATCATAAAAGTGCATCTATCCATCGTAAAAGTGCATTTATCCGTCATAAAAGTGCATCCATCCATCATAAAAGTGCATTAATCCATCATAAAAGTGCATCCATCCATCATAAAATTGCATATATCCATCATACATGTGCATTTATCCATCATAAAAGTGCATCCATCCATCATAAAAGTACATTTATCCATCATAAAAGTACATCCATCCATCATAAAAGTGAATTTATTCATCATGACATTGCATCCATCCATCATAAAAGTGCATCTATCCATCATAAAAGTGCATTTATCCATCAAAAAAGTCCATCCATCCATCCATCATAAAAGTGCATCCATCCATCAGAAAATTGTATCTACCCATCATAAATGTGCATTTATCCATCCTAAAAGTGCATCCATCCATCATAAAAGTGCATCTATCCATCAGAAAAGTGCATTTATCCATCATAAAAGTGCATCTATCCATCATAAAAGTGCCTTTATCCATTTATGATGGATGGATGGACTTTTATGATGGATAGTTGCATTTTTATGATGGATGGATGGATGCACTTTTTTCATGGATAGATGTACTTTCATCATGGAAAGATGCACTTTTATGGATGGATGCACTTTTATGGATGAATGCACTTTTATGATGGATAGATGCACTTTTTTGATGAATGGATACATGCACTTTTATGATGGATGGATCCACTTTTATGGACTTCAAAACAGAAATGGCCATTCACTGCCATTATAAAGCTTGGAAGAGCCAGGACATTTTTATAATATAACCCTGATTGTACTTGTCTGAAAGAAGAATCTCATATACACCTAGGATGACTTGAGGGTGAGTAAGTCATGGGCTAAATTTCATTTTTGGGTTAACAATCCCTTTAATAGGCTTCTGAACCTGTATTTTTTCCACAAATACTTTGAAGCACCTGAAATGCTCATTATATCATCCTAAAACTAGACATATTTTACCATGTATGGGAAATTAGCATAACTCCCTGAAACACAGGTGAAACCGATGAAGATGAAGGATAACGTGTAGTAAGGGAAGAGAAAGTCATTTTAATACAACATCAGAGCACCACATAAGTCTAACAAAGATGTACCGGATTGAACTAACATAAAACACGACTCTGATGGATGTAAAACCGAGTCAGATACACCTGGCGGCATTAGAGTGGTTCCTCTTAACCCTTTAGCCAACACCCTTCAGTTCAAATAATGCTTTTATCCCGGGCCGGATCTGCGGAGGTGCAACTCAGGTTACTCGTTTAAAGCGCTTATTATTTATCTTCGTGTTGTGTTTTACCCAATGACATCCCATTTAGTGGCGATGACCCTACTTGTACAAAGCCTAATAATTCAAAAATGTTATAGCGTGTAACACTAACATTCTCAGGCTAATCCATCACAAAACCTAACAATAGCCTGCCTCAACCGTGGCACGGTGCACTAAAAGCTTTTATGCTAAATGTGTAGCCTCGTCCAAAGTAAAGTGTGAGGGGTCGGGGCAAAGGGGTCCCTTATCAGATGGATTTGTTTCCTCTACATCTAAGTGGAGAGGGATTTATCTCATACATAAACAGTTGCAGGAATGAAGGTGGCACATCTCTGAATCAGCTCAAACATTTGGGCGTTCTGTTTCTCACGCGTCAATGACTTTTGTCTCTTACTCACACTTCAGTTAATCCTTCATTGGTCTTTCAACATATTGCCACAGGTATAGACGTTAAATTACCATGGAGTGGGAAATAACATTACGTCAAACAGAGAATTACAAGGGATTTGAGATCCGGGAAAACTAAAGCTTTGAAAACATAACTTCGGTAACACTTTATTTTACAATGTCCTAGTTACAAATGTTACATGTACTTATCATAGCAATAACAGTAAATGATGCATAGTTACATGCAACTAACCCCTAAACCAAGCCCTAAACACTAGTGATAACATGTTGCTTAATATTACTCAGTCACCTTAAAATAAAGTGTAACCAAACTATATTTTACACATGCGCTTACCTAAGAAAGTACTGGACAATACAAGGTAACTCCAAGGGCTTAGGGTTAGTAGTACTTGGTATAACACTGTAAAAAAAAAAAAAAAAGCTGCTGGCTTAATTTTTTTGTACAATAAACTTGAATGTTTAAGTAATTTCAACTTAAAGTACATTAAACCGACTTAAAAAAATGCTGCATCTTAATAAAACAGCTGCTTAATATATTTTGATGAGTTAAAGGGATACTCCACTTTTTTTGGAAATAGACTCATTTTACCACTCCCCCAAATCCATTCAGCCGATTTTCTGATATTTAGAAGAATATCAGTAACCAAACATTTTCTGGTCTCATTGACCTCCATAGTATTTTTTTTCCTACTATGGAAATCAATGAGACCAGAAACTGTCTGATTACTGATTACTTCTAAAAATTGGCAGAATGGATTCAAAAACGGTAAAACTCAACTGTTTAACTCTGGGGGAGTTGTAAAATTAGCCTATTTCCAAAAAAAGTGGAGTATCCCTTTAAAGCAATGTAAAAACGTGTAGTCATAATTTATCATATTATTTACAGTGTAATTACTATAGTATGTACATGGGAAAAAAAATGTACCTAATACATATGTAAGAAATGGGTACCATTAATTCTAACAATGGTACAATTTAAGAACAGAAGAACAATATAGCAAGCCACGTCATCCATTTATCATGTTCCCCTCTGCTCTTCAGTTTAAAGAGGTAGAAGAGGCTCTTCCACTTCCTTTAATGTTTGGTTTAGGGTAAGTAGCCGACGGGCTCCCCACTGTTACCTGAAAAACCTCCAGCACTCTTTCTAACTGAATCTCTTGTGCAGAGGCAGTCAGCCAGTCTGATAGACTACATTGCTTTTTATAAACTGTCTATGGTCCATAAACTACACAGCAGAAAGCGTGGCTTTGGGTTCAGGATTAAGTCCTCTGAAAGCTTCTATTACCGGGTCCCTACATGTAGACACGCAAGTTAGCCTACTTCAAGTGCTCCAAAAGTGTGCATATTTTTGATTTGGGTAAATTCTTTCCCAGTTGTTGTAATATTTTGGCATCATGACACCATGGCAGCAGCTAAGATGGTAATCCAGCCAAGTGCCCATCCCTGCGTTGCCTCAATGGGTGCGCCTTAAAATGCTTGTGTAAAATAAACAGTCCCACTGGTATAAACTTGCGGCCTGTCACATGCTCTAACGCCCGATTCACAACCAGACATTGCAAAGCGTTAAAAAAAGCTAAATATTCGTACTGAAGCAGAAAGCTTACAGTGAGAGATGACTGAAAAGAAAACAAAACAGACGAACAAACGGATAAAAATAAAGCTTTTCAAAAGGATGCATGAATGAGCCAGCAGGATAATGTATTTTATTTGATGCCTCTGCAAAAATCTGTCATAATGAGCTGTCAATCACGCTAAAGTCTGCTCTACTAATGATAATAACTTATAACACGATTATGCAGCCTATTGCATGTTAATGATATGAAGCTGCACAAAGAAATTTAACCGTCCATGGTTGTTTTATACGCGTCTTGAATATATCACTGTCTATTTCACCCCTGAGGAATTTGCATTCTATCTAAATAATAGTTTATCCGCGCTTGCACGGTGTTTACAAGTGTGATAAAGTGTGAAAATCACTCCCGTTGATTAAAAGTAAAAACAGCTGCACTCCAAAACTTATAATTAGATTTACTTAATGAACAGTGCGAATACGTTTTCTGAGACTATCCTGTGCATTTGCGCGCGCTTCTTCACCGCAACAACAATAACAAAGTATGTTGGCTTCTGATTCACGCACTGCGACTTCAGGGTGGGAAAGTGAAAACACGCAACTTCGGGAAAACTGACAAGGTGAGAGAGCTTCTTGCTGACATTTTTAACCCGCCACGGATGTGTGGCTGATAATTATGCGCGCTGTAAGGCACAGATACACTCTGGGTGTTACTTTGAAATCGCTACCGGATTTAATTCATCATTAGGAAATGGTTGTCTTAAAACGGAGCTTGATGTGTGAATAAACAACTGTTTCATTTACAGCATTAGGCTACTAGAGAATCAGCCCGGAGCAAAAAGAAAAGCAGACCAACGCGTCAAGACAAAAACTCAATGCCTGTTGGGACAATTTTCGG
>JAOTRC010000011.1:4525958-4536453 GCA_027497675.1 Cyprinella lutrensis | reverse complement strand
GCAATATTTAGAAAATGTACTCTTGTACTCTTGATACTCAAGTACTTTTAAAAACAAGTACTTCAGTACTTTTACTTGAGTAGACGTCTGACTGTAGTACTTTTACTTGTACTTGAGTACAATTTGGCAATGGGTATCTGTACTTTTACTCAAGTAATAAAGCTGTGTACTCTGTCCGCCTCTGGGAAAAGGATTTCGTGGGGACAATTTGACCCCATAATGTAGGATTTAGCAGTCCACCCCCACCACACACACACACACACTTCATGGAGCAGTGGACAAACACGACCAATGAATCGAGAGTGGACCACATTTGCATCTGCCACTGCCACTGCCTGCGTGCTGCGAAGACACATGACCCTTTGTGAAAGTTTTCAAACTGAAGCTAAACTACTCGAGTACAGAGTACATATGACAGAAACATGCAACAGCCCAGCCCATGCTGCTCTTTATGGGAGGCAGAAAGTCCTGTTTGGGCACCTCTGTGCTTATGGAACAAATTTCTTTCAGTCATTACTCACAGAGTTCAGTATGTGGTCAAAGCCAGATAAAAGCTTTCTTCTTTCTTCTTAAACAACAGATGGAAAAGGCGTCGTCTTTAAATGTCTTTGACTGCGGGTAAATGAAGAAAATCAATAATCATGTTCATTTGCAAAGGTCACGAGACGCTCATTAGGAAACTTGTTTATAACAGAATTAACTGCAAACTGATCTTTATGTTTACTGTTCTGTAACTTATGTTGGCCATTACATCTGATAGGTCTACTATCTTGGATATAGGTTTAGCCCATGCGGTTTAGCCTAGCTGTGCGTTGGCAGTATGCTAATTCAAGTCAGCCTATAGGCTATAGCCTAAGTAAGTTAGCCTTCATATTTTAGCTAACAATTTAAAATAATTAATTACAACAACAACAACAACAACAACAACAATAGGTGCTCAAAAAAAGATTAAATGTGAGGCTAAATAATGCTTATTAATGTTACATGATATTGCTACATTAAAATTACTGTTGTAGCGTAGCCATAGCAGCATAAACATAGGCTAGCGTGACACACTAAAACACATAAATTAGCTCCTTTGTTTTTATACAAGATTAGGCCTATCAGCAATGTGTTTTTTAAATTATTATTATTATTTAGTAATTTAGTATTTCAGTCCATAATTAAATTCCTGGATACATTTCAAGACATTAAATCAGCCCCTGAAGGACAGTTTTCCAGATCCCCTAAAGATGGCAGTCAAACATGGGATTTATCTCCACCCGCGTCTCCAGAGCACTGAATGGCGAATGGTTGAGGAATTCAAATCTGAGGAGCTGAAACGGTGTCATTAAACCGTCGCCTGTGTTCCGCGTTGCTTGAGAGCAAAACATTCGGCAAAGAGAAGGTAATAAAAATACAATGGCGATAGAAAACTGAAAGACGGGTTTGAGAAAGGGAACTTATTGATTTATTATGGGAGTGTAGTTTAACCTGGCACCACCCGTACACGCTGGGTAAGTTTTTCAGAATTCCCACAAGGAAATAGCACATTTCCCTGACGTAGTCTTGTCGAATCCATCGTAAACATACATTTCGATTAGTTGTGTCTGGTTTAGAATTATTTAAGTGCTCGGTTTTTGCGGGTAGCTTGGAAACAACCATCGCCTGGATAATGCCGTTTCAAGCGCTCTTGACGGAGCCATTGAGTGAGTGAAATAAGGCGTGAGGGGGAACTAATCTTTCCATTTAAGTGTTTGTGGCAATTTTATCTAAATGAATTTTAATGCTAAACGGGGGATAATTCTTCCTTTATCCGTCCCTCCACCTCATCTAGCCCCCCGTTTGAGCCTCGGTTCTTCGAACGGGCCGCACATTTGTTGCACATAAGCAAACGTGGCTACTAAAGTTGATAATGCAGTATTTAAACAAACGTCGTCAATTTCATTCTGCTTGACGACGTGTGATATACGTTGCCCTTTATTTAAAAAGCTGGACTCACCTTGTGTAGCATCTCGGACCATGTTCACACTTTAGCCTACATTAAAGTGTTCTTGTAACTTGTGTTATTATAATTAATTACAACAAAATGTGTAATTACATGCGACTCTTAAATAATAACTTACTGTTCATTTGAGTTACTCAATTAGTCAGTGCACACTGCAATGAAAGGTGTGACGCAAAGATTTTAGATGGGTTAAACCTGTAGGCCAAGCCTCATGTTCAGACCATTTTCAACGTTTACATTACACCGTTCTTGTAACTCGTGTTATTATAATTAATTACAACATAATTTAAAATGACATGCAATGCTTAAAACAATAACTTGTAGTTCATTTGTGTTACTCAGAACTTAATTACTCTGAAAAGTGTGACCCGAAGATTTTACATGGGATAAGCCTTTAGGCCTAGCCTATAACTTCTCAAATTATGATCCCTGGATTAAAATATAGGTGGCTTCTACATAAAGTTTGATTCAAGCACCAACATAAGCTCTGGGTCTATGTCTCACTCATTTCACAAATGTGAACACCTCAGTGTAATAGTTTGGGGAATTAGATCAAGAAGTTTAATTTTGGATTCATTACTAAGGGTGGGTAAAGCATGTAATGTGGTTATCAAAATTAATAAGGAAAAAAAACTGCCAATCAAATTAAAAATGAACATTGTCTAATGAATAATAGAACCATTTTGAAAATCTTATCTAATGAGTGTTATCTAATGTTGAGGGAAACTATACTCTTATTTTGTAGCTAAAAACAAACAAACAAAAAAAATGAAATTAAATTGCCCAATATTTTAAAAGGATTTGTAGAATTTGTGACAGCCAGACAAAACCTAAAACGTCCTAAAAAAAAAAAAAACACTCAAACCAGGCCAGGAATCCTCAAATATATGAAAATAGCTCATGTTCCCCTCTTTTTACACAAAATTTATTCATTTACAATGTATACATAAACTCTTCAAAATTCAAACAAGTGATAGCAACAAGTTAAACCAATATCCCAAAAAAAGAGGTTTGCTTAATCAAAAGCATGAATCCCAAATCCCATTTATAACTTAAACTCTGAAAGTGTCATGGGTTGGCTTTACACACACACACACACACATTCACACATGCTTGTTCTTCACGTTCAGATTATCACACATCCAGTAAAAGTAAGTGAAAATAATTTTCATTGGTTCCAATGGTGATTGTGGGCCAGTTATGATGTATAAATTGGGAATGCAAAATGGAGAGCTCCTGAAAGGCAGGAGAATGTGGCTCAGACAGGTGGATTTCACTCAGTTGCTTCCTAAGGCCATGACGAGTTTTGGAAAATCCACCCTCCCATAGGACAAAAAAAAATGGCCTGGCAAACATGTATTCAATGAATTATTGATTTATTCACATATATTTTTTTTTCTCGTTTAAACGCAAAGTGATTTATGGAGGAGGCCAAAAGTCTATGAAGATGGCACACACATAGTGTGGAAAGAAAAAAAGTTCACATCCTTTTTAAAAAAAAATTCTATTAGAAACAGCATAATATGCAGAACAATACAATAGCATTTACAATACTTTTTTCCCAGTTCTTATGAAAGTCCAATGCAATTTTACAACAGTATACAGTATGTCCTCATCCCTCCCCTTTAGAGGCTGATATAGTAATAAATTCAATCTTTCTCTCTTGCTCTCTCTCTCTCTTTCTTTTTTGTGTCTAAGCAAAGGGCACCTCCTTTTAAAGTGTCCCATAGTATACAGAAATCTGCTTCTTTCTTGGTCCGAATCTAAAGCCAAGATGCAAGCTCCTCAGTCTCTGTAGCAAGTCAGTTTGTAATCGGTGCTTCACAAGCCCCAGAAAAACCAATCGCAGCTCCTCATCTGTCCATCAGAGTCATTTAAAGAATCCGTTTTAGTAGATTACTGGGCATGGATGTCCATGAATTGTCCTCCCATGTTAGGGTCTCCTGGATTGAACATAGGGGGGCTAGAGGCTGACATGGGCATGGCAGGGTGTGGCGGTCCTCCGTGCATTAACATCGCTGGGTGGTGGGGGTGTCCAGGGATGTAGGAACGCATGGGAGGGCCGTGCCGCAACTGAGCAGGGTGGTGGGGCATCTGGGAGGCGCTGTAGCCTGGTTGCCCCATAGCCATACCCACTGGGCCACTGTGTGACAGGTAATCCCCTGGCATGCCTTGTAGTCCTGGGGGGAGGGGGGGTTGGGAAAGCAGAGGATCACAATGATTATTGATGACGCATTTGTAATAGTCAGACATAACGTAATCTATATGTTTGGGAGGTCATCAAGCCGACAGTTTTCTTTCACAAGAAAGATCTGACTCTACAATCACAGCACCAGAAAACATACATGTGGTTGTAAGAGAAGCCTTCGAGGGAGGACTGTCCTCTGTAATGAATGGGAAGAGACTAGAAGAGGAATCTGTGTATTGGGAGAGGGTGGCTCTCTAGGGACTAACTCACTGGCCTGAACACAGCACTTTTCTGCTGCATGCACCAGGGATCTGTACTCAGTGCTTTATCCATCAGGTCTGGAATCTGCCACGGTTATACCCGACTAGTCAACTGGAAGGTTGTCCTTCACTGAGGTCACCAGAAAGCTGATATGTAGCTGTTGTTCGGCTTACTTTGCTAATTTTATGTTCATCTCAAAGAACAACGCTATGATGAGAGTGGCTGCCGCCCGTCACCAATAATTTTACTGTCTCTTGAAATGTTGATTACATGTTGGTTGTGCTATTGAAAAAGCCTAACACTAAATGGCACATAGGTGGAAACGAACTGCCGTTTGTCCTAAGCACGGGCCAAGTCTGTATGCCAGAGGAAGCCACAACAATGACAAATGAGGTAAAATAAGCCATGCCTTTATTCTACGTTCTCCCCTCACTTATCTCACTTTAAACACAAAGAGCAAAGGTCTATGGCTCGCTCTGAGAGCCCCTCAGAGAAACGGCACCATTGTGCTTAAATTAGAGACGAAAGGTGAAAATTTACAAAGGCCGTCACTTGAGAGGCCTCACCTGGGTGCGTGCACGTGCCACGAGCAGAAAGGCCACTAACCCTGTGACGGCGGCAATACAAAGCAACAAATCAACCTCAACTTAAAACAGCCCTTTTGTTATTATTCTGATTGTAGGTCGTTAGGTTTCAGCTTTAGAATGACATATATAATGGTTGGCGTTTTGCACTCGCATGTGGAGTGGTAATCTGTATGCCCCTGCAGTTATTTACCACTAAAGGCCTGACCCAAGCTTTTGAGGGGTCATCAGCTGCTCTGATTTCAATCCTTGTACACGTTGTTTAGCGAGGAAGGAAAACATCCCCTCTATCAGAAAAGCAATACTCGGACGTGAAAAGGGCACACGTTGCAAATGTGGTTTTTCACTTAATAAGTCAATCAATACATTGAGTTCCTTGCCTGTCTATTTTCAGGGGTGCCATGAGACCAAATCAACAGGGGATGTTTGACATAGACAATACAGGAGCCAAATCCCCGAAGACCCTTTAGCCCGTAAAACGAAAAGTTCAGGGCAGAAAAATGGGTACCTTGACCCTGCAAAAGGTTAACAAACTTCTGCTTAATGAATGGGAGGAATGGAAATTTCAGACAAAGGAGTCTCCAGCCGAGCTTCCAGCTCACCAAAGCATACCAGCTTTGGACGGGGAGGGCAACATTTTTGTCCATATGCCCATAATTAATGCTCTCTGCATTGACTATTGTCTTGAAATTAAAATGAAAATTTTTTTGGCCACCCTTGGCTAATTTTGTTGAAGAAACACAAAGAATGGTACAGGGGGGAAATGGTCATAAAACAGTCGTTCCCTCATTTATCAAAGGCTCGCCCTCTTCTGCTTGAGTAGCCAGGCTTTATCCACGCTGACAGGTGTATTGTTTCGGAGAGCTATAAGCTCTATAATCGTCATGGGCAGAAAGCATAACGCTTTGCTAAGTAGGTTTAATTGGCTTTGGTTTTAAGTAATGTTGCAGTGTGACTGCTCGGAACACCTTAATTTCAGGTCTTTGGACTTCCCAGCAAATAACTGCTTAATCTCGCCTTGAGGAGAATTCCTCAACTAATGAAAATTGCTTATGAAATATAATGAAGCCTTGGTCTCTTAATCAAATAAGATAACGTTTTTTTTGTAATAACCTATTAATTTAATTGGTCGCGAAGTATAAAACACATCACTTACATTTAATTGACCTAGAAACTATAGAAACAATATTTAAATTAGACAAGCTAGGAATTTTCAGTGATGAAGCAATAAAGACCAGGCGTTCTTCACCATGGCGACATATTTCTGTCACACTCTGCCTCCTTTCTTTCCTCATTTCCCCTCATCTCGCTCGCTCTCCTTTTCCCCTCAACCCATCTCATCTAAGATTCCATACGCGGCCCAATTACAGAATTCGGAGAGCAAATTGAGGCTGTTTAAAGCAGGTTTCTCACATGTCTTCTGGGAACTACGGCAGCTGCTGTAAGCAGCCATTTGGACACCGGGAAACACTCTCAGTGTTTAGATATGCACACACGGCGTGGACGTGACGTTTAAAGCACAGAGCTCGTGTTATCAGCCCGTGTCCATCGGTTAAAGACAGTCAAGTAGAGAGTATCTTTGACAACAGAGGCATTCTGTGCTTGGCTGCATTAATGATCGCTATTTTTGTATACTGAATAAGTCAAATCCATTTGTCACACCGCTCGTGATGGCATATTTAATTTGGATATAGTCAATTAGGCTGGACTAAGCTGTGTACCCTGCTGTGCACACCTCCATTTTGCACTCCTTCATCTCCCCTGCCTTTGCCATTAGTAATCCTATTAGGAAAGACAGACAAGAAAATAGTGGACCAAGTCAGGGTCGATAGAAGCAGCTCCACCTAAAAAATTCCAGGCAAGACTGACATAATTTCCAAATGTGTGGCTATGGATTTGTCTGTGGGGTGAGAGAGCGATTCTTTGTGCGTTGCCTCGCAGGTTGGTGTATAAATGTAACTCATGCATCAACTGTAGGGAGACAGATTTATGACACTTTGGGGACATGCACTTTTCTCTCCTTGCACTGCTGCAGACTGCTTACATTTTGCCAATCAGTCTGTTGCTATGGTAACACACCCCTCCCTTTCTCCGACCAAAACCCCAATCTCAATCCCCCCACCCGCCTCTTTCCCCACACAGCTATTCCTCCTCTCTCTCCTCTCTCTCTCTCTCGCCCACACTCATTTCCCCTTTCTATATGACTCTATGCACAGTTTAGTAACATGGCCCAAAAATTTCATAAGTAAGAAAAAAATATGACAAAGATCACACACACACACAAGCACACAAACTTGAAGCTAGTCACCCACAAGAACAAGAAATATTAGTATAGGTAAGCAGGAAAAAGCAGCATGTTGTCATTTCTCTCCCGTTTCGTAAAGGCAAATCAAATGAATTGCTGAAAACATTGTGGATGCTTGGTGACCCTGCTTTTGTACTTACTTCCCCCATTGCTTTGCGATTGGTTAACTAGAAGGTTACATGTAGTGCCACTGTCCCTCCATGCCCATATTCATGCCCATCCCACTCATAGGCCCTAGAAGGAGAGAAAACAATCGAAGAAGAAGATGCCGAAAGATGAGAAAATAAACGGACAACAGCTCAGAGGCAGGAGGTCAAGAAACAAAAGCACAATCCCCGTTTATTAAAAGAAAAGAGAAGAACACCATATAGTACAAATAAGACAATATACAAGTAAATACTGCATTCAAAGGTTGTACGGAAGCCTGGCTTTGGGCAAATCCAGCCGTTTAACTGGTGAGGTGGGAGGGAATGAGTGGTTAGCAACAGTGACCAGTTGCACAGGGTGGAACAGAATTAGATACAGAGAGGAGAGCGAATTCTGCAAAGATGGTTATGAGAAAGCAAAAGTCTAAGAAAGGAAACATGAAGGGGCAAAGGGGTATAATGCATTGGACCACACCTGTGCTAGCCAAGGGTCTCAGAGTCAGTCTGAGAAGGAGGTAGTGATGGGGGGCTTGTGGGAAGGTGGGAGATGTCAGAGGAGAAGACGACACGCCAAGGTCTTACCAGGTGGTCTGATTCCCATGTGCTGCTGGCCGTCCATCACGAAGCCTCCCATGGGTTGACCATCTGGGTTGTAGGGAGCTCCTTGACTTACTGCAGGAGGTTATGGTGAGGGAATGTGGGGGAAATGAACAGTGGTCAATTAGTGCTTTTAATTAAGTTTCAGTCACAGGAGAAACATCATCTGTTAGCCCACATGCAGACTGGGGCATTTCGCACAGTTTCTTTGGGTTTTGTGAGAGATAAAACACTTGACGGAACATGCTCAATGAAGCTTAAGGACTAGGATCAAAGAACTGGGCATATATTCTATAGATGCAGAAAACATTTTTAGACTACACTTTAGTGAAACTGTTCAATAATACATTTAAGGAAAACCATGAAAGTGATGTATTTTTCCCCACGCAACCTAATTGAGATGTACTTACCAGTGTGTGTGCTGGGGGGGTTATTTGGTCAAAAACAACAGCTCAACCCCAATGAATGCCTTTGAACTTTACTGAGTCCCTTATGCAACCCTGCCCCCTGAACCCTATTACAGGTAATAAACTTTACAGCAGTCCACAACAAGCCATGCACCAGGGGCACTGTTCACTAACAGGAAGAACTGAACTAGAAGGCAAACACAGCCAATTCAGAATTTAAAAAATTCTTCAATATCCTTTTTGCTCGGCCGAACTGCTCTCCACTTAACTTTTGGAGGATAATGAGTTGGATGACGAGGAAACAGTTGTAGTTACTGTCTCAATACTTTAATCCATCGTATGTGTTTGCTCGCTTCTCTTTGTCACTGGGTTATATAGCGCCCAAGTCAGCATGATTAGTGCTTTGGGTTAATTGGATGGATTTTAGTGGTCAATCATTGTTGACATCCAGGCTGGGCTAAGTATTTACCGGCAGGTGGGCCTCCGGGTGCATGGCTTGCAGGGGGCTTTCGCCTGCGGGACTTGAATACAGAAACTATGGGGGACTTGCCTGCTCGGTTGGACTGGTCGATCATGGGCTGCACTATTCTTCTTCTTGCGTTAATGAACCTGTAAAAAAACAAGATAATGCAACATATGATGGAAGGGTTTTTGCTGTCTTTTTCTGTAAACACAGTCATGTCCATGCCTGCTGCTGTCCAGATCAGCCCAGATAACTAATCAGAGGGGGTAATTGGGGGATTTTTCTCTCTCTCTCTCTCTAATCCTCTAGTACTCCAGTGGGAGTGTCAGAGAGTTGTTCCATAACACAGAAATGTTCACAAAGCTTATGACTTGTACAAACGTGCGCTGGCTTAATATATATCGCCTACTAAGCGAAGTGCACAAAAGCACTTCGAAGACAGTGGTGTTTTTGTCCATCCATGCAGTTCAAGAGACTCCTTTTCCTTTTCTCGATGAGCTTTATTTTAAACCACTGAGCAATTCAAACCCTGATGTCAGATGTAACGCAGCTGATATGCAGCAGGAATTCATGTGTTTAGGAAATGTTTACTAACAGCAAAAGTGTTGTATTGTCAAAGAACACTAGTACGAGCCATGTTTTCTTTTTCCTTGTGTCTCCCTAGAGGGAGAATAATGAAACAGTGAGGAGTTGTTGCTTTTTACCTCGCTGAAAAAAAAGCAGGCTGCATTTCTGCATATTGTGCATAACATTTGTGACAAAAACATATCTGGCCCCTGTAGCTTCTGACCCACAACCTCCTTGCACCATACATCAGAGTGCTCTGGTCTTGTTGTGCCTAAATCCCCTCTAGTGACCCCGTGACCCTGGTCACCTCCAGGAGACTAAGCTCAGGGGTTCCAACTTGATTTATGTCCTCCTGCTGTTACCACAGTTGGACACTTCCATTTCATCCTTTGAGGGGGGAATTAGTAGACTTTTAAGGAAACAATAGCTCCACTCCTCTTTTCAGGCCGAGAGAAGCAAGGGAGGAGAGATTGGGGTGGAGGGAGAGAGCGAGAGAAATAAAGAGAGAGCAGAACTAACGGACAAAGAAATTTTCACGTAGGCATCTGCTAAGCTTCTTGCTTCTTAATTATAAAATGGATCGTTCCAACTTATTTTAACCCAGAAATCACCTACAGTTTGAATAATGAACTATATTATTTAAAAAAAAATTGTATTCAATTTTAATTTCGGTTGAGGCGACTTTTAGGTACTCTCCATCTTTACCCATGGTTATATTGCTGTATGTAGGGAATGGCCTCTTGTACTGTAAAGCTTGTTTTTTATTCCTTAAAATGTATTTCTCCAGAGAACTTTCTCATATATTTATCACCAATATCACTTTAGAGCATCACCTTAAAGGCTGAAAAAAAAAAAACAAAGATTGGGGAGGAATGTACTGACATGGCAGTGCACCATCAAATGAGAGAATGTCTGGAGTTTTATCACCAGCAGTGGGCTGGAGAGCAGGGGGAGTCTCAGACTAGGCATTCCTTTTACTGCCTTCATCTC